>OX465292.1:139717666-140095166 GCA_949987695.1 Merzomyia westermanni
CATCAAATATATGGCATTATGGCCAAGTCAAAACGAAACCTGTGTGCTTCCCGTTTCGTTTTAAACCCATTTCTACATAGTTTCAAGCTTTAATGGGAGCCAGATTTTTACAGATAACTCATTTATCGATAGATATATCGAATTATGGTCTATCAAAACGAAACCTGTGATCTTCCGCGTTCGTTTGACACACATACCGTACACCAATTTCAAGGTTTTATGGGAACCGAATTTCGACCAATAACTCATTTATCAATAAATATATTGAATTATGGCTCATGAAAACGAAAATTGTGATCTTTTCCGTTCGTTTGACACCCATTATAAACACCAATTTCAAGGTTTTATGGGAACCACATTTTGACAGATAACTCATACATCTATAAGTATATCGAAATACGGCCAAGCCCAAACGAAACCTGTGTTCTTTCCCTTTCGTGTGACACCCATACTGTACACCAATTTCAAGGTTTTATGGGTGCCAAATTTCGACCGATAACTCATTTATCAATAAATATATTGAAATATGGCCAAGTCCAAACGAAACCTGGGACAACCATATTGTACACAATTTCAAGCTTTAATGGAAACGGCAATTTGACAGATAACTCAATTATCGATAAATATATCGGAAAATAGCCACTCAAAACGCAACCTGTGATCTTCCCCATTCGTTTGACACCTATAATAAACACCAATTTCAAGGTTTTATGTGAACCACATTTTGACTGATAACTCATACATCTATAAGTATAACACAATTATCGATAAGTATATCGAAATATGGCCAATCAAAACGAAACCTGTGGTCTTCCTCTTTAGTTTGACCGACATACTGTACACCAATTTCAAGGTTTTATGGGAGCCAAATTTCGACCGATAACTCATTTATCATTAAATATATTGAATTAGGGCTAATGAAAACGAAAATTGTGATCTTCCCCATTCGTTTGACACCTATCATAAACACCAATTTCAAGGTTTTATGGAAACCACATTTTTACAGATTACTCATACATCTATAAGTATATCGAGATATGGCCAAGCCCAAACGAAAGCTGTGTTCTACCCCTTTCTTGTGACACCCATACTGTACACAAATTTCAGGGTTTTATGGGTACCAAATTTCGACCGATAACTCATTTATCAATAAATATATTGAATTATGGCCAATCAAAATGAAAAGTGTGATTTCACCATTCTTTTGACATCCATAGTAAACACTAATCTCAAGGTTTTATGTGAACCACAGTTTGACAGGTAACTCAATTATCCATATTATCCCCGTTCGTTTGACACCAATAATAAACCCCAATTTCAAGGTTTTATAGGAACCACATTTTGACCGATAACTCATACATCTATAAGTATATCGACATATGGCGAACCCCGAACGAAACCTGTGTCCTTCCCCTTTCGTGTGACACCCATACTGTACACCAATTTCAAGGTTTTATGGGTGCCAAATTTCTACCGATAACTCATTTATCAATAAATATATTGAAATATGGCCAAGTCCAAACGAAACCTGGGACAACCATATTGTACACAATTTCAAGCTTTAATGGAAACCGCAATTTGACAGATAACTCAATTATCGATAAATATATCGGAAAATGGCCACTCAAAACGCAACCTGTGATCTTCCCCATTCGTTTGACACCCATAATAAACACCAATTTGAAGGTTTTATGGGAACCACATTTTTACAGATTACTCATACATCTATAAGTATATCGAGATATAGCCAAGCCCAAACGAAAGCTGTGTTCTACACCTTTCGTGTGACACCCATACTGTACACCAATTTCAAGGTTTTATGGGAACCATATTTTGACAGATAACTCATTTATCGGCAAATATATGGCAATATGGCCAAGTCGAAACGAAACCTGTGATCTTCCGCGTTCGTTTTACAGACATACTGTACACCAATTTCAAGGTTTTATGGGAACCAAATGTCGACCGATAACTCATTTATCAATAAATATATTGAATTATGGCTAATGAAAACGAAAATTGTGATCTTCCCCATTCGTTTGACACCCATTATAAACACCAATTTCAAGGTTTTATGGGAACCACATTTTGACAGATAACTCATACATCTATAAGTATATCGACATATGGCCAAGCCCAAACGAAAGCTGTGTTCTACACCTTTCGTGTGACACCCATACTGTACACCAATTTCAAGGTTTTATGGGAACCATATTTTGACAGATAACTCATTTATCGTCAAATATATGGCAATATGGCCAAGTCGAAACGAAACCTGTCTGCTTCCCGTTTCGTTTTAAACCCATATTCTACATAGTTTCAAGCTTTAATGGGAGCCAGATTTTGACAGATAACTCATTTATCGATAGATATATCGAATTATGGTCAATCAAAACGAAACCTGTGATATTCCGCGTTCGTTTGACAAACATACTGCACACCAATTTCAAGGTTTTATGGGAACCGAATTTCGACCGATAACTCATTTATCAATAAATATATTGAATTATGGCTAATGAAAACGAAAATTGTGATCTTCCCCATTCGTTTGACACCCATTATAAACACCAATTTCAAGGTTTTATGGGAACCACATTTTGACAGATAACTCATACATCTATAAGTATATCGAAATATGGCCAAGCCCAAACGAAACCTGTGCTCTCCCCATTTGCTTGACACCTATAATAAACACCAATTTCATGGTTTTATGGGAACCACATTTTGACAGATTACTCATAAGTATATCGAGATATGGTCAAGCCCAAACGAAAGCTGTGTTCTACCCCTTTCGTGTGACACCCATAGTGTACACCAATTTCAAGGTTTTATGGGAACCATATTTTGACAGATAACTCATTTATCATCAAATATATGGCAATATGGCCAAGTCAAAACGAAACCTGTGTGCTTCCCGTTTCGTTTTAAATCCATTTCTACATAGTTTCAAGCTTTAATGGGAGCCAGATTTTTACAGAAAACTCATTTATCTATAGATATATCCAATTATGGTCAATCAAAACGAAACCTGTGATCTTCCGCGTTCGTTTGACACACATACCGTACACCAATTTCAAGGTTTTATGGGAACCGAATTTCGACCGATAACTCATTTATCAATAAATATATTGAATTATGGCTCATGAAAACGAAAATTGTGATCTTCCCCATTCGTTTGACACCCATTATAAACACCAATTTCAAGGTTTTATGGGAACCACATTTTGACAGATAACTCGTACATCTATAAGTATAACACAATTATCGATAAGTATATCGAAATATGGCCAAGCCCAAACGAAACCTGTGTTCTTCCCCTTTCGTGTGACACCCATACTGTACACCAATTTCAAGGTTTTATGGGTGCCAAATTTCGACCGATAACTCATTTATCAATAAATATATTGAAATATGGCCAAGTCCAAACGAAACCTGGGACAACCATATTGTACACAATTTCAAGCTTTAATGGAAACCGCAATTTGACAGATAACTCAATTATCGATAAGTATATCGGAAAATGGCCACTCAAAACGCAACCTGTGATCTTCCCCATTCGTTTGACACCTATAATAAACACCAATTTCAAGGTTTTATGTGAACCACATTTTGACTGATAACTCATACATCTATAAGTATAACACAATTATCGATAAGTATATCGAAATATGGCCAATCAAAACGAAACCTGTGGTCTTCCTCTTTCGTTTGACCGACATACTGTACACCAATTTCAAGGTTTTATGGGAACCAAATTTCGACCGATAACTCATTTATCATTAAATATATTGAATTAGGGCTAATGAAAACGAAAATTGTGATCTTCCCCATTCGTTTGACACCCATCATAAACACAAATTTCAAGGTTTTATGGGAACCACGTTTTTACAGATTACTCATACATCTATAAGTATATCGAGATATGGCCAAGCCCAAACGAAAGCTGTGTTCTACCCCTTTCTTGTGACACCCATACTGTACACAAATTTCAGGGTTTTATGGGTACCAAATTTCGACCGATAACTCATTTATCAATAAATATATTGAATTATGGCCAATCAAAATGAAAAGTGTGATTTCACCATTCGTTTGACATCCATAGTAAACAATAATTTCAAGGTTTTATGTGAACCACAGTTTGACAGGTAACTCAATTATCCATAAATATATCGAAATATGGCCAATCAAAACGCAACCTGTGATCTTCCCCGTTCGTTTGACACCAATAATAAACCCCAATTTCAAGGTTTTATAGGAACCACATTTTGACCGATAACTCGTACATCTATAAGTATATCGAAATATGGCCAAGCCCAAACGAAACCTGTGTTCTTCCCCTTTCGTGTGACACCCATATTGTACACCAATTTCAAGGTTTTATGGGTGCCAAATTTCGACCGATAACTCATTTATCAATAAATATATTAAAATATGACCAAGTCCAAACGAAACCTGGGACAACCATATTGTACACAATTTCAAGCTTTAATGGAAACCGCAATTTGACAGATAAGCCAATTATCGATAAATATATCGGGAACCAAATGTCGACCGATAACTCATTTATAAATAAATATATTGAATTATGGCTAATGAAAACGAAAATTGTGATCTTCCCCATTCGTTTGACACCCATTATAAACACCAATTTCAAGGTTTTATGGGAACCACATTTTGACAGATAACTCATACATCTATAAGTATATCGAAATATGGCCAAGCCCAAACGAAAGCTGTGTTCTACACCTTTCGTGTGACACCCATACTGTACACCAATTTCTAGGTTTTATGGGAACCATATTTTGACAGATAACTCATTTATCGTCAAATATATGGAAATATGGCCAAGTCGAAACGAAACCTGTCTGCTTCCCGTTTCGTTTTAAACCCATATTCTACATAGTTTCAAGCTTTAATGGGAGCCAGATTTGGACAGATAACTCATTTATCGATAGATATATCGAATTATGGTCAATCAAAACGAAACCTGTGATCTTCCGCGTTCGTTTGACAAACATACTGCACACCAATTTCAAGGTTTTATGGGAACCGAATTTCGACCGATAACTCATTTATCAATAAATAGATTGAATTATGTCTAATGAAAACGAAAATTGTGATCTTCCCCATTCGTTTAACACCCATTATAAAAACCAATTTCAAGGTTTTATGGGAACCACATTTTGACAGATAACTCATACATCTATAAGTATATCGAAATATGGCCAAGCCCAAACGAAACCTGTGCTCTCCCCATTTGCTTGACACCTATAATAAACACCAATTTCATGGTTTTATGGGAACCACATTTCGACAGATAACTCAAAAGTATATCGAGATATGGTCAAGCCCAAACGAAAGCTGTGGTGTACCCCTTTCGTGTGACACCCATACTGTACACCAATTTCAAGATTTTATGGGAACCATATTTTGACAGATAACTCATTTATCGTCAAATATGTGGCAATATGGCCAAGTCAAAACGAAACCTGTGTGCTTCCCGTTTCGTTTTAAACCTATATTCTACATAGTTTCAAGCTTCAATGGGAACCAGATTTTGACAGATAACTCATTTATCGATAGATATATCGAATTATGATCAATCAAAACGAAACCTGTGATCTTCCGCGTTCGTTTGACAAACATACTGCACACCAATTTCAAGGTTTTATGGGAACCAAATTTCGACCGATAACTCATTTATCAATAAATATATTGAATTATGGCTAATGAAAACGAAAATTGTGATCTTCCCCATTCGTTTGACACCTATAATAAACACCAATTTCAAGGTTTTATGGGAACCATATTTTGACAGAAAACTCATTTATCAATAAATATATTAAAATATGACCAAGTCCAAACGAAACCTGGGACAACCATATTGTACACAATTTCAAGCTTTAATGGAAACCGCAATTTGACAGATAAGCCAATTATCGATAAATATATCGGGAACCAAATGTCGACCGATAACTCATTTATAAATAAATATATTGAATTATGGCTAATGAAAACGAAAATTGTGATCTTCCCCATTCGTTTGACACCCATTATAAACACCAATTTCAAGGTTTTATGGGAACCACATTTTGACAGATAACTCATACATCTATAAGTATATCGAAATATGGCCAAGCCCAAACGAAAGCTGTGTTCTACACCTTTCGTGTGACACCCATACTGTACACCAATTTCTAGGTTTTATGGGAACCATATTTTGACAGATAACTCATTTATCGTCAAATATATGGAAATATGGCCAAGTCGAAACGAAACCTGTCTGCTTCCCGTTTCGTTTTAAACCCATATTCTACATAGTTTCAAGCTTTAATGGGAGCCAGATTTGGACAGATAACTCATTTATCGATAGATATATCGAATTATGGTCAATCAAAACGAAACCTGTGATCTTCCGCGTTCGTTTGACAAACATACTGCACACCAATTTCAAGGTTTTATGGGAACCGAATTTCGACCGATAACTCATTTATCAATAAATAGATTGAATTATGTCTAATGAAAACGAAAATTGTGATCTTCCCCATTCGTTTAACACCCATTATAAAAACCAATTTCAAGGTTTTATGGGAACCACATTTTGACAGATAACTCATACATCTATAAGTATATCGAAATATGGCCAAGCCCAAACGAAACCTGTGCTCTCCCCATTTGCTTGACACCTATAATAAACACCAATTTCATGGTTTTATGGGAACCACATTTCGACAGATAACTCATAAGTATATCGAGATATGGTCAAGCCCAAACGAAAGCTGTGGTGTACCCCTTTCGTGTGACACCCATATTGTACACCAATTTCAAGATTTTATGGGAACCATATTTTGACAGATAACTCATTTATCGTCAAATATGTGGCAATATGGCCAAGTCAAAACGAAACCTGTGTGCTTCCCGTTTCGTTTTAAACCTATATTCTACATAGTTTCAAGCTTCAATGGGAACCAGATTTTGACAGATAACTCATTTATCGATAGATATATCGAATTATGATCAATCAAAACGAAACCTGTGATCTTCCGCGTTCGTTTGACAAACATACTGCACACCAATTTCAAGGTTTTATGGGAACCAAATTTCGACCGATAACTCATTTATCAATAAATATATTGAATTATGGCTAATGAAAACGAAAATTGTGATCTTCCCCATTCGTTTGACACCTATAATAAACACCAATTTCAAGGTTTTATGGGAACCATATTTTGACAGAAAACTCATTTATCAATAAATATATTGAATTATGGCCAATCAAAACGAAAATTGTGATTTCCCCATTCGTTTGACATCTATATATATAAAATTCAAATTATGTATGTATCTATAGATCGACTTGCGTCCTAAACGTATAAACCGATCGTAACCAAATTTGAAACACGAACTGGATACCTTACCGGGATGGTCATGGGCTAAAAAATATTTTGATATATATATATAAGGGGCGTGGCACCTACCATACATATAAAATTTTTAACAGTCCGTATTTCTGGAAGTATTCACGTTAGACTGCTGAAATTTGGTAAAGGGTCTATGACATTAATTCCTACCACCTCCAAGAAAACTGGGAAAAACGAAAAAGGGGGCGTGGCACCTCCCATACAACTGGAATTTTTATAGTCCATATCTCTGGAAGTATTTACGTTAGACCACTGAAATTTGGTAAGGGTTTATATAAAGTTAATCCCTACCACCTCCAAAAAAACTGGGGATAACAAAAAAGGGGGCGGGGCACCTCCCATACAGCTGACATTTTTTTTATAGAAAAGTGGGGTGAAACCGACGGGTATAAGCTAGTCCATAATAAACACCAATTCCAAGGTTTTATGTGAACCACATTTTGACAGATGACTCAGTAATCCATAAATATATTGAATTATGGCTAGTGAAAACGAAAATTGTGATCTTCCCCATTCGTTTGACACCTATAATAAACACCAATTACAAGGTTTTATGGGAACCACATTTTGACAGATTACTCATAAGTATATCGAGATATGGTCAAGCCCAAACGAAAGCTGTGTTCTACCCCTTTCGTGTGACACCCATACTGTACACCAATTTCAAGGTTTTATGGGAACCATATTTTGACAGATAACTCATCTATCGTCAAATATATGGCAATATGGCCAAGTCAAAACAAAACCTGTATTCTTCATTTTGTTTGAAGCCCATACTGTTCAACAATTTCAAGGTTTTATGGGAATCAAATTTCGACCGATAACTCATTTATCAATAAATATATTGAATTATGGCTAATGAAAACGAAAATTGTGATCTTCCCCATTCGTTTGACACCTATAATAAACACCAATTTCAAGGTTTTATGGGAACCACATTTTTACAGATTACTCATACATCTATAAGTATATCGAAACATGGCCAATCAAAACGAAACCTGTGATCTTCCCCTTTCGTTTGACAGACATACTGTACACCAATTTCAAGGTTTTATGGGAACCAAATTTCGACCGATAACTCATTTATCAATAAATATATTGAATTATGGCTAATGAAAACGAAAATTGTGATCTTCCCCATTCGTTTGACACCTACAAAGTGGCGCAAAAGTAATCCTCCTATCAGAAAATGCTATAAATTTTGCGATTGGCTCTAAGGTCAGTTCTGTTTTGACATTTGTGTAGTAAACACATGCGAAATACACGTCAATAAACAATGTTACGCTACACTGCTCCAGAACGCGGAATATTGCTGACTATTTATTTGACCAATAATCGGTCGGGGCCAAACGGTTACTGTGAATGGTGAGCGCTACAGAGCAATGATCAAAGAGTTCTTTTTGCCGCAACTTGATGAATTGGGATTGGAAAACATGTGGTTCCAACAAGACGGTGTAACAGCACACAGTGCACGTGCCACAACCGATATGCTGAACATCGGAAGCTTACTTTTGCGCCACCTTGTATAATAAGCACCAATTTCAAGGTTTTATGGGAACCAAATTTTGACAGAAAACTCAATTATCCATAAATATATCGAAATA
Source organism: Merzomyia westermanni (assembly GCA_949987695.1). Taxonomy (NCBI): domain Eukaryota; kingdom Metazoa; phylum Arthropoda; class Insecta; order Diptera; family Tephritidae; genus Merzomyia; species Merzomyia westermanni. Next base: position 139,726,692 of record OX465292.1, read on the forward strand.
TGGCCAATCAAAACGAAACCTGTGATCTTCCCCTTTCGTTTGACAAACATACTGTATACCAATTTCTAGCTTTTATGGGAACAAATTTCGACCGATAACTCATTTATCAATAAATATATTGAAATATGGCTAATGAAAACGAAAATTGTGATCTTCCCCATTCGTTTGACACCCATTATAAACACCAATTTCAAGGTTTTATGGGAACCAAATTTTGACAGATAACTCATACATCTATAAGTATATCGAAATATGGCCAAGCCCAAACAAAAGCTGTGTTCTACACCTTTCGTGTGACACCCATACTGTACACCAATTTCAAGGTTTTATGGGAACCATATTTTGACAGATAACTCATTTATCGTCAAATATATGGCAATATGGCCAAGTCGAAACGAAACCTGTCTGCTTCCCGTTTCGTTTTAAACCCATATTCTACATAGTTTCAAGCTTTAATGGGAGCCAGATTTTCATAGATAACTCATTTATCGATAGATATATCGAATTATGGTCAATCAAAACGAAACCTGTGATCTTCCGCGTTCGTTTGACAAACATACTGCACACCAATTTCAAGGTTTTATGGGAACCGAATTTCGACCGATAACTCATTTATCAATAAATAGATTGAATTATGGCTAATGAAAACGACAATTGTGATCTTCCCCATTCGTTTAACACCCATTATAAAAACCAATTTCAAGGTTTTATGGGAACCACATTTTGACAGATAACTCATACATCTATAAGTATATCGAAATATGGCCAAGCCCAAACGAAACCTGTGCTCTCCCCATTTGCTTGACACCTATAATAAACACCAATTTCATGGTTTTATGGGAACCACATTTTGACAGATTACTCATAAGTATATCGAGATATGGTCTAGCCCAAACGAAAGCTGTGTTCCACCCCTTTCGTGTGACACCCATACTGTACACCAATTTCAAGATTTTATGGGAACCATATTTTGACAGATAACTCATTTATCGTCAAATATATGGCAATATGGCCAAGTCAAAACGAAACCTGTGTGCTTCCCGTTTCGTTTTAAACCTATATTCTACATAGTTTCAAGCTTCAATGGCAGCCAGATTTTGACAGATAACTCAATTATCCATAAATATATCGAAATATGGCCAATCAAAACGAAACCTGTGATCTTCCCCTTTCGTTTGACAAACATACTGTATACCAATTTCAAGGTTTTATGGGAACCAAATTTCGACCGATAACTCATTTATCAATAAATATATTGAATTATGGCCAATCAAACCGAAAATTGTGATTGCCCCATTCGTTTGACATCTATATATATAAAATTTAAATTATGTATGTATCTATAGATCGACTTGCGTCCTAAACGTATAAACCGATCGTAACCAAATTTGAAACACGAACTGGATACCTTACCGGGATGGTCATGGGCTTAAAAATATTTTGATATATATATATAAGGGGCGTGGCACCTACCATACAAATAAAATGTTTAACAGTCCGTATTTCTGCAAGTATTTACGTTAGACTGCTGAAATTTGGTAATTAATTCCTACCACCTCTAAGAAAACTGGAAAAAACGAAAAAGGGGGCGTGGCACCTCCCATACAACTGGAATTTTTTATAGTCCATATCTCTGGAAGTATTTAGGCTAGACCAATGAAATTTGGGAAGGGGTTACTTGAGGTTAATCCCTAACACCTCCAAGAAAACTGGGAAGTCGAAAAAGGGGGCGTGGCACCACCCATACAGCTGAAATTTTTCATAGTCCGTATCTCTGGAAGTATTTACGTTAGACCACTGGGTAAGGGTTTATATGAGGTTAATCCCAACCACCTCCAAAAAAACTGGGGATAACAAAAACGGGGGCGGGGCACCTCCCATAAAGCTGACATTTTTTTTATAGAAGGTGGGGTGAAACCGACGGGTATAAGCTAGTCCATAATAAACACCAATTTCAAGGTTTTATGTGAACCACATTTTGACAGATAACTCATTTATCGTCAAATATATCGAATTATGGCCAATCAAAACGAAACCTGTGATCTTCCGCGATCGTTTTACAGACATACTGTACACCAATTTTAAGGTTTTATGGGAAACAAATGTCGACCGATAACTCATTTATCAATAAATATCCTGAATTATGGCTTATGAAAACGAAAATTGTGATCTTCCCCAATCGTTTGACACCCATAATAAACAACAATTTCAAGGTTTTATGGGAACCACATTTTGACAGATTACTCATACATCTATAAGTATATCGAGATATGGCCAAGCCCAAACGAAAGCTGTGTTATACCGCTTTCTTGTGACACCCATACTGTACACAAATTTCAGGGTTTTATGGGTACCAAATTTCGACCGATAACTCATTTATCAATAAATATATTGAATTAGGGCTAATGAAAACGAAAATTGTAATATTCCCCATTCGTTTGACACCTATAATAAACACCAATTTCAAGGTTTTATGGGAACCACATTTTTACAGATTACTCATACATCTATAATAATATCGAGATATGGCCAAGCCCAAACGAAAGCTGTGTTCTACACCTTTCGTGTGACACCCATACTGTAACCAATTTCAAGGTTTTATGGGAACCATATTTTGACAGATAACTCATTTATCGGCAAATATATCGAATTATGGCCATTCAAAACGAAACCTGTGATCTTCCGAGTTCGTTTGACAAACATACTGTACACCAATTTCAAGGTTTTATGGGAACCGAATTTCGACCGCTGACTCATTTATCAATAAATATATTGAATTATGGCTAATGAAAACGAAAATTGTGATCTTCCCCATTCGTTTGACACCTATAATAAACACCAATTTCAAGGTTTTATGGGAACCACATTTTTACAGATTACTCATACATCTATAATAATATCGAGATATGGCCAAGCCCAAACGAAAGCTGTGTTATACCGCTTTCTTGTGACACCCATACTGTACACAAATTTCAGGGTTTTATGGGTACCAAATTTCGACCGATAACTCATTTATCAATAAATATATTGAATTAGGGCTAATGAAAACGAAAATTGTAATATTCCCCATTCGTTTGGCAGTCGGTTTTCTATAAATGCCGTAGTTGAACCTATTTGTTATTTTGTCAATCCCTATAGTTAGGTCCAAGTAGTTTATTATTCCATCTTTTTCTACTTCCATTGTGAACTCTATGTTGCTATGTTGCCTGTTGAGGAACTCTAGTATTTATGGGAACCAAATTTCGACCGATAACTCATTTATCAATAAATATATTGAATTATGGCCAATCAAAACGAAAATTGTGATTTCCCCATTAGGTTGACACCTATAATAAACACCAATTTCAAGGTTTTATGGGAACCACATTTTTACAGATTACTCATACATCTATAAGTATATCGAGATATGGCCAAGCCCAAACGAAAGCTGTGTTATACCGCTTTCTTGTGACACCCATACTGTACACAAATTTCAGGGTTTTATGGGTACCAAATTTCGACCGATAACTCATTTATCAATAAATATATTGAATTAGGGCTAATGAAAACGAAAATTGTAATATTCCCCATTCGTTTGACACCTATAATAAACACCAATTTCAAGGTTTTATGGGAACCACATTTTTACAGATTACTCATACATCTATAATAATATGGAGATATGGCCAAGCCCAAACGAAAGCTGTGTTATACCGCTTTCTTGTGACACCCATACTGTACACAAATTTCAGGGTTTTATGGGTACCAAATTTCGACCGATAACTCATTTATCAATAAATATATTGAATTATGGCCAATCAAAATGAAAAGTGTGATTTCACCAATCGTTTGACATCCGTAGTAAACACTAATTTCAAGGTTTTATGTGAACCACTGTTTGACAGGTAACTCAATTATCCATAAATATATCGAAATATGGCCAATCAAACGCAACCTTCTTCCCCGTTCGTTTGACACCAATAATAAACACCAATTTCCAGGTTTTATAGGAACCACATTTTGACCGATAACTCATACATCTATAAGTATATCGAAATATGGCCAAGCCCAAACGAAACCTGTGTTCTTCCCCTTTCGTGTGACACCCATACTGTACACCAATTTCAAGGTTTTATGGGTGCCAAATTTCGACCGATAACTCATTTATCAATAAATATATTGAAATATGGCCAAGTCCAAACGAAACCTGGGACAACCATATTGTACACAATTTCAAGCTTTAATGGAAACCGCAATTTGACAGATAACTCAATTATCGATAAATATATCGGAAAATGGCCACTCAAAACGCAACCTGTGATCTTCCCCATTCGTTTGACACCCATAATAAACACCAATTTCAAGGTTTTATGGGAACCACATTTTTACAGATTACTCATACATCTATAAGTATATCGAGATATGGCCAAGCCCAAACGAAAGCTGTGTTCTACACCTTTCGTGTGACACCCATACTGTAACCAATTTCAAGGTTTTATGGGAACCATATTTTGACAGATAACTCATTTATCGGCAAATATATCGAATTATGGCCAATCAAAACGAAACCTGTGATCTTCCGCGTTCGTTTTACAGACATACTGTACACCAATTTCAAGGTTTTATGGGAACCAAATTTCGACCGATAACTCATTTATCAATAAATATGTATATTGAATTATGGCCAATCAAAACGAAAATTGTGATTTCCCCATTCGTTTGACATCTATATATATAAAATTCAAATTATGTATGTATCTATAGATCGACTTGCGTCCTAAACGTATAAACCGATCGTAACCAAATTTGAAACACGAACTGGATACCTTACCGGGATGGTCATGGGCTAAAAAATGTTTTGATACATATATATAGGGGGCGTGGCACCTACCATACAAATAAAATTTTTAACAGTCCGTATTTCTGGAAGTATTTAGGCTAGACCAATGAAATTTGGGAAGGGGTTACATGAGGTTAATCCCTAACACCTCCAAGAAAACTGGGAAAATCGAAAAAGCTGGCGTGGCACCTCCCATACAACTGGAATTTTTTATAGTCCATATCTCTGGAAGTATTTAGGCTAGACCAATGAAATTTGGGAAGGGCTTACATGAGGTTAATCCCTAACACCTCCAAGAAAACTGGAAAAATCGAAAAAAGGGGCGTGGCACCCCCCATACAACTGGAATTTTTTATAGTCCATATCTCTGGAAGTATTTAGGCTAGACCAATGAAATTTGGGAAGGGGTTACATAAAATTAATCCCTACCACCTCCAAGAAAACTGGGAAAATCGAAAAAGGCGGTGTGGCACCCCCCATACAGCTGAAATTTTTCATAGCCCGTATCTCTGGAAGTATTTCCGTTAGACCACCGAAATTTGGTAAGGGTTATATGACGTTAATCATTACCACCTCCAAAAAAACTGTGGATACAAAAAATGGGAGCGGGGCACCTCCCATACAGCCGACATTTTTTTTTATAGAAATGTGGGGTGAAACCGACGGGTATAAGCTAGTCCATAATAAACACCAATTTCAAGGTTTTATGTGAACCACATTATGACTGATGACTCAATTATCCATAAATATATCGAAATATGGCCAACCAAAACGAAACCTGTGATCTTACCCTTTCGTTTAACAGACATACTGTACACAAATTTCAAGGTTTTATGGGAACCAAATTTCGACCGATAACTCATACATCTATAAGTATATCGAAATATGGCCACGTCCAAACGAAACCTGTGACACCCATATTGTACAAAGTTTCAAGCTTTAATGGAAACCACATTTTGACAGATAACTCAATTATCCATAAATATATCGAAATATGGCCAATCAAAACGCAACCTGTGATCTTCCCCGTTCGTTTGACAGATAACTCAATTATCCATAAATATATCGAAATATATAAATAAAACGAAAATTGTGATTTCCCCATTCCTTTGACACCCATAATAAACACCAATTTCAAGGTTTTATGGGGACCACATTTTGACAGATAACTTATATATCTATAAGTATATATAAGTATATCGAATTATGGCTAATCAAAACGAAAATTGTGATCTTTCCCATTCGTATGACACACCCATAATACACCAATTTCAAGGTTTTATGGGAACCACATTTTGACAGATAACTCATTTATCTATAAGTATATCGAAATATGGCCACGTCCAAACGAAACCTGTGACACCCATATTGTACAAAGTTTCAAGCTTTAAAGGAAACCACATTTTGACAGATAACTCAATTATCCATAAATATATCGAAATATGGCCAATCAAAACGAAACCTGTGATATTCCCCTTTCGTTTGACAGACGTATTCTCTCTATGGCGCGATATACAACAGGTATATCATCATAAACATCCTAAGAGATTTTTGCGAAAAGCTTCTCTTCCAATTTGTGGTGTGCCGATTTGAATTTTCCCTACAAATTGGTGGGACCTACAGTTTTTTGCCGACTCCGAACGGCATCTACAAAGGAGACGAATTTTTTGCTGAGAAGCCTGTCATGGCAGAAATACACTCGGAGAGTTTGCCTAACCACTGCCGAGGGGCGACCCCGTTTTGAAAAACTTTTTTCAAATCACTTTTGATGTTACCTGTACCAGGGCTCAAACCATGGACCTTCGGTGTGGTAGGCCGGCAACACTACCTCCACACCACGGCGGCCGCCCGCCATCCATAATAAACACTAATTTAAAGGTTTTATGTGAACCACAGTTTGACAGGCATCTCAATTATCAATAAATATATCGAAATATGGCCAATCAAAACGAAAATTGTGATTTCCCCATTCGTTTGACACCCATAATAAACACCAATTTCAAGGTTTTATGGGAACCAAGCTTTGACCGATAACTCATTTATCGATAAGTATATCGATATATGGCCAAGTCCAAACGAAACCTGTGACACGCATATTGTACACAATTTCAAGCTTTAATGGAAACCACATTTTGACAGATAGCTCAATTATCGATAAATATATGGGAAAATGGCCAATTAAAACGCAACCTGTGATTTCGTTTGACAGACATAATGTACACCAACTTCAAGGTTTTATGGGAACCAAATTTCGACCGAAAACTCATTTATCAATAAATATATTGAATTATGGCCAATCAAAACGAAAATTGTGATTTCCCCATTCGTTTGACATCTATATATATAAAATTCAAATTATGTATGTATCTATAGATCGACGTGCGTCCTAAACGTATAAACCGATCGTAACCAAATTTGAAATCCGAACTGGATACCTTACCGGGGTGGTCATGGGCTAAAAAATATTTTGATACATATATATAGGGGGCGTGGCACCTACCATACAAGTAAAACTTTTAACAGTCCGTATTTCTGGAAGTATTTAAGTTAGACTACTGAAATTTGGTAAGGGGTCTATGACATTAATCCCCACCACCTCCAAGAAAACTGGGAAAAACGAAAAAGGGGGCGTGGCACCTCCCATACAACTGGAATTTTTTATAGTCCATATCTCTCTAAGTATTTAGGCTAAACCAATGAAATTTGGGAAGGGGTTACATGAGGTTAATCCCTAACACCTCCAAGAAAACTGGGGATAACAAAAACGGGGGAGGGCCACCTCCCATACTGCTGACATTTTTTTTATAGAAATGTGGGGTGGAACCGACGGGTATAAGCTAGTCCATAATAAACACCAATTTCAAGGTTTTATGGGAACAAAGCTTTGACCGATAACTCATTTATCGATAAGTATATCGAAATATGGCCAAGTCCAAACGAAACCTGTGACACGCATATTTTACACAATTTCAAGCTTTAATGGAAACCTCATTTTGACAGATAGCTCAATTATCGATAAATATATGGGAAAATGGCCATCCAAAACGAAACCTGTGATCTTCCCCTTTCGGTTGACAGACGTACTGTACACCAATTTCAAGGTTCTATGGGAACCAAATTTCGACCGATAACTCATTTATCGTCAAATATATGGAAATAAAGCCTAGTCAAAACGAAAGCTGTGATCTCCCCTTTCCGTTTGACAGACATACTGTACACCAATTTCAAGGTTTTATGGGTACCAAATTTCGACCGATAACTCATTTATCAACAAATATATTGAATTATGTCTAATCAAAACGAGAATTGTGATCTTCCCCATTCGGTTGACACCCATAATAAACACCAATTTCAAGGTTTTATGGGAACCACACTTTGACAGATAACTCATTTATCGATAAGTATATCGAAATTTGGCCAAGTCCAAACGAAACCTGTGACACCGATATTGTACACAGTTTCAAGCTTTAATGGAAACCACATTTTGACAGATAGCTCAATTATCGATAAATATATGGGAAAATGGCCAATTAAAACGCAACCTGTGATCTTCCCCGTTCGTTTGACAAACATAATGTACACCAACTTCAAGGTTTTATGGGAACCAAATTTCGACCGATAACTCATTTATCGTCAAATATATGGCAATATGGCCAAGTCAAAACGAAACCTGTATTCTTGCTTTTGTTTGAAACCCCTACCGTACAACAATTTCAGGGTTTTATGGGAACCATGTTATGACAGATAACTCATTTATCGTCAAATATATGGAGATATGGCAAAGTCAAAACGAAACCTGTTTGCTTCCCGTTTCGTTTTAAACCCATTGTTGAGCTCCAAGCTTTTTTGTAGCCTTAAAATGCAAAAGTGAATAAAAAAGAAACTCTATTGAATAGGTAGACAAATTTTCAAAGTTTTTATTTTGTAATATTGCGGTACAACTAATTATGTTACGTGGTCGTGCGCTCAATGAGGAATGAAAAAATCTCCGTGCTCCAAAATGCTATTACCCAATAACGCCTGATGATTTTACTAGCTGCATATTTCCAGTAGGTTTGTTGTTTTGCCAAATGCACTTTCGCAAGATGAGAATGCATATTGATACCTACATTGGGGCAGTGGCGGCCATACCACCAAAACACAGCTTGTTTGCAAAGGCTAGAGCGATATATATTGAACACCTACTGATACGCGGCATACATACGTATATACATCTTGGCTGCCCAATCAGCGATTGCATGTGATGACCGTCATTGCATTAGACATATGGATACATAGTTGTGCACATACATACGTTCATATGGGAACTTGCTGAGAGCGACAACAGCTAGTTTTAAAATTTGTTATAAAAAATGTGAGTGCACCGAACTTGTAACAAGGTGACCACCTTACTAGAAGAATTAAGGTTACCAGCTTGCAATGTATTACATTATCTTAGCATATTATTTGGTACTGATTTGCTCATCTTGATGCGGTGTCGGCTCTTAACATCCTCTCCCGTTGAAAGGTTCGGGCTTTCAACATTATCTGCTATGGGAAGTAAGCACAGCTCATTCACTGCTCTACGCGTCATACCAGTGGATGTGCGCAGAACTGCAACTAGTGCAACGCCGTCTGCTCCAGTGATGATCTCTATTACGCAAGCTAGTGGCCAATTTAGGGGTGCCGAGTTTTCATCCTTTATGCATAAAATATTATTCACCTTAATATTGTTATGTGGTGTACACCACTTTGTATGCTGCTGGAGAATGGCAAGATACTCTTGGCTTCATTGTTTCCAGAAGACCTGTTGTATTTTTGTGATGCGCTGCTATTGGTCCAGACGACTGTAGTTGAGATGCGTAAGATCAGGCTCGGGAAAAGCCGTGAGCGGACCACCAATCAAAAAATTCCCGGGACTTGATACGTCTAGATCTTCTGGATTTTCTGAAATTGGTACAAGAGGACGAGAATTAATAATGGCAGAGATTTCACATACCAATGTCCGTAGTTCGTCATAGCCAAGAATCGAGGAGCCCACTGCCCAATAAAAGTGTTGTTTTGCCATTTTAACGGCTGCTTCCCACAGCCCGCCAAAATATGGAGAGCGGGGGGGTATGAACCGCCAATCGAAACGATTGGTTAAACAGAAGTTATGAACTTCATTACAATGTCTTTCACTAAGGACTAAACGACGAAGATCCTTCAATTCGTTTTTGGCTCCTACAAAGTTGGTTGCATTGTCCGACCAGATGCAGATTGGTTTTCCACGTGTAGCTATGAATCGTTTCAGAGCTTGAAGAAATGCGCTGGTTGAGAGGTCCTTAACCAGCTCCAGCCATACGGCCTTTGTTGAAAAACAGATGAAAATACTGACGTAGCACTTTTGCGCTAGTTTGTTACGTACTTCGGATTTATAATAAAAGGGACCACAATAGACCACACCATTAATGGTGAAGGCACGCGAAGCTTGAATCCGCTCTTTAGGTAAGTCACCCATGATGTGCTGAACCAGTCGTGGTTTAGATCTGCAACATATGATACACTTTCGTAACACCCTTTCCACTGTTTTTTTTCTGCCAATGGGCCAATATCTCATTCGAATGAACGCTAGCAGAGATTGAGGTCCTGCGTGAAGATGTTTGCGATGGTAGTAAGTTATAATAGCAAATGTTAGTGGGTGATCCTTTGGAAGAATACAGGGATGGCGCGCTTCAAATCCAAGCGTTGAGTGTTTTAAACGTCCACCGACTCGAATTATGCCAAAGTCGTCAAGAAACGGGGATAGCGATAGGCGATACCGCTGGAAACGTGGACACAGGTGTTGTTCTTCAATGCGACATAATCTGCCCACAGCTGCGCGCGTTGCCCCATACGAATTAGCAGCTGAGTACCGCGATATATATCTTGGGAAGTAAGCCAATCTTTTCTCTACCTTCTCTCAACGGCCAGGAGTTGAGTCTTTCGGACAGTGTGAAGTATCTAGGTGTATTTTTGACGCCTAAGTTGAATTGGAGACTAAATACAGAACACAGGGTCAAAAGAGCTTATGGGGCTCTGTATGCGTGTAAAAGAATGCTGGGGAGACAGTGGGGTCTCAGGCCGGAACTCACGGCATGGATGTACAAGGCAGTCATCCGACCGATACTTACTTACTGTGTGGTGGAAGGCAGTCGAGGCGGACTACATAAGCAGCATGCTTGGCAAAGTTCAACGAGCTGCCTGTGGAGCAATCACAGGCGCCATCAGATCATGCCCTTCAGAGGCTCTGAACGTGATCTGCAACATGCTACCGATCGATCTCTTCATTAAGGAGACAGCATCACAGGGGGCACTCAGGCTCCGCGAGTTGTGACTATGGAGACAACGCACGTACGGACACGGCCGCATACTCTTCAATATTAACGACTCGTACATTGCAACCAAATCGGACTATATCTGTCCCAGGACAGCGATAGATATAAATTATTCGATTCTCTTTCCAACCAGAAAGGACTGGAATGAAGGCGAATTCACTCACAATTTCGACATATCAGTGTTTACGGATGGCTCCAAGATGGCCTGTGAAGTTGGATCAGGAGTCTTCGCAACACACCCGGCTCTTTCCATTTCTTTGCGCCTCCCGGACTCAGCGAGCGTGTTTCAATCAGAGATCTTTGCAATCCAGGAGGCATGCAAGGCTTTGCTGGAAACGGAAGGCATAGGTAAAATGATAGCAATATTTTCTGATAGCCAAGCAGCCCTGGGGGCTCTGGGGTCTGCAACGATAACATCGAGCCTGGTAAATCAGTGCAGGGAGTGGGCCACGAGGCTGGCTAGTCGGCATATCGTTTCCTTAATTTGGGTGCCGGGTCACCGAAATATACAGGGAAACGAAATGGCAGATGTGCTAGCCCGAGGTGGATCGGCTCTTGATGTCACAGGAGCGAAGGAGGTCCTCGTACCCCTGGGACTTATCAAGGGCAGAATCTCTCAGCACTGGTTTAGCGAGGCAAATAAAAGGTGGAAGCGTCTGCACTCCTGCAGAGTTTCTAGGAGTATATGGCCATTTTACAACGAGGCACGATCCCTATCCACTATCAGAATGAATAGAAGGGACTGGACTATTGGGGCTCACGCGGCACGGATGGGGCTAGAGCACAACGTTTCGTGCCGCAGTTGCAATCTCCCGGGGGCGGAAGAGACGGGAGAGCACCTACTGTGCGAATGTCCAGTGCACTGGGGGAATAGAACTAAATACCTTGATAGGCCCTTTTTCGAAAGTCTCTCAGAGCTTAGGGTCATGAAGCCTGGGGAGGTCCCAATAGGCCAATAGTCCAGTCCCTTCTATTCATTCTGAGAGTGGATAGGGATCGTGCCTCGTTGTAAAATGTTTGAGCTCCACAGGGTGGATATAGTCGGATGGGATTCCAACTATACTCTATAAGCACATTCAAAGTTTTTCTATAATACTTCCTTCATTGGTTAATTCACGAGTTGTGGTATCAAAACGGCGCATCAGCGCTAATTGGAGTCGCAGGAGACTCGCCACTAGAACCAACCAACCAACCAAGCCGCGATGTTCCTGTCAAGTGTTTGAAGTTGATAAATTTGGTAACGTACCCGAAGATGCGCTGCATCATTGCGAATGAATTAATGTACTTGAAGTTTAGCGAAATGTCCACTCTGCCATGTGATGTGAGTAGAGCCTTTTGACGAACTTTTGGAAGTTTTGTGTGAGCTATCACGTTTTTCGGCCAATTTATTTTATTTTTTTTAAGAAAGTATTCATGAAACGAGCTCAAGGCCAAGAATAATAATTTTTCACTTTTTGAGTTTTTATGAAAATTATTATTGTTTTTATTTTTTAATAATCATTTTTAATTAATTATTAAAAGTTTTTTTATTTTTTTTAGTCGGAACATAACGCCACTGCATACCTTGGGTAAGCAGTTGGATGGCGCAAACGCGATTTGCAACAAACACGTTGAATTTAGATGACTCTTCTCGAAGCCAAGATAGCACAATCCAAGAGTCTGACCAACACTAAAATTAACAGTCAAAAAGTTTCATTTGAGCCAGCTCACCTACTAGTTGTGCGAGCAGTGCCGCAGCGCAAAGTTCCAGCCTTGGCACAGTAAGTGTCTTCAGAGGTGCAACTCGAGCCTTTGAGCATAGCAGGTGTGTTTGGATGTTGTCGTCATTTATTGACCGGGAGTAAATGCAAGAGCCATAGGCTTCAAGGCTTGCATCACAAAAAGCATGAATTTCGGTTCTTGCCCCAGGTTGTAGCACATAACGCGGAAATTCTGACCGATGGAAAACCACAAAGTTGTTGCAAAAATCCGACCAGGCCGTTTCTAGCGACTGTGGTAAACTGACGTCCCACTCTAGCTTATCCCTCCACATACGTTGCAATATAATTTTTGCTTTGGTTAGTGTTGGTCCTATTAATCCGATGGGATCATAAAAACGAGCGATTGTAGATAGAACGGAGCGTTTAGAGTTTTTACGAGATGGCGGTGGTGGCGTAAACGAAAACAAGAAATTATCTTTGACAGGGTCCCAAATACGCCCAAGAGTTTTGGTGAATTCACTGCCGTCATCGAACTTTAAAAACTCTTCTCTGTCAACATTAGGAATATTGCGAAGAACATCTGCGTTATTGGAACACCACTTACGCAGTCGAAAATTACCCTGCTTAAGAAGGCTGCTCGTTTGCTGTTTGATGTCTGCAACTTCTGCGACGGAGTTAAATCGTCTACATAAAAATCACGACGGACGATGCGGGCACCAAGAGGGTGTGCCAATGATTCGTCGTGTGCTAGCTGATGCATTGCCTGTATGGCTAAATACGAGGCAGCCTTTGTGTCGTATGTAACCGTATCCAACTTATAAATGCGCATATCCTCCTCAGGAGATTCGCGCCATAGTATGCACTGAAACATGTTGTCTAGCTCTGTGACTCGAACACAGCGATACATCTTACATATATCTCCTGTGAGCGCTATTGGAAAAGTACGAAATCGAAGCAGAATGTTAAATAATTTAGGTTGAATTGTTGGTCCTGCCATAACCAGGTCATTTAACGAGAAACCTGAGGTTGTTTTTGCTGAGCCATCAAACACAACTCGTAACTTTGTGGTGGTGCTATCATCCTTGGTAGCGCAATGATGTGGGAGGAAATATCTGCATTCATAAGCCGAGGTGGTAGGCACTAATGACATATGATTTAGGTCGAGATACTCTCTCATGAATTCGCAGTACTGCTGCTTGATGCTAGGACTACGAATTAGTTTTTGCTCTAGGTTTTTGAACCGACGACAGGCTTGTGAATATGTGTCACCTAGAGATCCTGGCCCATGTTTCATAGGCAGGCGAACCGAGTATTTTCCTGAGGTCAAACGTGAATAATTTTGCCTAAAATGGTTCTCGCAGTCCATTTCTTCTTTTGTGGCCTTTGCTATAGGTTCGAAGACGTGCTCAATCTCCCAAAAACGACGCAATAGGCTGTCCAGTCGAGAACTAGGTGTTATGTCACTAGATCCTATGATGGTGGATGATCTATGGCTCACAACTAACGATGACAGATTTGGACAGAGTTGTGGTCTGTGGGACCCCACCGGATAGTACCCACCTCAGAAGGGTCTTTTGAAGCAAAGGCAACCCAGGTGCTAGCTGAATCTGGCCTACACACAGTAGCTCAAAGAACAGGCCTGCTCCGATAAGCAGATCAATCCGTTGTGGCAATTTAAAATTTCCTTCCATTCATTTGTAATGACAGAGAAGCCAGGTTGGTTATCAGTGATTGTACGAACGACTACGGCTGTGATATTTGTTGTATAATCTGAAGTCCGCGACTTCAGAACGATATCGACTGAGCATCCGTCAGTGGAGAGATTGGCATCACCAATGCCGGAAACTGAAACAAGGGATTTGGTTTTACGGAGTAGTAGTTGATTAGCGAAACGAGTTGTGACGAAATGAAGTTGCGAACCAGAATCCAGAAGAGCTCGGCAAGGCACGAAGGTTCCGGCTTCCTTTTTAATAAGAACTATAGCTGTTGCCAGAAGCACTGCTTCAGGCGACGAAATGACTTGAGGCGAGTCTGACAATGACGCTGTCATGGCATTTGACTTTGCCACGGTTGGCTGCGAAACTATGGGGGTAGTGGTGGATGAAGCTGCGGGAAGTCGGTCAAGTTCGGAGTGTGTGATGCTTTGATTGACAGGAGCGACAGGCTCCAGACTTGCAGTCGCGCATCTGATGGTCCTTCTTCAAGCAATTAATACAAAGGCTGAGCTTCTTAGCTTCCCTTTGGCGAAGGTTTGGCGACAGTTTGGTAAAGCTTTGACAATGGTAAAATAGATGTTCACTCGAGCCACAAAACGTACATTTCATTAACGAGTTGTTTGAGACAACAAAGGACCTTTTTTCTAGTGTTCGGAAGCTTTTTCCAAAAACGAAGACAATTGGTCCCAAGATGGTAATTCGTTAATTGCTGATGTCTCCTCCCACTTTGCATGTGAAGCCTTATCCAATTTTTGAGTTAGAAGTTGTACCAATATGCAATCGGCGATTAGTTCCCTGGAGCCAAGTGTTTGTAATGCGCGAATGTGTGCGGTGGTCTTGTCCGTTAATTCCCGCAGCTTGCTGACAGTAGCATCTACCTTTTCCTACCCAAATACCTCCCTTATGTGCGCCTGGAAAATAAGCCTTTCATTATTAAAACGTTGTTGAAGAAGGTCTAATGCTGTGTTATAGTTGACATCATTTAATTCTAGTGAACAAATCGTATCCAGAGCAGCCCCACTCAGGCAGGAACGCAGATGCTGAAGCTTATCGACGGGTGTAAGGTCGTTGCCTTTGTCGATGACAGACATAAACATCGAATAAAAATTTGTCAATTCCGTGTATGAACCACTGAATTTTGGTAGAGTTAGCAAGGGTAGACGTGAACGATTAGCATTCGCTATGATTGAAGGACTCTCCGTATTAGTCGTCCTAAATGTGGAGCAATGTTGTGAGGCATTGCGTTTTCCGATCTCACGATGTATGGTAGCTCGTAGATTAACTAAAACGGAATCGAACTTGCTGGGCAGATCACTAGCAATGGCATCGAAATCTAATTCTTTCAAACTTGTATGTGCAGTCACGAAAGTGGATTTCAACTCACCTAATGAGTCAATCACGGCTGCGAGACTATACTCATCCATGGTGTTAAGCTTCTCGAAGCTCAATTAGGTGGATAAGCCCTCAAGACGATGAAGTATTGCCCTAGATTTTAAGCGCAAATAGCGTATACGATCTGCCGGCGATTGCGGGCTTGCATTTCCATCCATAGCGACACCTTTTATCACTAATAAATACCTTGTAATCAATTAGCCGAAAATATTTGCGCACGCAAACCAATTAAGTAGAGTGATGAAACGGATTATGTGCGTACGAGCAACGAAAAAATTCACTTGGTATGTTGATTGTCCACGGATAACAAAACTCCTGTACCAGGTTGAGCTCCAAGCTTTTTTGTAGACTTAAAATCCAAAAGTGAATAAAAAACAAACTCTATTGAATAGGTAGACAAATTTTCAAAGTTTTTATTTTGTAATATTGCGGTACAACTAATTATGTGAAGTGGCCGTGCGCTCAATGAGGAATGAAAAAATCTCCGTTCTCCAAAATGCTGTTACCCAAAAACGCCTGATGATTTTACTAGCTGCATATTTCCGGTAGGTTTTTTGTTTTGCCAAATGCACTTTCGCAAGATGAAATGCATATTGATACCTACATTGAGGCAATGGCGGCCATACCACCAAAACACAGCTTCTTTGCAAAGGCTATCTATCTATCTCTATCGCGCGATATACAACAGGTATATCATCATAAACCTCCTAAGAGATTTTTGCGCCAAGCTTCTCTTCCAATTTGTGGTGTGCCGATTTGAATTTTCCCTACAAATTGGTGGGACCTAGAGTTTTTTTTTTGTTGCAAAGGCTAGAGCGATATATATTGAACACCTACTGATACGCGGCATACATACGTATATACATCTTGGCTGCCCAATCAGCGATTGCATGTGATGGCCGTCATTGCATTAGACATATGGATACATAGTTGTGCACATACATACGTTCATATGGCAACTTGCTGAGAGCGACAACAGCTAGTTTTAAAATTTGTTATAAAAAATGTGAGTGCACCGAACTTGTAACAAGGTGACCACCTTACTAGAAGAATTAAGGTCACCAGCTTGCAATGTATTACATTATCTTAGCATATTATTTCGTACTGATTTGCTCATCTTGATGCGGTGTCGGCTATGACTCTGAACACCCATAACACACAATTTCAAGCTTTAATTGGAGCCAGATTTTGACAGATAACTCAATTATCGATAAATATATCGAAATATGGCCAATCAAACCGAAACCTGTGATCTTCCCCGTTCGTTTGACAGACATACTGTACACCAATTTCAAGGTCTTATGGGAACCAAATTTTGACCGATAACTCATTTATCAATAAATATTTTGAATTATGGCTAATGAAAACGAAAACAGTGATCTTCCCCATTCGTTTGATATCCATAATAAACACCAATTTCAAGGTCTTATGGGAACCACATTTTGACGAATAACTCATACATCTATAAGTATAACTCAATTATCGATAAATATATCGAAATATGGCCAATCAAACCGAAACCTGTGATCTTCCCCGTTTGTTTGACAGACATACTGTACACCAATTTCAAGGTCTTATGGGAACCAAATTTTGACCGATAACTCATTTATCAATAAATATATTGAATTATGGCTAAAAACGAAAATTGTGATCTTCCCCATTCATTTGACACCCATAATAAACACCAATTTCCAGGCTTTATGGGAACCATATTTTGACAGATAACTCAATTATCGATAAATATATCGAAATATGGCCAATCAAACCGAAACCTGTGTTCTACCCCTTTCGTTTGACGCCCATACTGTACTCCAATTTCAAGGTTTGGTGGGAACCATGTTTTGACAGATAACTCATTTATCGTCAAATGTATGGCAATATGGCCAAGTTAAAACGAAACCTGTATTCTTCCTTTTGTTTGAAACCCATACTGTACAATAATTTCAAGGTTTTATGGGAACCATATTATGACAGATAACTAATTTATCGTCAAATATATGGAGATATGGCAAAGTCAAAACGAAACCTGTATTCTTCCTTTTGTTTGAAACCCATACTGTACAATAATTTCAAGGTTTTATGGGAACCATATTATGACAGATAACTAATTTATCGTCAAATATATGGAGATATGGCAAAGTCAAAACGAAACCTGTGTGCTTCCCGTTTCGTTTTGAACCCATATTGTACACAATTTCAAGCTTTAATGAGAGCCAGATTTTGACAGATAACTCATTTATCGATAGATATATCGAATTATGGCCAATCAAAACGAAACCTGTGATCTTCCGCGTTCGTTTGACAGACATACTGTACAAAAATTTCAAGGTTTTATGGGAACCATATTATAACAGATAACTCATTTATCGTCAAATATATGGAGATATGGCAAAGTCAAAACGAAACCTGTGTGCTTCCCGTTTCGTTTTAAACCCATATTGTACACAATTTCAAGCTTTAATGAGAGCCAGATTTTGACAGATAACTCATTTATCGATAGATATATCGAATTATGGCCAATAAAAACGAAACCTGTGATCTTCCGCGTTCGTTTGACAGACATACTGTACAGAAATTTCAAGGTTTTATGGGAACCATATTATTACAGATAACTCATTTATCGTCAAATATATGGAGATATAGCAAAGTCAAAACGAAACCTGTGTGCTTCCCGTTTCGTTTTAAACCCAATTTGTACACAATTTCAAGCTTTAATGGGAGCCAGATTTTGACAGATAACTCAATTATCGATAGATATATCGAATTATGGCCAATCAAAACGAAACTTGTGATCTTCCGCGTTCGTTTGACAGACATACTGTTAAGAAATTTCAAGGTTTTATGGCAACCATATTATTACAGATAACTCATTTATCGTCAAATATATGGAGATATGGCGTAGTCAAAACGAAACCTGTGTGCTTCCCGTTTCGTTTTAAACCCATATTGTACACAATTTCAAGCTTTAATAGGAGCCAGATCTTGACGGATAAATCATTTATCGAATCAAAACGAAACTTGTGATCTTCCCCTTTCGTTTGACAAGTTTTATGGGAACCACATTTTGACCAATAACTCATACATCTATAAGTATAACTCAATTATCGATAAGTATATCGAAATATGGCCAAGTCCAAACGAAACCTGTGATCTTCCCTTACGTGTGACACCCATATTGTACACAATTTCAAGCTTTAATGGAAACCACATTTTGACAGATAACTCAATTATCGATCAATATATCGAAATATGGCCAATCAAACCGAAACCTGTGATCTTCCCCTGACAGACATACTGTACACCAATTTCAAGGTTTTATGGGAACCAAATTTTGACCGATAACTCATTGTTATGACGGCAGCTCTGCCATTTGTTTAAATGGCGACATGATAAATGAAACACATTTTATTTAGATAAACATATAATAGACTTGTTTAGTTCACGACAAATTATGACAAACGTAAAATTGACTATTGAACATTGACTATGATAATGACAAATAAAGAAAAGGAAAATTGAATTTGATATTCTTTCCCGGTGGTGAATCGTCCAATGAAAAAATGTGTCTGGCCAAAAACTGAAAGCTGGTTGCGGCTGTGCAAAAACTGGAAGCTGGCTGCATTTGCCTATCATTGCCCTATGCCAGTGATGCCACCGTGTTCGCCACCAGTGCTGTCGATGACATTCCACCTCCTGGCGAATCGTCTGTGGGTTCGCAAATATTTAAGGCGGCTAGCCTGCGGATAGGCCGACGAATAACGCCATGTTGAGTCTGTATATCAGCGCTGCGTGCTCGTCCGTCTTTTCCCTTGAAGATCTTCACGACCCTTCCTTTTCTCCATTGGCTGCGGGGCGCTGAGGGATCACACACTATTACTATATGTCCGGGCGTCAGAGGTTTCGTGTCGTCTCTCCATTTGGAACGACATATTAATCTTGGCAAATACTCCACCGTCCATCTCTTCCATGCGCGATCTTTTAAGTTTTGCGCAATCCTCCATTGCTTCCGCGGGCAGATATGCTCTTCATCCGGATGTGGTGTTTGTGTCGAATTCGGACAACCCAGTAAAAAATGATTTGGGGTGAGAGGTTCTTCCTCTGCAGGCGAAATAGGTAGATCGGTCAGCGGTCGACTATTGATGATGTTTTCGATTTCTATTATGACACTACGGAAGGTTTCCACTCCTGGGGCTTCTTCTTTCAGTACTTTATGTAATAGGCATTGAATAAGCCGTTCCCAACAACCTCCGCTCTCAGGATCTGTGGGACAATTGAAAATCCATTCAATTCTGCGTCTGGACAGTTCGCGCTCGATTGCGTTGAAATCAAATATACGTTCGGATTCTTTCATCTCTTTCTGTGCCCCTACGAAATTTGTACCATTGTCGCTGCGCATACGTATAGGTACTCCACGACGGTTTACGAATGTCGCGATGGCAAAATAATCGGCCGGCGTGCAGACAGCGGTAAACAATTCGCTGGGTCCACTCTGCCATATACCCTCAACAGACCGTCATCGTCCAAATACGGCGCCAGCGCATGTAGCGCACTATCTTTGGAAATGGCGATCTTATTTTGAAGTAGCTTGATTTCACGTGAATACGCTTCCTTTTGTACCATGTGACATATACGGTTTTCAGCCACAATTACTTCGTCGGCTCGTAGTTCATCTAGTCGTTTTATGCTTCGGGTGTTAATGACAAAACGTAGTACCCAGGCGACAACTCTGACTAATTTCAGAAAACTCGAAAATCTTGTAAAATTTATTAACTTCTCCTCTGCTTCACAAATGAGTAGGCGTCGACTGGTAATTTCTTCTTTATCGGCCCCAACTGCTGAAATCGTAATTTCTTGAGGCCAGTGCTCCTCATCCTGGTATAAAAATTCTGGACCGCAAAACCAGCGGGTGTTATGCGGTAGTGTATCCGTTGGCATCGCTCGTGTCGCGTCGTCGGCTACGTTCAAGGATGTTGGCACCCAGTGCCACTGATCGGTTTTTGTTGTCGTCAATATTTCAGCGAGCCTGTGTTTAACAAACGGCTTGTATGATCGGGAATGAGAGCGTATCCACAGTATAACCGTCTGTGAATCCGTCCAAAATGTTGTATTGTTGATTATAAATTCATGATTTTCTTCCACCAATGTTTTCAGGCGGCTTCCCAAAACTGCAGCTCCAGGCGTGGAACTGTCATTGGTTTGATTGGTGCGCATACTGCTTTGGCGCAAACTAGTGTTACTTCTACTGTGTCCCCAAGCTCTACACGTATATATGCAACGGCAGCGTATGCACTTGTACTTGCATCAACGAAAATGTTCAATTGTATGTCTTCGGCTTTGGGTAATAACTTTGAATAACAGCGGGGTATTGATAATGCGCTGACGGACTGGAATTTCAACCACCAGTTTTCCCACCGTTTGGCCACTGAGGGTCCTCTTCGTGATTTAGGCTTACTTGCAATGACTTCTCATTTGATACAAACTTACGAAGTCGGAGTCCGGCTGCAGCATTGATTTCAATAGCTTCCCGAACAGTTTTCTCGGCTTCTTGAACATCGTTAAAACTAATGACAAGATCATCTACATATGTTTTGTTCACGACAGCATCGACACCTTTTGGCAGTTGTGAAACAAATTTAGAAGCATTTAGATTTTTAATGTGTTCCGCACAACATGGTGAGCAGGCAGCTCCAAATATCATTGACGCCATAGCATAAATGCGTACCGGTTGACTGAAGTCATCGCCTCGCCACAAGAACCGCTGGGCATCTTGATCTTCCGCTCTAATGTGGATTTGTGAAAACATCTCCTCAATATCTCCAGCTACGGCGAGGGGTCCTACCTCGTAATGGCGTCCATCATACTTGGTGGTTTCAGCTAGAATCTTTCTTGTTCTACTATCGTCGTCAGATTCGATTGTGTCACTGTATGATTTTAATATCAACGTATCACCCAGGATATAATCGTCTACCATACTATGTAACTGCTTCATCGTGGTTGGCTTTCTGACCACCATAACTCGAGCTTCACGATTTACATGCTTCTCTGATGGTCCATAAACCATCCAGCCTAACTTTGTTTTGGCGGCGACCAGTTGGTTCGGTCCTTTGTAGACAGTTGCCTGCGCTATACCTAGAAAGGAGTTATCCAGCCCTAAAAGAATATCGGGCGTTGCGTCTGCGTACCTTGGTAATGGCACTGACTTCAAATACTCAAAATTGTTCTTGTTGAAAGATTGTGTTGGCAAAATTAAAATAAGCTATAGTTCGTACATTTCTAATTGCAAATTTCTGACTGTCACCTTGACCTCGAATCTCTACTGTTACCCTTTTTGACTTTTCAGTGGTTTTATTCTTCCCATACCACTGTAACGATAAAAGCGAAGATTGTCCTTGTAGACCCAAGCGGTGAGCTACTTTGTCATCTATCAGCGATATTGACGAACCTTCGTTGATCATCGCGTAAGTATCCAGCTTGCCTCGAGGTCCTATCAGAGTTACCGGCAAAATTTTAAATAAAGTTGATTCATTTTCTTGTTGACAATTGTACACGCGTTCGACCTGACCTTCGGCAGCATTTTCACAAGTTTCGTTCTGCGAATGTAGTAGCTGGTGATGTTTGCGTTGACACCCGTTAATGCCACATGTAGCACGTCTCTGGCATGTAAGTAAGTTGTGGCCTCTGACCAAACAACCGAAGCAGAACTGATGGCGCTTTACAACTGCCCACCTCTCATTAACGTTATTTGACTTAAACTGTTGACAGTCTGCTAGCCATTGCGAAAAATATTCGACTGTGGAGTATGCTACGGTTTCGGCGGCACGTCTGCTCCATTCAAACTGTTTTGAAGGGGGCAACTTAGCTATCAATGACTCCAACAACGTTGGGTTAGTCAAATGATGCTCACATTTGGCTGATTTAAAAAATGCTACTATGTTACGCACCTTAGTGGACAGTTCCAGAATCATATCTAGACGGTTTTCTGGAATGTTGGAAAAACTTTGCACCTTATGTAGTTGAGAAGGGACTAACAAATCCGGACGACCGAAATTAAATTGCAATTCGCTCATCACGTTGGACACATTTTCGGGGTGTATCAAAAGTGACGTAACTGCACGTCTTGCTTCGCCTCTCAAGGCTTTCTGCAGACGTATAAGATTCTGCCTGTTGCTATAGTTGAACTCGTTCGTTGTGTCATTGTAGCAAGCAATAAACAACGGCCAGTCTTCTGCGCGCCTTTCGAACACTGGCAGCGGGTATAATCTTGTCGAGGCATTGTCCATAAGGACCGGTGCGTAGTTGGACTGTGTCTGTGGCTGAGGCGTGACTGTAGACGATGATGACTGCTGTTGATGAGCTGGAACGCTAACTTGCTGATCCCTATTTGCTTGATGCCTCGATGTATTACGGTTTATGGCTCCTACTTCCTCGTTGTCCATTCGCTGATGTAATTGCTGAATATCAGCTCGCTGTGAGTTCGTATCGTTTCGTAGCTCGATGATCGATTCGCGTAATGCAGTGATCGAAGCGACTAAAGCTGTTAACCTATCGTTGGAATCCATTGGCGGCTGCACCGTAGGATCACATGCGGCTTGTATGACTGTCTCGTTCAATTCTGATTCTCCTTCGGAATCTGCACGACGCTGCTGGCTCATTTTACCTCTTGTTAACATTAGTACCGCAAGTACTACCTGTTAACACAATGTATAATATGGCAAAAACTATTGGCAAATGAACGGACACTCGCTTTGCAACTAATAAAAAATTGGCTAATGGCAAAGCTACTGGGAAACGATGAAACTTTGTCAAACTATTTGGGATTGTAAGGCGGCCCCTATAATTTGTTGCAATAGCATTATTTATGCAACTGCAGCAACGATAATTTGACTCAGTAGAATTAAGTTTACTTCAATACGGCTGAATATATGTACATTAATAAATTGTCTGAATAATTTGGTACAGATAATATACGGCGAAAATTAATATGATTGACCGGCAGCAACTGTAGGTTTTTTAAAGTTGGGTAGATATAATTATTAACAGCCGAACTGTAATGCTGTTGTAAATCGGCGACGACTATTGACAAAAGTCTCAATCCGTTAAAAAAATTTGGCGGCAAAAAATAACATGACTCAGTTAGTATATATATATAAGCGAAAAATATACCCACAGACGTGTATACATATATGATCATCTGGCAATCGGCAATATATCTCGGCAATGATGGCGGCAATTGGCAATAGATGTAGGCAATGATGGCGGCAATTGGCAATGATGTCGGCAATGATGGCGGCAAAATGTGTTCTAGGCGGCAAATAAATTTGTGCACCGGGCAAAAAACAAATTCAAAAATTGTTATGACGGCAGCTCTGCCATTTGTTTAAATGGCGACATTATAAATGAAACACATTTTATTTAGATAAACATATAATAAACTTGTTTAGTTCACGACAAATTATGACAAATGTAAAATTGACTATTGAATATTGACTATGATAATGACAAATAAAGAAAAGGAAAATTGAATTTGATATTCTTTCCCGGTGGTGAATCGTCCAATGAAAAAATGTGTCTGTCCAAAAACTGAAAGCTGGTTGCGGCTGTGCAAAAACTGGAAGCTGGCTGCGGTTGCCTATCATTGCCCTATGCCAGTGATGCCACCGTGTTCGCCACCAGTGCTGTCGATGACACTCATTTATCAATAAATATATTGAATTATGGCTAATAAAAACGAAAATTGTGATCGTCCCCATTCATTTGACACCCATAATAAACACCAATTTCCAGGCTTTATGGGAACCACATTTTGACAGAGAACTCATACATCTATAAGTATATCGAAATGTGGCCAAGCCCAAACGAAACCTGTGTTCTTCCCCATTCGTATGACACCCATAATAAACAATAATTTCAAGGTTTTATAGGAACCATATTTTGACAGATAACTCAATTATCGATAAATATATCGAAATATGGTCAATCAAACCGAAACCTGTGTTCTACCCCTTTCGGTTGACGTCCATACTGTACTCCAATTTCAAGGTTTGGTGGGAACCATATTTTGACAGATAACTCATTTATCGTCAAATATATGGCAATATGGCCAAGTTAAAACGAAACCTGTATTCTTCCTTTTGTTTGAAGCCCATACTGTACAATAATTTCAAGGTTTTATGGGAACCATATTATGACAGATAACTAATTTATCGTCAAATATATGGAGACATGGCAAAGTCAAAACGAAACCTGTGTGCTTCCCGTTTCGTTTTAAACCTATATGGTACACAATTTCAAGCTTTAATAGGAGCCAGATTTTGACAGATAAATCATTTATCGAATCAAAACGAAACTTGTGATCTTCCCCTTTCGTGTGACAGACATACTGTACACCAATTTCAAGGTTTTATGGGAACCAAATTTCGACCGATAACTTATTTATCAATAAATATATTGAATTATGGCTAATGAAAACGAAAATTGTGATCTTCAAATTCGTTTGATACCCATAATAAACACCAATTTCAAGGTTTTATAGGAACCATATTTTGACAGATAACTCAATTATCGATAAATATATCGAAACATGGTCAATCAAACCGAAACCTGTGTTCTACCCCTTTCGTTTCACGCCCGTACTGTACTCCAATTTCAAGGTTTGGTGGGAACCATATTTTGACAGATAACTCATTTATCGTCAAATATATGGCAATATGGCCAAGTTAAAACGAAACCTGTATTCTTCCTTTTGTTTGAAGCCCATACTGTACAATAATTTCAAGGTTTATGGGAACCATATTATGACCGATAACTCATTTATCGTCAAATATATGGCAATATGGCCAAGTCAAAACGAAACCTGTATTTTTCCGGTTGTTTGAAGCCCATACTGTACAACAATTTCAGTGTTTCATGGGAACCATATTATGACAGATAACTCATTTATCGTCCAATATATGGAGATATGGCCAAGCCCAAACGAAACCTGTGTTCTTCCCCTTTCGTGTGACACCCATACTGTACACCAATTTTAAGGTTTTATGCGAACCATATTTTGACAGATTGCAATCAAATTATTTTGATTGGTGTTGTGCCCTTAATCGGCACCAAACATCAATTGCAATTTGCCATAATACATATTTACCTAAACCAAAGTATGTAAGCCAGCGTATGCAAACGCTCGTTGGTACATTCATACCTACATTCATACACAAACATTGGCTTGTGCATTCGCACATATGTTCATACATATATTCGTATGATTGTAACGCATTTGTGGGCATTTCCGCATAGCGTGTGACTTTGCTGACAAAGCGTATTCGACAGTTTTCAATAGCTGCGTGCCGACTGTTTGTAAGTATGCATGTATTTATGTATGCATTTATTTTGGCTACACTACATCTACCTTTTCAAAAAGTTTTATATATATAAATATAATATATATATAAAAATTTTGTTCTTTGTTTACTTTATTTTCAAGTGGACTATTAAATAATTTATTTCTGTAAAATGTTTGTTTGTACATTGGTGCATTTTTACGACTTTTCTTTTGATAATTTTTCTTAAGTGTTGAGTTACATTGAGGGTAATTAAATGAAACGATTTTATTTTAATAAGTTTTTTCTTGTATACAATGAGTAAACATGTGAGTCAAAATGCAGTGTATTTATTCTAACAATTTAAGTCTATTTTTGTGTATTAAGATTTTCTTATTCTCATTGCTTATAATATACTTATTATTTCTATCTATGCTTTCTACCTTATAAGGAACTAGAGTAAAATTATTATTTCTATCAATATTTTCTACCTTATAGGGAATTAAAGTAACTTTCCTTATTAACATTTGTTACTTCTAAAGTGTGTTAAAGTAATTTTCCTTACTAATATTTTCTATTCTGTAGGGGTTCTAAAGCTATTTTCTTTACCTTCCTAAAAGTGATTAAAGATATTTTCCTTACCTTCCAAAAAGGTGTTTTTAACTGTAACTATCGCTACTTTCTATACTATAGGGATTTAAAAGTTTATTTTTTTTACCTTCCTAAATGTACCTGTATTATTTTCCTTAAACCAATTTTTTATTCTATAGGGCCCTCTAAAGCTACTACCTATGACCTGCTTCATTTTTAGTTAAATCTAAAGTTCCTAAATTTATTTCCATACACTGTATTTTCCTATTTTTGTTTTTCTGTTTAGCCCCTTTTTCTTCTATATGTAAGCTGAATCTTCTAACATTAGGGTGCCCCGTTTTTTTTTAATTCTATTTTATTGCAATCGGGGCCTTTTTTTTTTTATCTTCCGATATCATTTGTCATACATTTCCAGTGCTCTTTTTATTTTATTTTATTAGTTATACGTTTGATTCCTGGGCGGCCACCAAAAACAGGATCATCGTGATACTTTTATTTAGTATATTAAAAAAATATATTTTTTCATTTTCGTCACATGCATAACCTGCAGAGTTAATGCTATAGTTAGATGTTTGAGAACTTGGGTACCTTATTTTTATTTCAAATGTGCCTACTCGAGTATAATTATTTTTAAACAATTCGTCCCTAAGGACAACTGTATTTTTCCTTTTTCCAGATTGCCGGCTTTTTTCAGCCTGGCAAAGAATTGTCCTAAGTCAATCTTTGCCTCAACAATCGGTTTTTCATATTTATTTCGCTACAAATTTTCTTTCGAAATAGAACTGGACTAGTCTTTTTATTTTTCCACATTTATATAGCGCTTCATATATATATATTTTAGTGTTCTCTTTGTGACTTTTTATTTTATTTATATTATTTTGTTTTTTATTTAATATTTGTACTGGTCTTTTCGTTATTTGCATGCTTTTAGAGACTGTTTTATTTTGTTTTGTTGTTTTTCCGACAGGGTGAATGATTGATGTATATTGGAACGATTTTTCGTCATCCCTTGTCAAATTTGGTTTTGAGACAAACCGGTTTCGGCGTTGTGCCATCATCAGTGTCGATTTTCGTTCTGATCTGTTGTGGTCGTTTGTCTTGTATTTATAGTAGGTAGCAGGTAACGTCAGCATGGGCGTCTGTTTGTGTACCTGTGTGCATGTGTTGTGTGTGTACATTCAGAAACGGGGGTGGTTTGCATCGATCGGTTTTTTTGTGGTTGACTGAGGCAGGTAAATGGGCACCATGCTATAAGCTATCTAAATATTTAAAAACAGTATACACCATAACTAATACATCTGAACTAATAAACAAACTTAGGACCGTTGAAGTGACAAAGGACAGCAAATTGGTATCTTTCGCCATAAAAGATCTATACACATCAATACCACTAGCAGAGACATTGAACATAGTAAACTCTATAATACTACGTAAAACAAAAGATAAAGTAAAAAGTACGCAAATCACGAACACGGTAAGAACCACACTACGTCAAAACTATTTTCAATTCAACAATAAAATATACAGACAAACAAACGGACTTGCGATGGGAAACCCAACATCGGCTATTCTTATGGAAGCGTTTATGCAAAACCTGGAAAAAGAGTATATACAGGAATTAAATTCCAAATTAGGAGTGTTATTTTACGCAAGGTACGTGGATGATATCATATGCGTTTTAACTACCAACAACGAAGAGCAAGTACTGGAGTACCTCAACAAACAGCACGGGAACATAAAATTCACAATGGAAACCGAAAAAGACGGAGTAATCAATTATCTGGACCTCACAATAAGTATTGATAAAGCTAGCAATAAATTCAACTACGACATATAT
The DNA here is from genome assembly GCA_949987695.1 of Merzomyia westermanni. Taxonomy (NCBI): domain Eukaryota; kingdom Metazoa; phylum Arthropoda; class Insecta; order Diptera; family Tephritidae; genus Merzomyia; species Merzomyia westermanni. The sequence goes on from OX465292.1 coordinate 139,755,391, forward strand.
AGGAAACCAACGGCCACCGACACAATAATACATAATACCTCGAACCACCCACAACAACATAAAAATGCAGCGCTAAGGCACTTAGTACAAAGATTGGAAAGAACACCTCTTACAGAAGAAGCATATAGAAGAGAGCTTGGAATAATATATAACATCGCTACAAACAACGGATATAAAAAAGCACTAGTAGATAAACTCAGGAGAGACCTTAGAGAACAAAAAAATAAACAATGGAGAAGAAAGTACACAAACCTGGACGACAATGACATATACTGGAAGGGCAACATAAAAATTAGCAAATTTCCTTAGAAAATACAACATCAACACAGCGTTCAAAACATCGAACAATTTAGGACGGAAGCTAAGAACCAAAACTAACTCAGAAGATCCATTTAGCAGCCATGGTGTATACAAGCTCACTTGTGAATGCCAGCACAGTTACATAGGACAAACCGGACGACAAGTAAGAACGAGGTTCAGAGAACACATTAGAGATTACAACAAAAAGATACGGAATCCAACCATCATACCAGAGTCCAACTTTGCGAATCACATGGCGGAGAATAAATGCCCCCCCGGAAACATCAAAAAAACAGTCAAGGTCCTACATGTAAAAGCAAAAGGCAGACGTCTGAACGTACTCGAAAACATGGAAATCTACAAACAAAAAACATTCGACGGTAGAATAATAAACGAACAGACAAACACTGTTTCCGACACAATATTCGAACCTTTAAAATTGGTTTACAAAAAACAAAGCAATCACTCAGGTACAACTAACACACACGCACCGACAAATAAACACAAAACAGCAAAAGATCAAAAACAACAAACAAGCAAAAAAGGTCAAACAACAAAAATCACCAACTTTTACCTGCCTCAGTCAACCACAAAAAAACGATCGATGCAAACCACCCCCGTTTCTGAATGTACACACACAACACATGCACACAGGTACACAAACAGACGCCCATGCTGACGTTACCTGCTACCTACTATAAATACAAGACAAACGATGATGATGGCACAACGCTTTTAGAGACATTTATTTTAAGTCTCTCGATGAATATCGGGGTTACCTCGCGACTGTCTTTTATTTGGTAGGGTATATTGAAAGTATCCAAGCTGGGTAGGGTTTCTGCTTTACCATCGCACTTTTTAATGAATTTTGTATGTTTTGTTGTCTGTGCCGTGTTATTTTTAATTTTTGGAAAAAAACGAAAGGAAATCTCTGTTCTTTACTTTCTTTTTGTCTTTCAACAAAAATTTGTTAAAAGTAATTTGAAAATCTTTTTCGAAAGTAGTTGGCTCTGGCGTTTCTATGGTGCATTTAAATAACGGGTATACTTGTCTGTCTACATGCAACATTTGTTTCGCCTCTGTTTGGCCTAAATTGTTAAGCGAATCTATTATTATTGTCAAGTGTTTGACAACCGTTTCCTTTTTTCCTGTTATTTTATTTCTGATTTTACACAATTTTTCCACTAATTTAAAAATTTCTTCCCATTTGTCTTTAAAAAGGGGTAAACAAGGCAAAAATTTACCTTTGGTTTTATTTTTGTCTTTTTCCAAAGAAGGATTGCTTTCTGAAGAACTTGCTCCCACCTTGATTTGAATGGAAAATGAGATAAAAAACAAATATATCTCGATTTTTAATGTATCTTCATACATTGTGCAAAATAAATGTAAAGACATTTTTAACTATAAATTTTCTTCATTCTATAGTTCCTCTTAAAGTTCTGGTATATGCATTTATATGATTTTTCTGCTATACCTATCATAATGCCATTCAGTATGGTTTTCCACCATGCCATTTTGAAAAATTTCCTTCCTTTAAAAAAAAAATTAAGAAGTCACAAAATTTGTTTACTCCACGAGGGTTGTTGGGTTTACTCTTGCATGGAAACTAGCTTTAACTTTTTCTTATTATTTTTCTCAAAAAAAAAATTCATAATTTTTCCCTAATCAGAAGTTTGAAATTTTCTATGTAAGAATATTGCTTAACATTCTTCCTGATTAATACATTGTTCATTCATGTGAACAATTTTTTTTTTTTTTAATTTACCGGCAAAAATCTATTTTTTGCCCTTAATGGCAGCAGCCGTTAGGTTGCTATATGCTTCTAATATGGAGGATAAAAATAATTAAATATTAAGGTTTTTGCTCAGTTGAATTTTTCCCTTGCTGCGGGATTTGTTCTGATTTCCATTGTCTCTCCCTTGCTGCGGGATTAGATCTGTTTGCTCAGGCCAGAATCGTATTTATTCCACTCCGTTATGCGTTTCCCTTGCTCAGGCCAGCATCGTTATTCCACTCCGCTATGCGTTTCCCTTGCTGCGGGATTAGTGCTCAGGCCAGAATCGTTATTTCACTTCGTTATGCATATGTGGTATTGCCGGATCCCGACCACATTTGTCTTTGCCAACCTTTTTTTTTTTTAAATGTTCAGTATGATTCTAAAATGTTTGTGACGGAGTTATTTCCCAAAATTATGTGACGCCTTAATTCCAATAAGGATGAATCTCCATTGTTGTCGCTGTTGTTTCTTCTCTCCTTTTTCTTTCCAATGTTATGGATTTTTAATGTAATATTAGGGATTTTTAAAAGGAGGTCTGCATATATTACAAGCAGCAGACCAGGATGTTTTGGAAGAGACTGCCGGCTTAGTTTCGGCAGCTCAAGGTTTTCGGCAGGATCCTAAAAGGATTCCGCTTTTTGTTCAGCGGATCTGGCAGGATCTAAAAAGGCAGGATCTAAACAGGCAGTCTGCTTTTTTAAAGGCAGCATACCAGGCAGGATCTTTTAAAGGTAGTCTGCTTTTTTAAAGGCAGCAGACCAGGCAGGATCTTTTAAAGGTAGTCTGCTTTTTTAAAGGCAGCAGACCAGGCAGGATCGCCATGTAATCAAATTATTTTGATTGGTGTTGTGCCCTTAATCGGCACCAAACATCAATTGCTTTATTGAACATCTTTTCGTTCTATTTATACAAATAATTCTTATATACTACTTATTTACCATAATTCTAAGATCAACCAAAGTATGTAAGCCAGCGTATGCAAACGCTCGCTGGTACATTCATACCTACATTCATACACAAACATTGGCTTGTGCATTCGCACATATGTTCATACATATATTCGTATGATTGCAACGCATTTGTGGGCATTTCCGCATAGCGTGTGACTTTGCTGACAAAGCGTATTCGACAGTTTTTAATAGCTGCGTGCCGACTGTTTGTAAGTATGCATGTATTTATGTATGCATTTATTTTGGCTACACTACAAGATAACTAATTTATCGTCAAATATATGGCAATATGGCCAAGTCAAAACGACCCATATTGTACACAATTTCAAGCTTTAATAGGAGCCAGATTTTGACAGATAAATCATTTATCGAATCAAAACGAAACCTGTGATCTTCCCCTTTCGTTTGACAGACATACTGTACACCAATTTCAAGGTTTTATGGGAACCAAATGTCGACCGATAGCTCATTTATCAATAAATATATTGAATTATGGCTAATGAAAACGAAAATTGTGATCTTCAAATTCGTTTGATACCCATAATAAAAACCAATTTCAAGGTTTTATAGGAACCACATTTTGACAGATTACTCATATATCTATAAGTATATCGAGATATGGCCAAGCCCAAACGAAAGCTGTGTTCTACACCTTTCGTTTGACGCCCATACTGTACTCCAATTTCAAGCTTTGGTGGGAACGAAATTTTGACAGATAACTCATTTATCGATAGACATATCGAATTATAGCCAATCAAAGCGAAACCTGTGATCTTCCGCGTTCGTTTGACAGACGTACTGTACACTAATTTCAAGGTTTTATGGGTACCAAATTTCGACCGATAACTCATTTATCAATATATATATTGAACTATGGCTAATGAAAACGAAAATTGTGATCTTCCCCATTCACACCAATTTCAAGGTTTTATGGGAACCAAATTTTGACAGATAACTCATGCATCTATAAGTATACCGAAATATGGCCAAGCCCAAACGAAACCTGTGTTCTTCCCCATTCGTTTGACACCTATAATAAACACCAATTTCAAGGTTTTATGGGAACCAAATTTCGACCGATAGCTCATTTATCAATAAATATATTGAATTATGGCTAATGAAAACGAAAATTGTGATCTTCAAATTCGTTTGATACCCATAATAAACACCAATTTCAAGGTTTTATAGGAACCACATTTTGACAGATTACTCATATATCTATAAGTATATCGAGATATGGCCAAGCCCAAACGAAAGCTGTGTTCTACACCTTTCGTTTGACGCCCATACTGTACTCCAATTTCAAGCTTTGGTGGGAACGAAATTTTGACAGATAACTCATTTATCGATAGATATATCGAATTATGGCCAATCAAAACGAAACCTGTGATCTTCCTCGTTCGTTTGACAGACATACTGTACACCAATTTCAAGGTTTTATGGGAACCAAATTTCGACCGATAACTCATTTATCTTTACATATAATAAAATTGTAACAAATCGATGTCTGTACATTGAAGATATTCAAGAAAAATTGATAGAGAGGTCGTTATTGGACCAGCGGAACCCAAATCTACAACTTTTAGAATTTTTGTCTGTCTGTCTGTATGATTGTACGCGCGTCACGGAAAACTACTGAATAGAATTGCATGAAACTTTCACCATTCTATCACTTAACGTCTAACTTAAAATTTAGGACAACTTTTATTTGATATATCATCCAGTTCCCGAGTTATTGACCAAAATGTGACCAAAAATGTGGTTTTTTTACCATAACGCCCGCGTCACACAAATACGACTGCATAGAAATGAATGAAACTTTCAATAATCATTTTCTAGACGTCTCTCCTAGAATTAAAGATATCTTTCACCTCGATATTTTACCCGGTTCCCAATTTATTGACCTAAATGTGGACCCCGGGTGACTGTATGATTTGTGCGTATCACTCATAAATAGAATTGAATGAAATTTTGACCATTCTATCACATTACGTCTAACTTAAATTCTAGGATACCTTTCCTTCAGATATCTTACCCGGTTCCCGAGTTATTGACCGAAATATGGTGCATTTTCTTTGCATGTTTGTACTCACATCATTGCAAACTTTTTACCCGAGACAAAGAACCAATAAGCAAAAAACACATTCGGAAATTACTATAAAAAGTATCCGGACGAAAAACAACAGCTTTTTCAAAAAAGCCCCAATATTTATGTATACTCCATTTCATATTTTGTAAAAAATTTATAAAGGCCCTAGAAACATAACATGGAGTTCGCGCTTTAAATGAAATTAATCCATAAATAACAGCTGTGATCACCTGATTTTGGGAGTTATTATGTCCCTGCTAGACACCTGTCAGTCAATTGATTTACACAAGGCGGCAGTTACATGCTCAATATTTATCACGATATTTGGATGACGATAAAGGTGCAATAATCTTTTTGTGCTGAACTAATATTTGTCTAGATTTTGTTAGTTCTTTTTACATACTTTCCCTACAAAATTTTAGTGAGGTACTTTGCCCCACACTCACACACAAAACGAATAAATACGCGAATTTGCAAGTAAATTCTGTTAATATAAATTAATAAGGTGAAGTAAATTTAGTAAATTAAATAAAGCTTAGCGAATTTGTGCGTATTGGCCGTCAATTGAAGCAACATTTGGCCCCATTTGTCAATGAGTTCATCTCTGCGTTCGTGGGGTTCATCTCATTCATTCGTTCATCCATTTTTTTCCATAAAACAAGTAACAATTTGTTTAAAAATGTGAGGTAGGCTTCTAACAACCGAAGGTATCAAATAATGCCTCAATTGATGCGCTCCCAACTTGCAGAGTTGTTTCACTGAGAGCTTAACAAAAGTTGTCTGATTGATTTTCTGTCTGGAAAAATTATGTCGAACGCATTTTTTTGTGTTTATAGTTAAGTTTTGTTCTTATTTTCTAAGAATTTATATGCAAATAATTAAAGCAACAATTTTTACTTGCTGCAATTCATTCAATCATTGCAATGGGGTAGATACAAACCGACAACTTCAAAAGTGTGACAAAATTTTTGACAATAAATTTTTTGTCAAATTGCCGGAATGCGTGATCTGTAGTAATTTGTTCATGAACTACTACCATTGAATAGTGCTCATTTTATTCCAAAAGGTGTACATTTTACACTTTGTTTTTTGTGTGTACTATTTTGGAGCAAAAATAAGAATAGCACCAAAATTAGTGTTTCTTTTATTCAAAATCAAAAAGGCCTAAATTTAGGTACAGTTTATTTTTTTGTGTGTACGTACCTCACCACGAAATACGGAAAAGCGCGTTTTCTAATTTCGACTGTTTTAATGCAGGTTATTCATTTTTTTTTTGCACAGTATTCGAGTTTCCAATTTTCTCAACATTTACCAATAACGTTTTTTGGTAAGTGGTGGTGTGGTGAACTATGTTTCAGAGATTTATTAGGCTCATACGCTCATCATTATGATCCGCGATTCACATTTCGGAATTTTTAAATTTTAAATATTTTGCGAAATACAACTGTAAATAATTGCATTACATTTCGAAGCCCTAGCTACAGGCGCTATAGGCCTATTAAAATAAATAAATAAAATGAAGTCAGTACCAGTAGTGTTTTATTTCGACGCTCTCAAAAAAAAATTATGCTGTTGCTTCATTGTAATTTTTACGCATACGAAGTCGCGGCCATCAGCTAGTCAATAAATATATTGAATTATGGCTAATGAAAACGAAAATTGTGATCTTCCCCATTCGTTTGACACCTATAATAAACACCAACTTCAAGGTTTTATGGGAACCATATTTTGACTGATTACTCATACATCTATAAGTATATCGAGATATGGCCAAGCCCAAACGAAAGCTGTGTTCTTCCGCTTTCGTGGGACACCCATACTGTACACCAATTTCAAGGTTTTATGCGAACCATATTTTGACAGATAACTCATTTATCGTCAAATATATGGCAATATGGCCAAGTCAAAACGAAACCTGTATTCTTCCTTTTGTTTGAAGCCCATAGTGTACAACAATTTCAAGGTTTTATGGGAACCATATTATGACAGATAACTCATTTATCGTCAAATATATGCAGATACGGCAAAGTCAAAACGAAACCTGCGTGCTTCCCGTTTCGTTTTAAACCCAAATATATGGAGATATGGCCAAGTTAAAACGAAACCTGTGTGCTTGCCGTTTCGTTTGAAACCCATATTGTACACAATTTCAAGCTTTAATGGGAGCCAGATTTTGACAGATAACTCATTTATCGATAGATGTATCGAATTATGGCCAATCAAAACGAAACCTGTGATCTTCCCCTTTCGTTTGACAGACATACTGTACACCAAATTCAAGGATTTATGGGAACCAAATTTCGACCGATAACTCATTTATCAATAAATATATTGAATTATGGCTAATGAAAACGAAAATTGTGATCTTCCCCATTCGTTTGACACCTATAATAAACACCAATTTCAAGGCTTTATGGAAACCACATTTTGACAGATTACTCATACATCTATAAGTATATCGAGATATGGGCAAGCCCAAACGAAAGCTGTGTTCTACCCCTTTCGTTTGACGCCCATACTGTGCTCCAATTTCAAGGGTTGGTGGGAACCACTTTTTGACAGATAACTCAATTATCCATAAATATATCGAAATATGGCCAATCAAAACGAAACCTGTGATTTTCCCCTTTCATTTGACAGACATACTGTACACCAATTTCAAGGTTTTATGGGAACCAAATTTCGACCGATAACACATTTATCAATAAATATATTGAATTATGGCTAATGTCGCGTTATAGATAGTTTTGTCCCGTATATCTATACACACAACTGCGTTTACTTACGTGCTCAGGATATCGAGTTAGTATATGAGTATATAAAACGCACTGGTTTATGTTAATATTTAGGATGTGATATAATAGAAAGTTATTTAGTATTTAAGTCGGTTTTACATCTACAGTATGTATCGGAAAATTAATATGTTTTGCGTCGCGCCGCTTTTACTCAACTGTCGCTGTTGTTCGGGTATATTCGTATATACCCACGCCAATTTATTTGTGGTGCAGGTGTTGCAGACGTATGGTATAAGCAGGGACGTAATTATGCGGCGTGGCAACTCGGCCTTTCCTGACCTGAATCGTCCTCGATTTCGCCGTCGCTTTCAAGTTCAGGGCTATTGCAGCACCACGGCTTTATTTTATCGGAAGCATACACTGAACAAAATTTTGTATTAGTTATTTGAGCGCCAGGAATATCTTCCCTAAAACTTTGCGTACAGTATATGGCCCGCGGTATTTAGGTTCTAGTTTTTGTGATTCGCCCGTAGAAGATGGTTCATTTTCAATAACTACAAGATCGTCTTCGGCGTATGTTTTCGGTTTCTGATGACGCTAATCAAATCTCTGTTTCGATTTTTCGCGTTCATTAGATATGTTTACAATGGCTTGATTTCGTTTCTCAGCGGAAGTTAACAAGGCCGTATCACCCTCTAAGTCGTCATGAACAGCAGCAAGCAACTTATTTGTTACTACGTCACGCAGTTTAAAATCGAAAACCAATTCATTTGGGCTAAACCCTGTTGTTGCGTTTCGCCGGGAGTTGATCGGCCATTGGAGATCTCTAAGTTTTAGATCCCAATCTTTCGGATGTTCGATTGTTTCACGATAAGTTGAAATGCTTTGATTCGCACGCCCCACTTGGCCATTTGCGCGTGGAATTCGAACTGCTGTTTTCGTGTGATGTATGTATGTTGTGTTTGTTGCAAAATTCTTCGAATAATTTAGAGGTAAGAGATGCCCCTCTGTCAGTTACTATTTGGGATGGCAGACCAAAATACGGAGTTATTTCATTCAAAGTTTTAATGACGTGTATGGTTTTCGTATCACGAACTGCCTTCACAATCAGGGATTTGCTAAAAGCGTCGGATATGGCTAGTACATAACAATTACCACGCTTGCTACGCATAAAAGGACCCATATGATCCAAATGGATGCGATAAAGCGGTAACGGTTTAATTGATTCGATGTGAAGTTCACCTTCCCTTTCCCCTGGGCGTTGCTTTTGATAGAAGCACTGGATACAAGCTGCAATATCGCTCTTCACATACCTCCTCATTTGCGGAAAATAGTACGTATCTTTAATTCGGTCAATGGTTTTTTCTAGCGCAGTATGCCCTCCCTGGTCATGGCAGAATTGGACAATCCGCCATCGAACACCTTTTGGTTACGCAGTTGATACTCTGCTCTTACATTATTTTCATCCGGTGATTTAAATGTACCATTCAATATGTCGAAGTTTTGCATCTTGTAGCTGCATGGTAAGTAGCCAGTCATTGATATCTGTAGTTACGTTGAAGACGATGGCAGCAGGCTCAACCTCTCGCGCAGGTTAATCCGGCATTCGGCTGAGGGCATCGATGTGTTTTAACCGGGTTCCTTGACGATGAATGCACGAAAAGTCATATTCAAGTAGCTTAAGCCACCAACGTGCGATTTTGGGTTTCATTTCTTTGTTCTCTTTTACATGGGCGATCGCTCATAGCTCCTAGTACATAAATACGAAAGCTTTGTAAGCTGCTACTGCGAGAACCTCGAGCTCGTAGCTATGATATCGAGAGTTTCGAAGGCGCTCTGTTGCTCACGACCCCATGTGAAACCATCTTGATTCGCTTTTGTCAGTAAGGCAGTTAACGGTTTGGAAATAATAGAATAGTCGCGGACAAATTTTGTAAAGAATCCCGTAAGGGCTAAAAAGCTTCTTACTTCAGATACATTTGATGGAGGTTGAAATTTTTTGATAGCGCTTACCTTATGAATTCCAGGTGTAATGCCGTTTTCAGTTACAATATGCCCAAGATATTCGATTTTCGGTGCGAGAAAACGACACTTGTCGGGACGAAGTGTAAGTCCGGCTTCTTTAAGAAGCCTTAGGAACCGTTCTAACCGTAGGAGTCCTTCACAAATTGTTTTGCTTGGAATTACAATATCATCCAAGTAGATCAACACCTCACCGGTATTCATTTTCGACGCGAGTTTATTCATAATGCACTGAAAAGTTGCTGGTGCATTAACGAGACAGAAAGGCATACGGTTAAATTCAAAATGTCCTTCCGACGTCACGAACGCGGTATATTTCTTACACGATTCATCAATTTCAATTTGATGGGTTATCATCAGGGTCGAGTGTTGTAAAAAACCGGTTTCCTGCGAGTTTGGCAAACTGTTCCTCCATGTTCGGCATGGGAAACGGTTGCTTTAGCGTAATTTTATTAAGGCAATGATAGTCAATACATAATCGATGTTCTTTGTTCTTCTTTTCAACCAGAACTACAGGAGACGAGTACTCTGATTCACTAGGTCGGGTTATGTTATTTTCTAACAGATCCGTAATTATCTCAGTTATTATAGGTCGTTTAGGAAAAGGCACGCGATAAGGTTTCAGCTGAGTTGGCTGATTATTAGTTAACTGTATTTTCATTTTCGACAACTCGCACTTTCCGAGATTTGCGATATTATTGGCAAAAAGCCCACTGTATGCATGCATTATAGACTCCAACTGCCGATGTTCATTTCCGCTTAAGTGTTGCGGACCACTTATATTTCGAATTTGTTCTACGCGGTATTCAACGTTTTCTATAATAAATCGTTTTTCAGAACCACAAAGCACATCTTTTCCAAGGAGTACGTTTTCCGATATAAGTTCGTCACTCACAACAACCATATCGGTTAAAATTTTTTTTATTATCAATCATTACTACTACACTAACTTTACGGGTGGAAACGTATCCCGCACCACCGAAACCTCTGAGTACCGTTTCTTCGCTCTTGTACGTTGCAATTTGCTCGGAAAACGTTTTACGCACAAGAGTACGGGTGCTACCTGGGTCGACGAAGGCGTTTGTAGTATTTCCGTTTATCAATATTTTTTTAACGATACTGGCATCGCACGTTTCTATTTTCTTATTAACGTTTAAATCACAAATTTTATTTACAGTGGCTTTTTCAAACTTGGACACTCTTCACTTTTGTGAGTAGTACGCTGGCAATCTGGTCTTTTTCTGTGGCTCGAGACATTTAATAGCAAAATGCCCTAGTTTACCACAGTTGAAGCACTTTGTGTTGCTATTTATTGTTTGTTGATTTGAACTTGGGACAGTTTCGGAGGGCTTAGCACTTGTAACTTGCGGCTTTGTCGCGATTGGTATAAACTTTGGTTTTTGTGCGTTATGACTTACATCATTATATACGTTATAATTCATTATATCTCTTTACAAGTCTTGACAATTTCTATACTCGTTAGAAATTTTCCGTTTTAGATCATTATCGTTTATCCCGTTTATTATATGTCGCGCGATATTGGTTTCCGTCAAACCACCTTTGTTACCGAGAGCAAGCATTTTATAAAAGTATTCGACCGGTGATTCGTTTTGGTTTCGTTTTGACCGAGAAAGTTTAATATGAATATCCGCTTCATTTGTTAAACACGGAAAATCACGTAAAAATTTGTTTATAAACTGTGCCCAGTTTACGAAAGCGCACTGTTGTGAATCGATCCACAATTGTGCAGAACCACGCATCTTTTGCTGAACGGCGACAATTATAGTGCTTTCATGCCACTCGTAAGCGTTTTTCAACATTTCCACACGTTTTATGAATTGTACCGAATTTAGCGACGTTTCGCTCGTTGGGTTGTACTCAGGCAACAATGCTACAGGGTGTTTTTTTTACAGGTTTGTTTTTCGAATAGAGATAAAACTGGCATTTTGTGGTCAAATCTGGCAACTCTAATGTCATTTATGTTCAGTTTGGTTTGCCATTTCATCATGAACAGGTTGACAAAAGAACAACGCTTGCAAATCGTGCAAATTTATTTCGAAAATAATGGTTCAGTTCGCGAAGTTTACCGTGAGCTCCGTCCATTTTATGGTCGACATAATCGTCCATCAGAGCAATTAATTCGGTTAACCATGGATCGTTTTCGCACTACGTTTACTCTATGTGATAATACGCATCCGCAGAGACGTCGAACAGTGCGCACCGAAGAAACAATTGCCGCTGTAGAGCAAAGTGTTGAAGAGGACCCGAATGAATCGATTCGCCACCGTGCACAGCAATTGGAGCTTTGTCCATCAACTTTACGGAAGAGTTTGCGCAAAGATCTTGTCTTGCGACCTTACAAGATCCAGCTTGTGCAAGAATTAAAGCCGCGAGACCATGCAATGCGTCGTGATTTTGGTGTATGGGCCGAAAATGAGATTGATTTCGATGCTGATTTTCATCGCAAAATTTTGTTCAGTGATGAGGCTCATTTTTGGTTGTATGGCTACGTCAACAAGCAAAATTGGCGCATTTGGAGTGAAGAGAATCCACATGAGACCCTTGAAACGCCATTACATCCACAAAAACTGACTGTTTGGTGTGCTCTATGGGCTGGTGGAGTCATTGGGCCATACTTCTTCCGCAATAATGCTGGAGAGGCAGCTACCGTTAATGGAGACCGGTATAGAGCCATGATAACCGACTATTTTGTTCCCGAATTGGATGGCATGAATGTGGATAAGTTGTGGTTCCAACAAGACGGCGCTACATGCCACACAGCGCACGTCACAATCGATTTATTGAAGGAAACATTCGATGAGCGCATAATTTCGCGGAATGGACCTGTCAATTGGCCACCAAGGTCGTGTGATTTGACACCATTGGATTATTTTCTTTGGGGATATGTGAAGTCGCTCGTCTACACCAATAAACCAGAAACGTTAGGGGAATTGGAAGCCAACATTCGTGGCGTTATTGCCGACATACGGCCCCATATGCTCGAAAAAGTGGTTGAAAATTGGACCTGTAGAATTGGCTTTATTCGAGCCAGCCGCGGCGGCCACATGCCCGAAATCATATTTAAACATTAATGGCATAAAATTATCCTTCCAATAAAGCCAAATTGATGGACCTTAAAACGATTTTCTTGTGTTTTATTTCAATTCGAAGTTCTATACCCCTAAAAAATACACCCTTTACAATATCTTTTATGTTGTAATACGGAGAGTGAGAATAACCATTGCTCAATGGGATTTGCATTGTTGGATTATAAACATTGCTTCTAATTGGTGCGGCTGTGCGGGCGCGGGCGCGGCTGTGCGGGCTACGGTATGACATTCGCTCGCGTAGACGTTGTTGTAGCGGCGAACTGTTGAACATTCGCGTTAATTAGACCGCGCCAAGAATAGGATTGTTTCGTATCCTAGGAAAACTTTAACGCGAGGAAGAGATGATTGTTATTTATTTTGTTGTGTTGATCTTCCGACAGGGTAGTAAGCTGATTTTTGTTGGAACGATTTTCCGTCATCCCTTGTCAAGTTTGGTTTTGTGACAAACCGGTTTCGGCGTTCTGCCCTTTTCAATGCCTAGTTTCGTTCTGGTCTGTGTCTATCCGTTGCGTTGTTCTTATAGTCCGTGGGTGCTGTGGCAGGTGGCGTCAATCTATGTGTCCATGGTGACGTTAACATGCGTGTGTGTGTGCGCGGTATTGATACGTCCGAATTGTTGTCTGTCCCAAGGGTTGTTTTTGTAGGTATGTAGACATACCGCTTGTTAGCTAAGCGGTAGGTTGGGGTAGGTAGAAATCGCTGATTTTTGCAGTTTGGTTCATATTTCGTTTTTGCTTGTTCATAGTTACGTGTTTGGTTGCTGTACCTGTTGGCTTGTGCGGCTTTTTGTAAATTAGTTTTAAGGGTTCAAATATTTCGTCAGAGATAGTGTTGGTTTGTTCGTTTATGATCCTGCCGTCAAATGTTTTTAACTTGTATATCTCCATGTTCTCAAGTACATTAAGCCGCCGGCCTTTTCCTGGTACGTGAAGTATTTGAGCCGTTGTTTTTATGTTAGCTGGGGTGCAGTTGTTCTCGAACATGTGGTTTGCGAAGTTAGAGTCTGGTATTATGGTGGGTTTTCGTGTTTTTTTGTTGTAGTCCCTGATATGCTCTCGGAATCTTGTGCTTATTTTTCTTCCTGTTTGTCCTATGTAGCTGTATTGACATTCACAAGTAAGCCTATACACTCCGTGTCTGTTGAATGGGTCATCAGAATTAGTGTCGGTTCTTAGTTTTTGTCCTACATTGTTAGATGTTCTGAATGCTGTGTCGATGTTATATCTTTTAAAGAAGTTTGCTAATTTGTACGTCGCTTTTCCAGTGTATGTCATTGCCGTCCAAACCATTGGATTTTCCTCCACGTTTACTCTTTTTTGTGTTCCATGGCTACTTCTGAGTTTATCCACAAGTGCTTTCTTGTATCCATTATTTGCCGCTATGATATATATTGTATTAAGCTCTCTCCTGTATGTTTCCTGTGTAAGCGGCGTTGTCTGAAGCCTATCCACTAAGTGCCTCAATGCTGCATTTTTGTGCTGTTGCGGATGGTATGATGTAGAATGTATTATGGTGTCCGTGGCATTCGGTTTTCTATAAATGCCGTAGTTGAACCTATTTCTTATTTTGTCAATCCCTATAGTTAGGTCCAGGTAGTTTATTATTCCATCTTTTTCTACTTCCATTGTGAACTCTATGTTGCTATGAGGAACTCTAGTATTGATCTAATTTATTCAATTATTCGGTATAGGAAAAGGGGGAGTGGTTATCGTCCGATTTCGCTAATATTCAGTACCAATCTATTCCGGGGCTAAATAAGCCGACATACCGAATTTGGTGAAGATATCTCAATATTTGCTTAAGTTATCGCTTAACGGACAGACCGACAGACGGACAGACGGACGGACATGGCTCAATAAAATTTTTTTTCGATCCTGGTCATTTTGATATATGGAAGTCTAAATCTATCTCGATTCCTTTATACCTCTACAACCAACCGTTATCCAAACAAAGTTATAATACCCTGTGTACAAGTACAGCTGGGTATAGAAAGAAAGCGTGGCCTTCAGCCGATTTCGCTCATTTTCAACACCAATCTATTCTGAGTCTAAATAAGCCCGCATACCGAATTTGGCGAAGATATCTCAATATTTCCTTAAGTTATCGTGTTAACGGACAGACGGACGGACTGACAGACAGAAAGGAAAGCGTGGCTTTCAGCCGATTACACTCATTTTCACAGCAAACAGTTGTCGCTACGATAAAAATGCCTATGCCAATGTTATGTCTACAACAGCTGATGATTCACAGCTTGTTAAACTTCGGAATTTGCTTCTCCTAAATGTGGGCGTTGCCAAGCCCCTATTCCAAAATTTTACTGAACTTGTGTTTTGCGTTATAAAATCAATCCACCTACCAAATTTCATTAATTTAGTGGTATTCGTTTTTGAATTATCTCATTTTTCTATTTTTCGATATTTTCGATAAGGAAAGGGGAGCGTGGTTATCGTCCGATTTCGCTCATTTTCAATACCAACCTATTCCGGGTCTAAATAAGCCCGGAGGGGGAGCGTTGAAAATATCTCAATATTTGCTTAGGTTATCGTGTTAACGGACAGACTGACAGACGGACGGACATGGCTCAATCAAATTTTTTTTCGGTCCTAGTCATTTTGATATGTGGAAGTCTCTATCTATCTCGATTCCTTTATACCTCTACAACCAACCGTTATCTAAACAAAGTTATAATACCCTGTGTACAAGTACAGCTGGGTATAAAGGAAAGCGTGGCTTTCAGCCGATTTCGCTCCTTTGCCACGCACATATTCCAACATTTTACTGAACTTGGGTTTTGCGTTATAAAATCAATCGACCTACCAAATTTCAATAATTTAGTGGTATTCGTTTTCGAATTATCTAATTTTTTCATTTTTTCGATATTTTCGATATAGGAAAAGAGGGCGTGGTTTTCTTCCGATTTCGCTCCTTTTCAATACCAATCTATTCTGTGTCTAAATGAGCCCGCATACCGAATTTGGTGAAGATATCTTAATATTTGCTTAAGTTGTCGTGTTAATGGACAGACGGACGGACATGGCTCAATAAAATTTTTTTTCGATCCTGGTCATTTTGATATATGGAAGTCTATATCTATCTCGATTCCTCTATACCTGTACAACCAACCGTTATCCAAACAAAGTTATAATACCCTGTGTACAAGTACAGCTGGGTATAAAAAGAAAGCCGATTTCGCTCATTTTCACAGCAAACATGTCTATGCCAAATTTCAATGTTATATCTCCAACGGCTATTGATTTACATCTTGTTAAACTTCTGAATTTTCTCAAAATGTGGGCGTTGCCAAGCCCATATTCCAAAATTTTACTAAACTTGTGTTTTGCGTTATGAAATCAATCCTCCTACCAAATTTCATTATTTAGTGGTATTCGTTTTCGAATTACCTCATTTTTTCAATTTTTCGGTTATTTTGACATAGGAAAAGGGGGCGTGGTTATAGTCCGATTTCGCTCATTTTCAAGACCAATCTATTCTGAGTCTAAATAAGTCCGCATACCCAATCTGGTGAAGATATCTCAATATTTGCTTAAGTTATCGTGTTAACAGGCGGACAGACTGACAGACGGACGGACATGGCTCATCAAATTTTTCTTCGATCCTGGTCATTTTAATATATGAACTATATCTATATAGATACCTTTATAGCTCTACAACCAACCATTATCCAAACAAAGTTATAATACCCTGTGTACAAGTACAGCTGGGTATAAAAACTAAGCGTGGCTTTCAGCCGATTTCGCTCATTTTCAATACCAAACTATTCTGAGTCTAAATAAGCCTGCATACCGAATTTGGTGAAGATATCTCAATATTTGCTAAACGGACGGACAGACGGACGGGCATGGTTTAATCAAATTTTTTTTCGATCCTGGTCATTTTGATATATGGAAGTCTATATCTATCTCGATTCCTTTATACCTCTACAACCAACCGTTATCTAAACATAGTTATAATACCCTGTGTACAAGTACAGCTGGGTATAAAAACTAAGCGTGGCTTTCAGCCGATTTCGATCGTTTTCAATACCAAACTATTCTGAGTCTAAATAATAATCTTAATATTTGCTCAACGGACGGATAGACGGACGGACAAGGCTCATAAAATTTTTCTTCGATCCTGGTAATTTTAATATATGGACTATATCTATCTCGATTCCTTTATACCTCTACAACCAACCGTTATCCAAACAAAGCTTTTCTTATGGATTCATTTTAAGCTTCTAGACTTCACTCATCAGGAAATTTTAAGCAAACAACACGCTCATTTTTCTGCCCTCTAAACTCCTTATTTTATTCATTTTACATGAACAACAACGCCATCTGGCAGTTAGTTTTTGATCATGATGGGTTTTTTTGCAGGGCTGGTTTGTTGTCACGGGCTGCTACCGGGTGCCCGCGCTTTTTTAATTATTGTTTTTATGCCAACAATTTGTTGGTTTTTACGGCCCATACATTTTCAAGTATCATGACTATGAATGAGCTCAAGGCAACTAATAATTTTTCTATAGCGAAAATTATTATTGTTTTTTATTTTTTAATAATTTATTTAACTAAGTGGTCCCGTGCGCGCCTTGCGCAAAAAAAAAAAACAAAAATGGTTTGAAACCTTTTATTAGTCGAGGTCCAGGATTTTTCAAACCTTTTTCTCAAATTATAAAAAAAGATTTTCAGCTACACTTGTTGTGAGACCACAAAAATTATACAAATATGCGCAAACAGCTATTTGAAATTCCACCACTTATATTACATTCACATTCAGCCATAAACTTGAGTTGATTGACAACATCAATATGAATTAACTCAAAAAATGTCCCTTCAACTCGAGTTTATGACCGAATGTGAACGCAGTCCTATTCCCTTATTTTAGCAATGTTCAAGTGTAGGTGACGCGCTCGCAGTGGGTTGAGCGCTGTGATATTCGCAATGCATTCAATTATTCTAGCACTGTTCAGTCTTAGTATTCAAATGTAGATGTCGCGAGGCATGTGAATGTCACAGTCACAATAGCGTTGCAGTACAAATTGATTTTTTTGTGCATTCAAAATCGTTTATTTTAAAGAATTCATTTTTATAAAATACACTTAAACAAAAGCACTCCGCTAATTAAAACATGGTTTGGCATGTAGAGCTAACCCCCACCTTTAAAACGATACCTTATTTATTAATATTGGTTCCAAATGAGAGCAAAAAATTAGGAACTAACATAAAAAGACCTTACAGATATAATATATATGATTATTAAAAGTTTCGTATGGATCCATTTCGGAAGCTGCTAGACTTCAGTCATCAGACCAATTTTGGCACGCACTGCTAACCATTAAGTTAACAAAACGCTGATTTTTTTGTCATGTAGGGAAAATTCTATCAACACTAGTGTCAGAAAAACGCAACATTAAAAATGCGTTTGAGTTAAAGGATAGATTGAAAAATGTCATATTATGCGATGTGACATTTTAGTATCCTTTGATGCGGTATCCCTCTTTACAAACATACTACCTACCACTCTAGCTATAAAAATAATTATGAAGAACAGGGAAAAAATCAAAATATGCACAAATATCCCAAAAAATAAATTTCTAAATATTTTAGAGTTTTGCCTAAAAGATAATAATTATTTAATGTTCAATAACAAAATATTCACCCAAACCTTTGGAATGCCTATGGACAACCCCCTCTCGCCCACGATCGCGGATATAGTTATGGATGATATTCAAGAGAACACATACTTGGAGCTCAGCAAAGGACAGCACAGCGTGAAATTCTTAGTGAAGTATGTGGACGATATATTCGCTATTGTGAAAAGAAATGACACAAAAATTATATTAGACACGCTTAACCAATACCACAATCGGTTGCAATTCAAGATTGAAATGGAAGAAAACTACAGCATTCCTTTCTTGGACACGCGCATACATAAAAATAATAACACCTTAATATTAGATTGGTACATGAAACTAACAGCGTCTGGGCGCCTAATCAATTTCTTATCTTCACAGCCTAGAAAATCTAAAATTAATACAGCCAAAAACTATATAAACAAAATACTTACCAAGTATTCATGAAACGAGCTCAAGGCCAAGAATAATAATTTTTCACTTTTTGAATTTTTATGAAAATTATTATTGTTTTTATATATTAATAATCATTTAACTACTAACTGTCAAATGGCGGAAGTGGTTCATGCATATGGTAAAAAGATGAATAGAACTAGGAGTTTAGATGACATCAAAACTAACGTATTGTTAGCTTAATGGTTAGCAACGCGTGCCAAAATTTCTCTGATGAGTGAAGTCTAGCAGCTTCCGAAATGGATCTATAAGAAAAGCTATGGCAGTTGTCTCTAAACATTTTTCTTACTCTATTCAATCCAAAAAACTTTTAATAATTAATTAAAATGATTATTAATAAATAAAAACAATAATAATTTTCATAAGAATTCCAAAAGTGAAAAATTATTATTCTTGGCCTTGAGCTCGTTTCATGAATACTTGAAAATGTACAGGCCGTAAATCAACAAAAATTGTTGGTATAAAAAAAAGCAATAACAAAATACTTACCATTAGCCACCCCCAATTTCATGAAACCAACATAAGCAAAATCCTAAAAACCCTCAAAAATAATAATTACCCTAATCACCTCATACATAATTTAATACAACAACAGCGCAACGAAATAACCCAACCGCCTGTTCATACACAAACAATGAGACAAAGCAATATCACAGCATCACACATATTCCCAGGGTAATAGAAAAATTCGCACACGAAATCAATAAAAAACCCCAATATAACTCTAGCCTACAAATCCAATTGCACATTAGCAGGTTGCTTCACAAAAACAAAAACCCCAACAACAAAGCAATGTGGTATATCAAATACAATGCAAAGGTAACAGCGAAGAAACATGTGATAAGATTTACATCGGTACCACGAAGCGCATGCTAAGTAAGCGAGTAGCTGAGCACGAGGCTGACATCATAAAGGAAAAGTATAGTACATCACTCTCACAACATGCAATTACAAACAAACACACAGCTGACTTTGCAAACACAACAATCATAGACAAAGAGAGAAAAGAAAGAACTAGGTATACGCTAGAAAGCTTGCGAATCATGCAAAACAGGGACAAAATAATAAACAAAAAAGAAGACACAGCTTGCACTAGCTGCTGCTTATATTTTATGTCTATGATATATTATTCATCTTCAGTTTGACAAGTTTACCACATGTGATGGTATCAACTTTTATTACAATAGTTTTTAAAAATATTTATTTTTTTATTTAAATGACCGAAAACACTTTTAATCGTAAACCAAATGTTTATAATTTTATGTTTACTTTCTTGTGATTATGTTTCTTATGTTAATGCCAGTTAAGTAATGTTGTTTTTTGTGTTTTTTATCATTTTTTATAATAAAAACAGAATCGCCCTTGAAGAAGCCAAGGAAAATTGGCGAAACGTCGGGCTGTAAGGTGAAATAAAGTTGTTTATTTGCACTATACCCCATTAGATCGAAAAAGCTTAAAACACGAATAATAATAATAATTTTCGCTATAGAAAAATTATTAGTGACCTTCAGCTCATTCATAGTCATGATACTTGAAAATGTATAGGCAGTAAAAACCAACAAATTGTTGGAATAAAAATCAATAAATAAAATAAATTAAAAGTAGAGACTGTTGAAAGAGGAGAGAAGCAAATAAAGTAAAAATATATTAAAGTAAAGGAAGCGCATAGAAGGGAATGGAAGAAGGCCAAGAAAGGAGTAGTTGATAACTAAAATAAAAATAAAGTTTTTGCTTGAAATTCATCCACTGGGAGGGGTCTATTATAATTAAATTTAGGTACAGGTTTACAAATCAAACTCCACGAGTAATTGGTACTCACACCTTTTTTTTTTAAAGGAATGAAATATGCTAATATGGGTAACAAACGAAAGGTATGCGAATTTAAAAAAAATACTTCTAAGAAGGGTTGCCACTTATTGCTGCCACCTGATCTTATTATATCTTATAACCTTAAACGAGCTACTTTTGAAACGAAACGGCTTAACCGATTTGGATAAAATTTGGTACGTAAATGGCGTACCACATTTTAAGAATTTTTACCTAGGTGTTGCCTCATAGGATGTGTGTACGGTGTTCCACCAATCTGAACAAACGCAAGGTATTTTTATGCGTATGTACAAAAAAAAAAACATTTCTAAGAATGGTTGCCAATTTTTGTTGCCACCTGAGCTTTTCGATAGATGTCGCCATAGAATGTTCATTGAAGCAACCTCAGGCGCCTCGTAGCAACCGTTTCCATGATATGGTGTTGAGATATCAACAATGCTTTCTGAGGTGAAAATTTCCATTAGCTGTTTCATCAGTTTCCAGTATGGCTAATATTTACCATGACTGTTTAGTTAGCCGGAAATGGGCTAAATTCATCGGTGTTCATGCATGGTTTGTTATATGTGGCGTTTTCAAGAGTTAAGCGACCAAATACGTTAAAAGTAATGCTTTCGAAAGAGAATCAGGGACGTAATCGGAACATGTTGTGGAAGAAAGTGTTTGCTTAGATTTCCTATGCATTAAATATAAAAAGTTATTGATAATTCTATCTTGCAAAATAAAGAAGAAATCAAAAAATGTTGATCTACATATTGAGACTAACCCTAAATAACTGAAACCCTCTAACCCTACAATTTAGCAAGAAATCTTGTAAAAACTTGTCGAAAATATGAAGTCATCAATAAGAAAAAATATTCAACATCTATCAATTATCACGGAAGCTCTGTTTGTGGTTAGGGTTCGATATGGTTTTAAAATCTATTTTTATAAAAGTTTCAAAACAGAATTGAGCCCCGATCTTCAAAAATATCATTTTGGGTGTTTCTTCGTAACATTATGATGTATTTTAAGAATTTATCATCAGCGGTTAAACGTAGAACGAAAAAATCACAAGTAAGGAAAGGACTATCTTCGACTGTGCCGTAGCTGTATACCTTTCATGAATACTCATCACGGTTTTAAGTGTCCGATCCTTACTTATTATTGGTACAAACTTAAACTGCAAAACTGTTAATTTAAAGATACATAGCTCAAACCCCATTTATAGGAACAATCGATTGTATAGTAGCTGTATGTTATGTAGGTCCGATCTGGCTGATTTTCTCTACACAAATTATACATATAATATGTACAAAACCTGGAAAATGTTACGTTCCTAGCTTTTAAATTGCAAGAGCTATAGGCCAAAATCCGTTTATCAGAACCATCGATTGTATGGGAGCTATGCGTTGTATTGGTCCGATTTTGCTGGTTCCGACAAATGATTAATGTTTTACATAGGGGCGGCCCCTTAGCAAATTTTAACGAGATATCTCAAAAACTTAGGGACTAGTTTGCGTTCAAACAGACAGACGGACAGAGGGGCATTGCTAAATCGACTAAGCTCATCGCCCTGATCATGTGGGTATACTCATTGGTGGTTTTATCTCTTCTTCTTCTCCTACTTACAAACATCGGACCAAAGTTATAATACCATAATAATAAAGTTATAATACCGTGTTCATGAAAGGTATAAAAAGCCTTTTCTTTGAATTACTAAGCTATGTAACAGTGTTCCTATATTGGTAAGGTTTCTAAGCAAATTATTCAAAAACGTGTTCGAAAAATATTCTGTTGTGTTCTTTCTTCTAAAAAGGTTTGGTTTCTTATTTGACTTTGCTGATGGTTTGGGTAGTAAAAATCGATTGAAAGTAATATTTTTGGGTTTAAATATTGCTTTCGTTTCAAGTATTAAAAAAAATCATTTTGTTATCGAAATATGGCAATGTGGAAATAAAACCAAAGTCCTTACCATGTCGTTTCATACCCATATTTTACTTAAATTTCAAGGTTTTTATGGGAAATACATTTTGACCAATAAAGCATTTGTCGATTAATATTCGAAAGGTGACACTCATATTGTACACCAACTTTCAAATTTTATGGGTACCACATTTTGACTGATAACTCATTTATCGATAAATATATGACACCCATATTGTACACCAGTTTCTAGGGTTTATGGGAACCACTTTTGGCCGATAACTTATTTATCGATAAATATATCGCAATATGGCCAAGTCCACACGAAACCTATATTGTACGAATACCCATATTGACCCGGCAGACTTTGTCCTGCCTAAAGACATGAATTGAAAATACATACATACATACGTCCGAAATTTAATTATGCGAGAGGTTCGTACATATTTACTTACATACATACGTACCGAGTCCTTTCACCATACGATCTAATTCAACATGAATGAGGTGGGGTGAGATTCCCGCATAACTTCTAATGTTTCATTCGGTTGACAGCGAACAAACAGCTTTTTTCGAAAAAGTGCTGCTTTTGCTTAAACAATTTTGGTTAAATAAGATATGAATCAACTATTTTTTTTTGATGTAGAACGAAAGTGAATACTTCAAAGTTTAACTTGAAGTAAGTTTCATTTTAATCGGTGGATTCTTTTATGATTTATGGCTGTGTAAACAAAAAATTTATGGTTTTTTTCCACATTTTGTCCGATTGCCACGCCCTATTTATATATTTATTCACATTATAACGACATTAACATTCCTCTTGAACCAATATATCTGTTAAAAAAACCGCATCAAAATCCGTGCTTAGTTTTAAAGATTTAAGCATTTAAGATATCCCTATGACTTTGTTTTATAATATGTAGTGATGATGGCAAACATCATTAGTATAGGTCAAATATACTCAGAGTTATCTATATCTATACTAATTATATAAAATTGCTTTTATAAAAATATTTGTAACGGCTAATCGCGAAAAGTAATGGCCCAATTTTTATTAAATTTTTTTAAGAAGCAAGTTTTCCCAAAAATAAACCAGGTGGCGTTTTAATTTTTTCCATTTTCAAAACATAAAGCCCCTTATTTCTAGTATAAAATTTATAAAAGAATTTTGAAATATGGACTATATCTATCTCGATTCCTTTATACTTCTCCAACCAACCGTCTTCCAAACAAAGTTATAATACACTGTGTACCTACAAGTACAGCTGGGTATGAAAATTTAATTAAATTAAATCAAATAAAACTAAATTAAATAGAAACAATAAAATAAATTCATGACTATAGCAAAAATTATTATTGTTTTTTATTTGTTAATGATTTATTTAATTATCAAAAGTTTTTAATTGAATAGAAAAGAAAAATTTTTTAGAGACAACCGCCATAGCTTTTCTTGCGGATCCATTTCGGAAGCTGCTTTGGCACGCACTGCTAACCATTAAGCAAATAATACGCTCATTTTTCTGCCCTCTAAACTCCTTATTTTATTCACTTTACCATATACATGAACAACAACGCCATCTGGCAGTCAGTTTTTTACCATGATGGGTTTTTTTGCAGAGCTGGTTTGTTGTCACAGGCTGCTACCGGGCGCCCGCGGTTTTTCAATTATTTATTTGTATTGTTGGTTTTTACGGCCTATACATTTTGAAGTATCATGACTATGAATGAGCTCAAGGCAACTAAAATCTATGTTTGTGTCTAGGTTCCATCCAGACACTACCGAGGATGATTTGATGTACCATATTTCTTCTAAAGTTAAAGATCAAAGCGTAACTGTTAGAAAATTTAATTTCACATATCAAAGAAGTATGTCTTCGTTTAAGATTGATGTATCTGGGAAGGATTTCGATACTCTTTTGGACAGCTCTTTTTGGCCTCCCGGGGCTCTTGTGCGGGAGTTTGAATACAGACCGAATAGGAATGTTCAAAATGTAGCGAAAATTTCTCGTAATAACGTTGAGTCAAAAAACTGAGCACTAAATCCGTGAATATCTTTTATCAAAATGTCAGAGGTTTAAATACCAAATTAACTGATCTCTTTTCGAAATCTTTTCATTGTAAATATAACGTAATTGCTTTTACCGAAACTTGGCTAAAACCTCATGTTTTCAATTCAGAGTTTTTTTGTAATGACTTTCAAGTATATAGAAATGATCGCTTGAACAGAGTCGGGGGTGGTGTTCTACTTGCCGTTCATTCCTCCATCCCTTCAGAAGAGGTTAATATTTCTAACATCGACTTCATTGAGTTCAAATGCATCCGCCTTCAACTAGACAACGTCTCTATGTACTGTTATGGTTTACTTTCAATTGATAGTCATTTATATTTGGTGCAATGCGGTTGGTTGGATGACAGTTTTGATTCACCTTCCGGTTTGACGTTTAGCTACGGGAAAGTGCGTGATTTTTGCTGAGGTGGCAGCACCAAATGGTTCAATCCGTTCATATCAATCATCTGAAGGTAACGACCAATCAGAATGTTCCACCTGGCAATAATCACGCCACGTCAACGGGTAACGGAACTTTTCCATTGCGCAGTCGCGTTAAGCGAATAATTTTGGGCATAGCAGCGTCACCGGCATTCGACCAATTCAAAAAGTATACATGATTTGAACGGGAGCGGTCGTGTCGCAGAGTGTGAAAAAGAAAAATTGTGCTGTCGCCCAATTGCAATTTTTACTGGTTTTAATTTGTGAAAACTGAATCTTACATAAAACTCCAAGTGCTAAAGTTACGACAAGAAATTGTCAAGTTAAAAAAATTGGATTACAGCCAAATACAATACAGCTTAGTACGTGTTTTCATTTTATCTCAATTATTCACTTTTACAGTGGTGCGCCTTGATAAATAAAAAAGAAAAAAAAAAACTTAAGTTTAGTGTGGTGAAGTGGTTATTCAATTTTTTTGATTAAGTTGGTGAAGCAATTAAGAAAAGTTCTGTAAGAAAAATGTTTGTAGTGGCACCCTGACTTATAAAATTATTGTATAAATTGAAATCTTTTCATTAAATGGATTTGGCCTTGCTATTTTGGCATTTAAGTACTTGGGAAGGGGGTCTTTTTAACAATAATTTCACAAAAACGTTATCTAGTTTGTACAGTTTTTTTTTTTGATACTGTAACTCGTTTAGAAAAATTACTTCTTTTCGAATTAAATACGCAGCTCACTTTTATGAAAGCATTCTGAATCAAGTTTAAATTGAGCTATTTAATCGGCAATTCTGTACGACGGCACGTGCTGCTGATGTGCGTCCGAGGGTCTCGGGGGGTGTATCGGGCGACGGGTTTTGACCTCCATGTCGATGGTCCGGGGGCGGAAGTTCTATATCTTGTGTCTGTTTAGAGATATTTGCAATCCAAGTGAAAAGTTTTCGTCATTTTCAGGTGGTTGTTGTAATCACAGATTAGGGTGTACCAAAAAGTGCAAAAAAGTGTGTCCTGCTCAAAATATTGTGGACCGTGTAACGGGGGTTGGACCAGCTAAAGGTTATTCTTTTGAAAGGCGGCCAAAGGTCGTATACGCGAAAAGGTGTTGTGCACATAAATACCTTGGATGAAGCCGCCTATTTGGGATCGAACCTAGCGCATTTTGAGTTTTTGCTGATAGCTTTCCACCGAGACAAATTATTTGATTTCCGCCTTCGGATTGTTGGTGCGGGGGTCGGAGCGCGTCGATTGATGCCTTTCCCGAGGGTTTTGAACGTATATTGGCGGTTGAACGCTGTCGTATAGAATTGCCATTGAATCTGAAAATTTTAGCACACTTCCTTGAAAACCTATCAAAACTTCATAAGTTCCATTTTGTTTTTTTAAAACGAAAGTGAATCGGAAGGACTCAGTCCTAAACTACAAAAACAAATATCCAAAGATATCAAGTTCAAAAGCGCTATAAGAACAAAAGCAAACAAAAACAACGAAAATAAAGTTTCAAAGTACAAAACGCAATAAGAAAAGAATTACAAAACAACATAAACCCAATAATTATACAAAAAATAAACTTTAGAACCTTCTGAATAGAATTGTGTGGTCAATAAAAATATAATTAACATAGATACACATATAAACAAAAAAAATCTACAAAAAGAATATAAAAAACAAAATAAAGCTACAAAATTAAACTACAAAAACCACCGCAAAAATAACAACTTGGTGAGAATAAATAGCTAAAACAAACAAACCAACAAACAGAAAAGTTCACCAAACAACAAAAATAAATCACAACAACAACCACATCAGTAGCAGCAGTTGCAGCAGCCACAACAACATTCCTGGATATTCATCAGCATTGACAACAGCGGGGGCCGCCTTCACATAGGCCCACCGCCATAAACCGCAACAACAACAACGCGCACCAGGGCGCACGACGACCTCCAGCAGTGACATCAGCGAAGGCCGTTCTCATATAGGCCCACCGCACTATCAGCAACCACAACAATACCAGCAGCAGCAATTACAGCGAAGGCCGTTCTAATATAGGCCCACCGCACTAGCCTCAGCAGCAGTAGCAACAACCAAAGGTAACAACACAACCAGTAGTTAAATTAGCGGGGGCCGACGTATTATAGGCCCACCGCAGTAAACCATCGGCAACAACAACATCCAGCATTGACAACAGCGGGGGCCGCCATAATATAGGCCCGCCGCACTAGCAGCAGCGACAACAACACCAGCAGTAACAACAGCGAGGGCCGCCGTAATATAGGCCCGTCGCACCACCAGCAACAACG
Organism: Merzomyia westermanni; assembly: GCA_949987695.1. NCBI lineage: Eukaryota > Metazoa > Arthropoda > Insecta > Diptera > Tephritidae > Merzomyia > Merzomyia westermanni. The sequence continues at coordinate 139,782,973 of OX465292.1, forward strand.
CGCAACAATCAGCAGCAGTAATTACAGCGGGGGCCGTCCTCATATAGGCCCACCGCACGACGACATCCAGCATTGACAACAGCGGGGGCCGCCCTATTATAGGCCCGTCGCACTACCGGCAACAACAACAGTAACCACCGGTAACAACAAAACCGGCAACAACAACAGTAACCACCGGTAACAACAAATCGGCAACAACAACTACCAGCAACAACAACAGTAACCACCGGTAACAACAAAACCGGCAACAACAAAACCGGCAACATCCAGCATTGACAACAGCGGGGGCCGCCCTATTATAGGCCCGTCGCACCACCAGCAACAACAACATAACCAGCAGAGACAACAACAACAGTAGAGCCCCACCAACGGCCTACCACAACCGGGTGAGATCCATCTAAAATATATGTAGTTCTAGTAGTAATAGTATTTTTGATAGAATTGAAAAATGAAATGTAAACTATATTAAAACCTAAACCTAGAAATAGAGAAAACCGGAAAGCAGATTATAGCGTAGGATCAAATAAAACATGCTTTCTGAACAATAATTTAAAATTTCAACGTTAAATTAAAAGTTCCTGATTTTGATTATAAATTATAGTAAAGTAAAAGATAAATCGTAAGGGGTAGGATTAAAGAAAATTTAAATTTAAGATGTAAGTAAGTAATGAATAGTAGATAAGAAGGCATGAAATGAAAATAAAAATTAGATTAAAATACAGGAAAGGAGATACTTGAGAAATAAGGCAAAACTAAAGGAGCTAAAATTTTGAACTTAGGTAAACACAACTAATGATTTAAATCGATATAAATAAAATAAGATTTGATAGGAAAAAAAAAAATAATAATAATAAGACAAAACCATTAAAATAGAATAGTGTTAAATGAGAGAAAAATTAACATAATGTAAAGAAATGAAGTTATCGAATCTTAACAAATAATAAATTAACATAACATAAAAAAGGCCGTAATAAATAAAAATTAATACGATAAGATAAATACATAAACGCAACTTACTTAAATAAGTAAATAATAAACGAAAATAAATAAAATAATAATATAATATACATAAGTTAAAAGTAATATAAGTAAGGGAATTAATAAGCAAGCAACCGAATTTCAATAGTAAAACTAAAATACTATAGGGGCGCAAAGCAAATCTTGTTAGTGCTATGGGGTTTTTTTGTATTAGCGTTTTTTTTTTTTTTAAACTATGCAACCTAAACTTAAATGAATACCTCATCGTAGGGTAAATTTAAGCAACATTTTTTTTAAATGAATTTTGAATAAAATTGTCATAAAAATGGGAATGCTGACGTTCGTCATTATTTAGAAGGCATATAGGATTTTAGGTAAAGGGGCCATCGGGATTCGGTTTGGTGCACCGATGGCCATGGATGAGGGTGGGTCAGCACCAGGGCGTCGCAACCACACCCGCGGCGCCCCCTTATAATGTTCGGCCTCTTTTTTTTATTTTTTCCTTTTTCAGCAGGGTAACCGGTCATTTCCGGTTCGTTTAAAATTTCAGGGTTTCTTTTCGGTTAATTTAAATTTATCTTTGTTTTCTTTTTCCGTTCGTTATTTCAGTTTTAATTTCGTTTCTATTTTCGGTTATTTTTTTGAATTTTGATTTTCATTTTAAATATTTTGGTTGCCCGTTTCTTTTGAATTTATTTGATTTTTCGGTTTTTTTTTATTTGAGTTTGAAATTTGAATGTCAACGGTCTGTCCGTGGCATCCGGTGTTTTAACCGGATGTTGTTTTAAAAGTTGTTTTGCGCGGTTTTGCATTTCCCCGCGTATTTCAAAAGGCACGATCTGACCTTTTCTCTGATTATGGCGCAGGACGGTAAGGTTGGCAAGAACCCACCCCAGCCGACAATGACTAGCCACAGTGCGACCTCATATCGTGCCGACCGCCTTCCTTACTGCTCCATTTTGACGCGTACCATAACAGATGGCGCCCAACGTGGGGCCCTGAAGCGCTGATCGCGGTGACTTTTCGGGTCAGCTTGTGAGGTTTCACCATTCCGTATGTCCCAGGTAGGCAGCCCAGGAGCCGCCACCTGCGTTGCGACGGGATGGTGGGACTGATCAAGTTGTCCGGATTAGTCATCGTGTTCAGTAGCTATGGGCGCCTGCGATACCATAACAGATGGCGCCCAACGTGGAAACCGAGGCGCTGACCTCGATGACTTTCTGGTCAGCTTGTGAGGTTTCACTATCCCGTAAGTCCCAGGTAGGCAGGCCCAGGAGCCGCCACCTGCGTTGCGACGGGATGGTGGGACCGATCAAGTTGTCCGGATGGGTCTTCGTGTTCAGTAGCCAAGGGCTCCACGAGACTGAACGTCATGTCCACCGGAAGTTTTCATTTCACCCGGTGAGGTAGTGCTAAACGCACTTAGTTTTTTTTGTAGTTTCAATTTTTTTTGTTGTCCCGGGTCTGTTGTCCGATGTCGGCTTCGGGAGATTTATATGTCCGCTAAGTGGGGTTTAGCTTTCTTGGGATTATTCATATTTATGTTTTTGCCGAACGTGATGTTTTGTTTTGTCTTCGTTTTTTTGTATGCATTTTTTTTTGTAGTGATCCTTACTTCTCCAACCAGTCTCAGGGAGGCAGCCATTAGCAGCCCCTGCATTGCGGGAGGAGGAGTAGGGACCCCATATCCACCCCTTTCCAACTGCGCAAGTCTGGGGAAAAGCGGTACCAAACCGCATCCTTTCATTGCGGCGTGGTTGAGGAGGGGTGTTTCAAAAAAAAAAAATTTAAGTTTTGACGTTTTTGATCGCTGGTATCCAGTGCTCCGACCAGTCTCAGGGAGGCAGCCATTAGCAGCCCCTGCATTGCGGTCCGGAGTACTGGAGTCCAAATAAATTTAAAATTTTGCCAATTTTCGCCATGGTACACCAACATGTCTCAGGGCGAGGTGTCTTATAACCACCCCTGCATTGCGGTAGGTGTACCTGGAAGAATGTCCTTGTCTAGTGTTATTTCGTTTTTTTGTTATGCCTATGCCTTCTAATGATGGGATGTCAGCATTCCCATTCAATACATAAATACACAACTAGCTTTTGCCAAACTTTATACCGTTTTTGCTTTTTACATAGTACATTTCCACACGTATATTTACTAATAATCAATTTCTTTCAGCATATATATATTTATATGTATATATTTATTTTTTTTTGACATATTCGCGGTAATCAGTTGATGCAAATATCGGTTAGGAAAATTTGCATTAATTAAATTTTTATTTTTCAAAACTTGTCAATCGTCGGTATTATAGGGTGGGGGAGTGAATCTTGACTTGTTATACCTTCCAACCGCCCCTTGTAACCGAATACTTTTTTTTATATTTTTCTTGTTTATCTAACGTGGTTGGAGATTTTTCCTTTCAATATGGATCAGTCGGCTGAACGCATGACTACTAGGAACTCGGTACGGGGAAGTGGGGGCAAGCCTAGAAGTCAGGGTAGAGGGGCGCTTCCGAAGCAACCCACCAATCGACCTCTGGTACTGCATTCTCCAATAGGTAGTCCGGGCGGGGGAGATCCGACCAGGATAGTGTTGAATCCTGCTTCCAACCACAAAATGGATAGACCAGCTAGTACTAATATCCTTGACTCGTCCATGGCAGCAGATCCAATGCAAAATATTTTTGACCCTTCAACTGGCGTGCTAACAGGTATACAGGGGGAAGCTAGAGCTTCGGTTCAAGACCGTATACCTCCTGACACTTTAGGTGATAGGATCACTACGCAAAGGAACAATGCCGAGGTCCCTCCTGTAGATTCGTGGGTGAACGTGCTACATCAGCTGTTCAGGACATCGCAGGAGGAGATGCGGAACGAAATGAGGACGATCAGGGAGAACATGGACTTACTCAACGCCGCAGTAACATCGTCGCAGGGTAGTGCGACCTATACCAGGAACACCAATAGGGAGGAAAGGAACCAAGCCCCGACATTCGTTAGTAACCAGGCCAACATCGTTTCGAATAGCGTGGCAGTGAAACCACAGGATTGGAAGGTTTCCTTCGATGGTACTGGAAGCGTTGCTGATTTTTTGTTTAAGTTGGACACCCTATGTGAGCGGACTCAATGCTCTAGCGACCAACTTATGGCGAGTTTTCATCTCTTTTTGTCAGGACGGGCGGAAGAATGGTATTGGCTGTTCACAAAGCGGAATCCAACCGCGAATTATCCCTTTTTGTGCTATTCCCTGAAGCGTGAGTTTGGAACATTGAAAAGTGACCACGAGATTATGATGGAAATCTCAATGCGTAAACAGAAGTTAAGTGAGTCATACGACGTGTTCCACACTGACATAGTAGCACTTAACGCACGCCTCAGAGAACCGATGTCTGAAGCCCTGCTGATTGACATAATAAAGCGGAACGTCAACAGTGGCCTTAAGCTAATGCTCTTCAATGCGGATGCCAGGACCTTGCATGATCTACGCGATATAGCACGAAGAGGGGAACAAGTTCTGAAAGAAAGCAAGATATTGGGAACCACTTACCATGGACGTCAGGTCAACGAGGCCCGCACGATAACACCGGACATGAGGATGGAAGGCGAGGATTGCGAAGCTGACCCGCAGATAGAGGCGTTGGAGTACCGGCGCAATAGAAAACCGGATTATTCCGGAATTCAATGTTGGAATTGTCAGGCCATGGGGCATTCGTATATTTATTGTGAGGAACCCATTAGGAGTCCCTTCTGCTTTAAGTGCGGGCATAGAGGCGTGTTTACCCCAAAATGTCCAAAGGACCATCGCCGGCAGGGAAACCAATATCCGAACGAGAAGATGGGGGAAACTCGCTCGGTGCCATAGCCCCCATATCATCCAGTGCTCAAGGAGTCGCCTCGAGTACTGAACCAAGTGGTAGGTCCCTCGCGAGCGGAGAGTTCCAAGGCAGTGTTGAACTTCCAAGGAGCAGTAGCACTCTGGCGAAGGAATACCCAAAAATAGTTGTAACTTTTCCTGACAGTACAAACGGTTCTGATTCCGATAGTCCGAGGTCATCAACGGCAATTTGCAAACCAATACAAATTTTGAAAGCCCCGAGTAGGGAGGTCGCCTGTCAGACGCAATTTCCACCTAGTTTGGAACAAAGGGTAACCAATTACGAGCTAGTTAGGTCGAGAATTTTTCATAACCCAGAGTCATTTGTATCGGAAGATATTTTGAAATGTAGGAAGAGATATAACAGCCGAGTACAGGAGCGTAAACTTTTACAAAGCACCACGTTAGTTCTTACGGAGGATGAAAGGCCTCTGGTGCGAGTGCAAATTGAAAACAGTTTTCTGGTAGGATTGCTGGACTCGGGTGCGAATGTTTCTATTCTCGGAAAAGATTGTCAAAAGTTTTTGGATGCAAATGGGCTTAAGTACCACCCACTGCAGGCTTTCGTGTATACGGCGGGCGGGGGAAAACAGAAAATATTAGGTTCTATCTCCTTACCAGTGACTTTTAAAAATACCACCAAAACTATTCGTTTTTATCTTGTTCCCTCCCTTATTCAAGAAGCCTATTTCGGAGTTGACTTCTGGAGAGCGTTTGCGTTAGCTCCCGAAATATTTCCGAGCATAGCATGTCTAGAGGTTATCGATGAAAAGGAGGAGGGACATAACTTCCATGAGTTGACACAAACCCAGAAGGCCAAACTGCAGAGGGTAGTAGATATGTTCCCGTCGTTTGAGAAGTTAGGATTGGGGCAAACGAGATTGGTTGAGCATCATATTGATACTGGTGATGCAGTCCCAATCAAAAGTAAACATTTTCCTCTTTCGCCACCGAGGCAAGCCGAAGCTTTTAGCGAAATAGATAGGCTGCTCGAAATGGGAGTTATAGAAGAGTCAAACTCGCCTTGGTGTAGTCCAGTTGTCCTAGTTCGGAAGCCAGGGAAAGTCAGGCTCTGCATAGATTCCAGGAAGGTCAACGCGGTAACTAAAAAGGACTCGTACCCGTTGCCTCATATCAACGGCCTATTGAGCAGACTGAAGGACACGCACTTCATTAGTGGCATTGATCTGAAGGACGCGTTCTTTCAGATCAAGCTGACAGAGTCTTCCAAGGAAAAAACAGCATTCGCAGTTCCTGGGAAGCCTCTGTACCACTTTAAGGTGATGCCCTTTGGTCTGTGTAATGGACCGCAGACTATGAGCCGCCTGATGGACAAGGTAATTCCCTCGCGTTTGCGGGAGAATGTCTTCGTCTACCTGGATGATCTAATGGTATGCAGCACTAACTTTGAAGACCACCTAAAGTTGCTGGCGGAAGTGGCGAATTGTTTGAGGGACGCAGGCCTCACAATCAATGTGAAGAAGAGCAAATTTTGTCAGAAGGAAATTCGGTATTTAGGGTACTTGATAGGTAGCGGGTGCTTGAAGGTGGATCCTGGGAAAATAGAAGCAATGCAGAACTTTCCGATCCCTAAATCTCCGCGACAGGTTCGTAGGTTTGTGGGCATGGCAAATTGGTATAGGGCATTTATTACAAATTTTGCTCACCTAGCAGGTCCTTTGACTGATTGTCTTCGCAAGTCAGCAGGCCCATTTAAGCTTACCCCTGAAGCGGTAGAAGCATTCGAAAAGTTAAAAGAAGCCTTGAGCTCCGCTCCTGTCTTGGCCCAACCCGATTTCTCAAAGGAATTTGTTATTCAGTGTGATGCTTCAAAAATAGGTGTAGGGGGCGTGTTATTCCAGGTCGATGACAAGGGCGATGAGCATCCAATCGCGTTTGTTTCAAAAAAACTTAACAATGCTCAGCGCAATTATACTGTAACCGAACTGGAATGCCTCGCCGCCATTATAAGTGTCAAGCGTTTTAGACCATACATAGAGGGTTTGCCATTCCGAATCATAACCGACCATTCAAGTCTCAAGTGGTTGATGACTCAGAAGGACTTGAGTGGCAGGCTGGCTCGATGGTCACTCCTACTGCAAAGATACGATTTTGCCATGGAGCATCGCAAGGGAACCCTGAATATAGTACCGGATGCCCTCTCGCGTTTTGATGTAGACGAGCTAACCTTCTCCGCCCCACCTCGCGAAATTGACTTAGCATCGCCGGAATTTGAAAGCGCGGAATACTTGGATCTTTGCAGAACCATTTTGGAAAACAAAGATGCGCTGCCAGATTTGAGTGTAAATGATGGCGTGGTTTTAAAAAGGGTTAAATTTCGTAAGGGTGTGGCGGATGAGGAGGACTCGTTATGGCGGGTGTGGTTACCGACAGGGTTAACTGAGAAAGCGATAAGTCTTGCACATGATGCGAATAGGAGTTACCATGGGGGTTGGCAGAAAACTTTAGAGCGTGTCAGACAAAATTACTTCTGGCCTAGGCAAGCTAAAGACGTTAGAGACTATGTACAGAAATGCGACACTTGTAAGGCTGTTAAGTCAACAAATCAGCAGTCAAGACCACCTATAGCGAACACTTTTGCTTCAGAAAGACCATTTCAGCGGTTCTATTGCGACTTTCTAGGACCTTACCCGCGATCTAAGCGGCGCAATCAGTTTCTCTTCATTGTTCTAGACCATTTTGCAAAGTATGTTTGGTTGAAGCCCATGCAGAGAGCAACAACTGCTAATGTTATGAATTACTTTACTTCTGAAATTTTTCCATCGGTTGGGGTTCCTGAATATATCCATAGCGATAATGGTAAACAGTTTATCTCTAAGGAAATGAAACAATTCCTCGAGAATTATGGGGTGACCCATATAAAGACGGGGTTATACTCGCCGCAAGCAAACGCGTCGGAACGCGTAAATAGAGAAATTGTGTCAAAAATAAGAATTTTCCTTAAAGATAAACAGGATCATACCGACTGGGACAAGCATATACCCGAAATTTTAGCGGTGTTAAGAAGCGATTTTCATACCTCAATTCAGTGCTCTCCATACTTTGCCTTATACGGTCAGAACATGGTCCAACACGCCTCAGCCTATAATATATTAGATAAACTCGGTACTCTTAGGGAAGATGACATTCCAATAGTAACTAGGGCGGATAAGTTGTCCTCCATTCGCGAGCAAATTCGTAGGAATCTAGATCAGGCGAAGGATAGGGGAAACAACGTTTATAACAAACGCTCTAGGCAAGTTAACTATAGGGAAGGTCAGGAGGTTTTTAGGAAAAATTTTGCTTTGAGTAACTTTAAACAAGGCATAAACGCCAAATTCTTGCCGAAATACCTCAAGTGCCGAGTGCGTCGAAAAGTAGGCAACGCGTTGTACGATCTAGAGGACCTGACAGGGAAACTGATAGGTCGCTTTCACGCTTCGGATATTCGCCCGCAATAACAATTTTGATTTTTTTTCACATATACATTTTGACATTTGGAACCGTACCTGGGCGTTTTGGCGGTCGGGGACAACTCGCCCAGTATCCTCCCCGAGCATTGACTTAATCGGGTATTTACATACGCTTCCATCGGAAGTAGTGGATAACCTGGCAATCCTCGGTTATGCGGATTGTCTTTCGGAGTTTTGACGAGTTCTCCTTAATTAAAATGTCTACCGGGTGACAAGTTTTTACCATGGAACAAGCTTCTCCGGTTAATTTTTTTGCTAAACCTTTTTGTGGGGGTGAAACCACTAGAATCAAAAATTTTCGGAGTTTTGACGAGTTCTCCTTTATTAAAATGTCTACAGCCGCGAAGCATTGTAACTAGGAAACCAAAATAAATTCTCCGTTTGCCTCGGAGTTTTGACGCGTTCTCCGATATCAAAATGTCTAACTAAATTACACGTTTTTCTTATAAGCCTATTTCGGTGGGGGTAAAGCCACTTAACCAATTTCCATTTGCCGCAAAGCCTACTAAACTATGAAACAAAATATTTCAAAAAAAAATTTTCCTTTACTGGCGGATCTTCTTGCCCGGCTAGCTCGTGGTAGAACTAGAGACTCTTATCTAGGGGTGAGTCGTGCCCCACGTTTTACCCAGAAATGGCTTCCTTGCAAGTAAACCTTTTTCCTGTTCGCTTCATCGACCGGTCTTCGAAGCGAAGCAGGCCTGTTATGGTTTACTTTCAATTGATAGTCATTTATATTTGGTGCAATGCGGTTGGTTGGATGACAGTTTTGATTCACCTTCCGGTTTGACGTTTAGCTACGGGAAAGTGCGTGATTTTTGCTGAGGTGGCAGCACCAAATGGTTCAATCCGTTCATATCAATCATCTGAAGGTAACGACCAATCAGAATGTTCCACCTGGCAATAATCACGCCACGTCAACGGGTAACGGAACTTTTCCATTGCGCAGTCGCGTTAAGCGAATAATTTTGGGCATAGCAGCGTCACCGGCATTCGACCAATTCAAAAAGTATACATGATTTGAACGGGAGCGGTCGTGTCGCAGAGTGTGAAAAAGAAAAATTGTGCTGTCGCCCAATTGCAATTTTTACTGGTTTTAATTTGTGAAAACTGAATCTTACATAAAACTCCAAGTGCTAAAGTTACGACAAGAAATTGTCAAGTTAAAAAAATTGGATTACAGCCAAATACAATACAGCTTAGTACGTGTTTTCATTTTATCTCAATTATTCACTTTTACAGTGGTGCGCCTTGATAAATAAAAAAGAAAAAAAAAAACTTAAGTTTAGTGTGGTGAAGTGGTTATTCAATTTTTTTGATTAAGTTGGTGAAGCAATTAAGAAAAGTTCTGTAAGAAAAATGTTTGTAGTGGCACCCTGACTTATAAAATTATTGTATAAATTGAAATCTTTTCATTAAATGGATTTGGCCTTGCTATTTTGGCATTTAAGTACTTGGGAAGGGGGTCTTTTTAACAATAATTTCACAAAAACGTTATCTAGTTTGTACAGTTTTTTTTTTTGATACTGTAACTCGTTTAGAAAAATTACTTCTTTTCGAATTAAATACGCAGCTCACTTTTATGAAAGCATTCTGAATCAAGTTTAAATTGAGCTATTTAATCGGCAATTCTGTACGACGGCACGTGCTGCTGATGTGCGTCCGAGGGTCTCGGGGGGTGTATCGGGCGACGGGTTTTGACCTCCATGTCGATGGTCCGGGGGCGGAAGTTCTATATCTTGTGTCTGTTTAGAGATATTTGCAATCCAAGTGAAAAGTTTTCGTCATTTTCAGGTGGTTGTTGTAATCACAGATTAGGGTGTACCAAAAAGTGCAAAAAAGTGTGTCCTGCTCAAAATATTGTGGACCGTGTAACGGGGGTTGGACCAGCTAAAGGTTATTCTTTTGAAAGGCGGCCAAAGGTCGTATACGCGAAAAGGTGTTGTGCACATAAATACCTTGGATGAAGCCGCCTATTTGGGATCGAACCTAGCGCATTTTGAGTTTTTGCTGATAGCTTTCCACCGAGACAAATTATTTGATTTCCGCCTTCGGATTGTTGGTGCGGGGGTCGGAGCGCGTCGATTGATGCCTTTCCCGAGGGTTTTGAACGTATATTGGCGGTTGAACGCTGTCGTATAGAATTGCCATTGAATCTGAAAATTTTAGCACACTTCCTTGAAAACCTATCAAAACTTCATAAGTTCCATTTTGTTTTTTTAAAACGAAAGTGAATCGGAAGGACTCAGTCCTAAACTACAAAAACAAATATCCAAAGATATCAAGTTCAAAAGCGCTATAAGAACAAAAGCAAACAAAAACAACGAAAATAAAGTTTCAAAGTACAAAACGCAATAAGAAAAGAATTACAAAACAACATAAACCCAATAATTATACAAAAAATAAACTTTAGAACCTTCTGAATAGAATTGTGTGGTCAATAAAAATATAATTAACATAGATACACATATAAACAAAAAAAATCTACAAAAAGAATATAAAAAACAAAATAAAGCTACAAAATTAAACTACAAAAACCACCGCAAAAATAACAACTTGGTGAGAATAAATAGCTAAAACAAACAAACCAACAAACAGAAAAGTTCACCAAACAACAAAAATAAATCACAACAACAACCACATCAGTAGCAGCAGTTGCAGCAGCCACAACAACATTCCTGGATATTCATCAGCATTGACAACAGCGGGGGCCGCCTTCACATAGGCCCACCGCCATAAACCGCAACAACAACAACGCGCACCAGGGCGCACGACGACCTCCAGCAGTGACATCAGCGAAGGCCGTTCTCATATAGGCCCACCGCACTATCAGCAACCACAACAATACCAGCAGCAGCAATTACAGCGAAGGCCGTTCTAATATAGGCCCACCGCACTAGCCTCAGCAGCAGTAGCAACAACCAAAGGTAACAACACAACCAGTAGTTAAATTAGCGGGGGCCGACGTATTATAGGCCCACCGCAGTAAACCATCGGCAACAACAACATCCAGCATTGACAACAGCGGGGGCCGCCATAATATAGGCCCGCCGCACTAGCAGCAGCGACAACAACACCAGCAGTAACAACAGCGAGGGCCGCCGTAATATAGGCCCGTCGCACCACCAGCAACAACGCGCAACAATCAGCAGCAGTAATTACAGCGGGGGCCGTCCTCATATAGGCCCACCGCACGACGACATCCAGCATTGACAACAGCGGGGGCCGCCCTATTATAGGCCCGTCGCAGTACCGGCAACAACAACAGTAACCACCGGTAACAACAAAACCGGCAACAACAACAGTAACCACCGGTAACAACAAATCGGCAACAACAACTACCAGCAACAACAACAGTAACCACCGGTAACAACAAAACCGGCAACAACAAAACCGGCAACATCCAGCATTGACAACAGCGGGGGCCGCCCTATTATAGGCCCGTCGCACCACCAGCAACAACAACATAACCAGCAGAGACAACAACAACAGTAGAGCCCCACCAACGGCCTACCACAACCGGGTGAGATCCATCTAAAATATATGTAGTTCTAGTAGTAATAGTATTTTTGATAGAATTGAAAAATGAAATGTAAACTATATTAAAACCTAAACCTAGAAATAGAGAAAACCGGAAAGCAGATTATAGCGTAGGATCAAATAAAACATGCTTTCTGAACAATAATTTAAAATTTCAACGTTAAATTAAAAGTTCCTGATTTTGATTATAAATTATAGTAAAGTAAAAGATAAATCGTAAGGGGTAGGATTAAAGAAAATTTAAATTTAAGATGTAAGTAAGTAATGAATAGTAGATAAGAAGGCATGAAATGAAAATAAAAATTAGATTAAAATACAGGAAAGGAGATACTTGAGAAATAAGGCAAAACTAAAGGAGCTAAAATTTTGAACTTAGGTAAACACAACTAATGATTTAAATCGATATAAATAAAATAAGATTTGATAGGAAAAAAAAAAATAATAATAATAAGACAAAACCATTAAAATAGAATAGTGTTAAATGAGAGAAAAATTAACATAATGTAAAGAAATGAAGTTATCGAATCTTAACAAATAATAAATTAACATAACATAAAAAAGGCCGTAATAAATAAAAATTAATACGATAAGATAAATACATAAACGCAACTTACTTAAATAAGTAAATAATAAACGAAAATAAATAAAATAATAATATAATATACATAAGTTAAAAGTAATATAAGTAAGGGAATTAATAAGCAAGCAACCGAATTTCAATAGTAAAACTAAAATACTATAGGGGCGCAAAGCAAATCTTGTTAGTGCTATGGGGTTTTTTTGTATTAGCGTTTTTTTTTTTTTTAAACTATGCAACCTAAACTTAAATGAATACCTCATCGTAGGGTAAATTTAAGCAACATTTTTTTTAAATGAATTTTGAATAAAATTGTCATAAAAATGGGAATGCTGACGTTCGTCATTATTTAGAAGGCATATAGGATTTTAGGTAAAGGGGCCATCGGGATTCGGTTTGGTGCACCGATGGCCATGGATGAGGGTGGGTCAGCACCAGGGCGTCGCAACCACACCCGCGGCGCCCCCTTATAATGTTCGGCCTCTTTTTTTTATTTTTTCCTTTTTCAGCAGGGTAACCGGTCATTTCCGGTTCGTTTAAAATTTCAGGGTTTCTTTTCGGTTAATTTAAATTTATCTTTGTTTTCTTTTTCCGTTCGTTATTTCAGTTTTAATTTCGTTTCTATTTTCGGTTATTTTTTTGAATTTTGATTTTCATTTTAAATATTTTGGTTGCCCGTTTCTTTTGAATTTATTTGATTTTTCGGTTTTTTTTTATTTGAGTTTGAAATTTGAATGTCAACGGTCTGTCCGTGGCATCCGGTGTTTTAACCGGATGTTGTTTTAAAAGTTGTTTTGCGCGGTTTTGCATTTCCCCGCGTATTTCAAAAGGCACGATCTGACCTTTTCTCTGATTATGGCGCAGGACGGTAAGGTTGGCAAGAACCCACCCCAGCCGACAATGACTAGCCACAGTGCGACCTCATATCGTGCCGACCGCCTTCCTTACTGCTCCATTTTGACGCGTACCATAACAGTACTTATATGTTTGCTACATCCCTCCAGCATCAGATTTTTCAGTCTACATGCAACATGTCTCTCTGCTCAAAACTGTTAACTTTATGACTAAAGCTTCGGATTCAATTATTGTTTTGGGTGATTTTAACTTACCTCATATATCGTGGAACATATCTGATTTTAACATTACTCCAAATCCGTCCAAACTGGGGTACAATGACTTTTTAGATGGAATTTCCGATCTTTGCCTTAATCAAATAAATGTTACCGCTAACAAGTTTGGGAAAGTCTTAGATTTAGTGTATGTTAATGATATAAACCAATTTTCTGTAAATCGTTGTGATCCGTTGGTTTTACCAGAAGACCTTTACCATCCTTCTATGGAAATAGTCTACGAAACCATAAGTAATGGCCAAGGCACTCAATGCTACTCATGTAGTAGCTTTGATTTTAACTTTTCCAAGCAAAATACAAAAAAAAATAGACGTAAAGTATCAGCGTTTCCCTCAGCCATGAAATATCAAGACATTATATCTAGCGATAATCAATATATCGCAAATTTTTTTGCTCAATTTTTCTAACTATTCTGCTGTCACCAATTCAAACTTTCAAAACTATCCTTATAAGCTACACGGGACAAATTCAATTAATTCGCCAATTATATGCGCCAAAGATGTTCTAATGTACCTTAAAAGAAAAGAAGAAGCTATTGTCACAAATCAACTTACGGGCCCGATCTCTACTTTGATAGCTAACTGCCAACACGGGTTCAGTAAGGGAAAGTCCACAGTTACGAATTTACTTGAGTTTACTAGTCATGTCTCAAATGCCTTTAGAAAAAATCTGCACACCGACGTTATTTATACGAATTTCAGCAAAGCTTTTGACAAAGTGTGCCACTCATTACTTATTCATAAACTCGATCAGTTGGGCTTCCAGCCGGGTCTCAATCGCTGGATCTCGTCTTACCTTAGTGACAGGACACAAAGAGTAATGTTTAAAAATTTAGTATCCGATGTAATTTATGTCTCTTCGGGGGTTGCTCAAGGAAGCCATCTTGGCCCGATTCTGTTCTTGTTGTTTATAAGTGATATTTCTACTATAATAAAATTTTCAAAAATGTTAATGTATGCTGACGACTTAAAGCTTTTCATCTCATTCGCTTCATTTGAAGATAGAAATAAGCTACAATCAGTTCTAGATACACTAGTTACTTGGTACGATTTAAATTATATGCCACTTAACCTTAAAAAATGTAAACACATGGGTTTTTCGCGTGGAATTTCTTAGCCGGCTTCCTATACAATTAAAAATTATAGTCTTGAGCAAGTTGATGATTTTGTTGACCTGGGGGTTACTATGGACTGTAAACTCAGTTTCAACCGCCATATTAACACAACAGTCAATAAGGCTAGAGGTGTCCTAGCATTCGTTAAACGATGGTCTAAAGAATTTAGCGACCCTTATGTAACTAAAGCCCTCTTCACCACATTAGTCAGACCGATACTTGAATATGGTTCTATAATTTGGAACCCGCGTTACCAGGTTCATGTAGATCGCCTTGAATCAGTTCAAAAACAATTTTTACTATTTGCCTTAAGAGATATTCATTGGGATCCCTCGTACAATCTGCCACCCTATACGAATCGTTTAAAACTCATTAATCTACACACTTTCTAGTCGGAGGGAAATGCTTGGAATTATTTTTATGATTAAATTGCTAAATGGTTCACTATCCAGCCCATTTCTTCTAAGTGAAGTGAACTTCAATGTACCGTCTCGTCCTTCAAGGCATTTTAAACCTCTAGTCTTAAAACAGTGCCGAACCAATTTTCAGTTAAATGAGCCTTTTCGCTGTTTGTGTCAAGATTATAACTCTCTTTCTGGTAGATTTGATATTTCAGACTCGCTTTACAGATTAAAAAAATCAATTCTTTCTCTCCTAAATTCATAGCTACTAATTGTTTTTTATTCTTTGACTTCTATTTCAACTTTTAACAATAATTTTATTCTGTTCTAGTTATTTCTTAATGTATAATCTATCCTATATCTACTTTACTTAGCTGATGAGGTTTTCTCTGTAGCTGAGCAGTTTTAGATCTCGACGATTAACAAACCAAAGCCTTTCAACGACTCGGCACGAACGAATAATCCGCGCGTTATGCGGATGCGCCCCTCGCGCCGGTCGGGCGGGATATGGTGGGTAATCCGTTGGGAATTATTATTATATATGTAACTCGAGTTTATGACCCAATGTGAACGCAGTCTTATTCCCTTATTTTAGAAATGTTCAAGTGTAGATGGCGCACTCGCAGTGGGTTGAGCGCTGTGATATTCGCAATGCATTCAATTATTCTAGCACTGTTCAGTCTTAGTATTCAAATGTAGATGTCGCGAGGCATGTGAATGTCACAGTCACAATAGCGTTGCAGTACAAATTGATTTTTTTGTGCATTCAAAATCGTTTATTTTAAAGAATTCATTTTTATAAAATACGCTTAAACAAAAGCACTCCGCTAACTAAAACATGGTTTTGCATGTAAAGCTAACCCCCACCTTTAAAACGATACCTTATTTATTAATATTGGTTCCAAATGAGAGCAGAAAATTAGGAACTAACATAAAAAGATCTTACAGAAATAATATATATGATTATTAAAAGTTCCGTATGGATCCATTTCGGAAGCTGCTAGACTTCACTCATCAGAGCAATTTTGGCACGCACTGCTAACCAAAAAGTTAACAATACGCTGATTTTTTTGTCATGTAGGGAAAATTCTATCAACACTAGTGTCAGAAAAACGCAACATTAAAAATGCTTTTGAGTTAAAGGATAGATTGAAAAATGTCATATTATGCGATGATGACATTTTAGTATCCTTTGATGCGGTATCCCTCTTCACAAACATACCTACCACTCTAGCTATAAAAATAATTATGAAGAACTGGGAAAAAATCAAAACATGCACAAATATCCTAAAAAATAAATTTCTAAATATTTTAGAGTTTTGCCTAAAAGATAATAATTATTTAATGTTCAATAACAAAATATTCACCCAAACCTTTGGAATGCCTATGGACAACCCCCTCTCGCCCACGATCGCGGATATAGTTATGGCTGATATTTAAGAGAACACATACTTGGAGCTCAGCAAAGGACAGCACAGCGTGAAATTCTTAGTGAAGTATGTGGACGATATATTCGCTATTGTGAAAAGAAATGACGCAAAAATTATATTAGACACGCTTAACCAATACCACAATCGGTTGCAATTCAAGATTGAAATGGAAGAAAACTACAGCATTCCTTTCTGGGACACGCGCATACATAAAAATAATAACACCTTAATATTAGATTGGTACATGACACTAACAGCGTCTGGGCGCCTAATCAATTTCTTATCTTCACAGCCTCTCTCTCTCTATGGCGCGATATACAACAGGTATATCATCATAATCCTCCTAAGAGATTTTTGCGCCAAGCTTCTCTTCCAATTTGTGGTGTGCCGATTTGAATTTTCCCTACAAATTGGTGGGACCTACAGTTTTTTGCCGACTCCGAACGGCATCTACAAAGGAGACGAATTTTTGCTGAGAAGCCTGTCATAGCAGAAATACACTGGGAGAGTTTGCCAAACCACTGCCGAGGGGCCACCCCGTTTTGAAAAACTTTTTTTTTTCAAATCACTTTTGATGTTACCTGTACCAGGGCTCGAACCATGGACCTTCGGTGTGGTAGGCCGGCAACACTACCTTCACACCACGGCGGCCGCCGTGAAAATATAAAATTAATACAGCCAAAAACTATATAAACAAAATACTTACCATTAGCCACCCCCAATTTCATGAAACCAACATAAGCAAAATCATAAAAACCCTCAAAAATAATAATTACCCTAATCACCTCATACATAATTTAATACAACAACAGCGCAACGAAATAACCCAACCGCCTGTTCATACACAAACAATAAGACAAAGCAATATCACAGCATCACACATATTCCCAGGGTAATAGAAAAATTCGCGGCGGCCGCCGTGGTGTGGAGGTAGTGTTGCCGGCCTACCACACCGAAGGTCCTTGGTTCAAGCCCTGGTACAGGTAACATCAAAAGTGATTTGAAAAAAAGTTTTTCAAAACGGGGTCGCCCCTCGGCAGTGGTTTGGCAAACTCTCCGAGTGTATTTCTGCCATGACAGGCTTCTCAGCAAAAATTCGTCTCCTTTGTAGATGCCGTTCGGAGTCGGCAAAAAACTGTAGGTCCCACCAATTTGTAGGGAAAATTCAAATCGGCACACCACAAATTGGAAGAGAAGCTTGGCGCAAAAATCTCTTAGGAGGTTTATGATGATATACCTGTTGTATATCGCGCGATAAAAAGAAAAAAAAAGAATAGAAAAATTCGCACACGAAATCAAAAAAAAATCCCAATATAACTCTAGCCTACAAATCCAATTGCACATTAGCAGGTTGCTTCACAAAAACAAAAACCCCAACAACAAAGCAATGTGGTATATCAAATACAATGCAAAGGTAACAGCGAAGAAACATGTGATAAGATTTACATCGGTACCACGAAGCGAGTTAACGACGTTACAAAGGTGCATAAGTATGTACGAGGTGTGTTCAAAACGTATCGCGAATTTTGAATTTTCGCTGGTTACGTATATTCGAATTTCGAATTTTTTGTGGCGTTATGTTGGTACTCATGTCTCTCACGTATGCCGACAAGCTCGGCCAGTTTGAATGTTCAGTTAATTGTTGACAGCTGCTTTGCTTGCACGTGTTTTGGATCGTCTTCGATTTTTACCTATTCAAAAAAATGGATCAAAGAACCTGTATCAAATTTTGTGTGAAAAACGAAATTAAGTGCGCGGATGCATTCCGAATGTTGACTGTGGCATACGGAGAAGCTACCTCTCAGAAGGCCGAGAAGATGTGCAAAGAAGAACAAAAATTGGCTTTTGCACCACGATAACGCCCCTGCTCACGCATCGTTGCTTGTGCGCGACTTTTTGGCCAAAAACAACACACTAATGATGCCGCAGCCACCGTATTCCCCAGATCTGGCCCCCTGTGACTTTTTCTTGTTCCCTAAACTGAAGAGGCCCATGAAAGGACGACGTTACGCTTCTCTTGACGAGATAAAGACGGCATCGAAGGTGGAGCTGAACAAGATACAAAAAAATGATTTTTTGAAGTGCTTCGAAGATTGGAAAACCCGTTGGCACAAGTGTATAATATCTCATGGGGATTACTTTGAAGGGGACAAAATAGATATTCATGAATAAATAAATAATTTTTGAAAAAACACAAAATTCGCGATACTTTTTGAACACGCCTCGTATATACAATATTATTTACTTTATATTAATAGTGTGCGCCCTTTCCACCTGGAATGCCCCTTTCGCCCGCTATCATATGTTCGCGCATATTGGTGCTAGCGTTGCTTAGATCAGCTGGCCATATATTCCTCACTATGTGTGATGCTGCTAAATTTGCTTCATTCCCATCATGTGCTAAGAATGCTCTTTTTTCCTTTTCTTCTTTATGCTATGTCCGCTTGCATTGGGTTGCCCAAATATGTAGACGTGCGCGTCAATGTGAACAAAGCACCGCTGCTTGAGTTGGCTGACCCCTTGGCTTGCTGGAATGCCGGTTAATTTGTTTGTGCAATATTTGTTTATTGCAAACTAGAATTGTCGCTTGGTTAGCTGCTCATATTTTGCCTAATTATTAAAATGTGTATTAGGGGGTTCGGGAAAAAAATGCATATTAGAGCATCCAGAAAAATATGTGTATTTTTACCAATTTATACCGCGGAATTCATTGTGGTATAATATAATAAATATTCTAATATAAATAAATAAGCATGTAACTATGTACACTAGGGTGTTTCAATGTTTAGAAACTCATGATTTCAAAATATTCATATAAAAATTAAGGAAGAGTGTGTTCATGTGTGGGACTCTAAAACCGGTGGTTTTGGGTCCTCACAACATGTTAAACTGCGCTGCCTAATACTGCACTCGAGATTTATGCAAAATGTAGTATTTTGCTTTGCGCTTGAAATTTGTGAAACAGTGATGCCTACTATTATGGAATATTTTCTAAAGTAAATTCTAACGAACTACAGAGTGCCTATGTGTATTAGAATCGCTTTTTGCTTCGAGTAGAATAGCCTTTCGAATAGAACTACAGAGTAAAAGCCCTGGTTTGTTAGCACAGGCTGCTACCGGGTGCCCGCTGTATTTAATATTGATTTTTATGCCAACAATTTGTTGGTTTTTACGGCCTATACATTTTCAAGTATCATGACTATGAATGAGCTCAAGGCAACGCTATAGAAAAATTATTATTGTTTTTTATTTTTTAATAATTTATTTAATTATTAAAAGTTTCTTATGGGTCCATTTCGTAAGCTGCTAGACTTCACTCATCAGAGAAATTTTGGCACGCACTGCTAACCATTAAGCAAACAATACGCTCATTTGTCTGCCCTCTAAACTCCTTGTTTTATTCACTTTACCATATACATGAACAACAACGCCATGTGGCAGTCAGTTATTGATCTTGATGGGTTTTTTTGCAGAGCTGGGTTATAACGGCATGACATTTGCCATACAAAACGTATGTGTTGCTGTTGACGTGCGTAAAAAAGTTCTGCTGTTGACATAAAAGTTAAGACATCCCTATGACTTTGTTTTATAATGTAGTGATGATGCAAATATCATTAGTATAGGTCAAATATACTCAGAGTTATCTATATCTATGTATATCGAAATATTTTATAGTCCATGACCATCCCGGTAAGGTATTCAGTTCGTGTTTCAAATTTGGTTACGATCGGTTTATACGTTTAGTACGCAAGTCGATCTATAGATACATATATATATATATATTCATACATAATTTGAATTTTATATATAGATGTAATAGTCCAATTATTGACGAACGCAAGCACGTAGTACGTGTCAGCTGATACGCCCTGCCTTATGAGAGTGCAACGTAAATGAACATTCACTGACGTTTAATTTTTCCGTGTACGTGGAACGTTCCGCAGAAATCAAACAAATTTAAATTTTTTCCGTGAGCACATGTCAGCTGAATGCTTTCTCAAATGCAAGTGTTGCATATTCATACGTTTGCATGCTGGTTATGGATTGTTTTCAAAAATACCTAAAAATACCTAATAAATTCTCCGAATAATGTTGAAATACCCTGTATACTAATATTAAGTTGTTGCTTTTAAGTATTCATGAAACGAGCTCAAGGCCAAGAATAATAATTTTTCACTTTTTGAATTTTTATGAAAATTATTATTGTTTTTACTTATTAATAATCATTTTAATTAATTATTAAAAGTTTTTTCATTGAATAGAGTAGGAAAAATGTTTAGAGACAACTGCCATAGCTTTTCTTATAGATCCATTTCGGAAGCTGCTAGACTTCACTCATCATACAAATTTTGGCACGCATTGCTAACCATTACACTTTTCAACATTTTGTAACACCCATTATGGTGATTACAACAACCACATGAAAATTACAGAAAATAATCAACTTTGATTGCAAATATCTCTTGACAGAAATATAAAGTTGAATTTCCGTTTTCGGATTGTTGATAGCGATGCCAAAGCATGTTTTTTCATAACCCTCCCGACATTTTTGGACGTGTTTTAGCAGTTGACGTTAAATAGAAAGAATTACCAAATGACATTTTTTATGTTATTCATGTATTTTCGTATGAACTTATACCACAACAAATAAATATACGCTAATTTTTACTTAACCTAAGCAAAATAAGTAATAAATTAAACACTAGCTGAAAAATTAGATACCAAACTAGTATAGGTAAACAATGGTTTACTGTCATCTCAACGCTGACGAAATTCTCACGCACTCACACCATGTGGTAAGGGTTGTTAGACAATGAGTTAAAATAGTTCTTGCTACCCGTTGAATTTATTACGTTTCAAAATGAATGGATGGATTAATTTATGAAAACTTAAATGGATATATGTACGTACATGGTAAATCTATGAAAAATTTATTTATTTATTTTATTTTATTTTATAAAATCTTACATAATAATACAAATTATTATACAAACTAAAAATAGGCTTTCGACTGACTGGTGAATACATACTAAATACGGCGAAGAAGGTCAGAGTCCTTTAGGAAAATATAAATTAACTTGATATTGTTGATTGTAGGATCCATAAGAAGATCATTAGGATTAATATTACCAAAATTAATTTGACGATGAATGTCCAGAGCTGGACAATAAACTAATAAAAGCAACACGTTGATAGCGGATGCCTCACAAAAAGGGAAATGATTAGAAGAACTTCCATCCAATAGGTGACCATAAGTAATGATAGTATGACTAATACGAAGTCTTATATACGGAGTGATATAATTTGCAGGCAGCGACAGCGGAAAAATTGGTTAGATCCGATTTGGGTTTATCGCCGAGTAGTGGTGGTTATAATTCATCCAAAATGTCGCCAATTTTAAATTCCGCTGATGATTAATAAATTTATAAATATCACTCTTAGGCCCGGTTTTTCAGTACAAGTTCAACTCAATTTGTCAGTTAAACTAAGCTTAAACTTGCTACGCAGTTTTTCAGTTTTACGTTTTTGCAGGATTAAACTCTAGTTAACCTGTCAGCTGTTTGCATATTTGATGGTTTTGTTTGTGAAACAATAAGCTGAACGCAATTAAAAAAGGAAGATATTTGTATATTTAATTAAATACTGGATATATCATCTGACGAAAATGATTATAGTGATGCAGAAATTAGCGAAATCCTAAGAAGCAATGGCATTGAATATGTAAACAAATGTCATGTTTTGCCGTATCTAGATAAAAAAAAAACCAATGTTGCCGTATAAAAAGCAAATCTTAAAAGCGGCCTTAAACTCTTACTGAAAAACCGCTCTGCAGTTTAACTGGAGTTTAAATTTATGCCGAGTTTAAGCAAACATAGTTTAAACTGAGCTTAACCAAGAACTGAAAAACCGGGCCTTAGAAAACAAATTTGAGAATGTAGTGGGAGTCAAACACATTTCCTTAGGAGTTGAATCCGCAAAGATATTTCCAATAATACCAGAATGGCCCGGTACCCACATAATTTTGAGTTTATTAGGAGAAGAAGTCAAAATATGTCTTATATTTTCAATGATGAAGTTAGAATTACGGCAATTTTGAACAGCTTGAAATCAAGATAAGCTATCAGTGCAGATGATGAACTTTCCATTAAATTATTTAGCATACTTGAAAGCATTGAGTAACGCAGTTGCTTCAGCTGTGAATACAGAACAAAATGGAAATAGCAAACCATAAATATTAGGGATTCATTGTGTCCTACTACAGCAAAAGAAGTGTTTGTTGCTTTAAAACCATCAGTAAATATAAATTGCCAACCAGATGACTTTAATTGAGTAGATAGTTCCAAAAACCGTGCTTTATATACAATGCTAGGAGTGCTTGATTTACGCAAATGGACCAAATTATTTATAAACGATACATCCTTTAAACACCATGGCGGGTTCTTATTTTGACGACTTGAAGATATATTAAGTGGTAAATCGTTGTCTTTAACAAATCTTGAGCAAATATAAATAGCTGAAGCAATCTTTGGCGAACGTTTCCGTGATAGAGCTGAGTTAAAATCTTTCTTAAGAATCGTCTTTGAACTGTAAATGAACTTTGGATAAAGCTTACATACACTGTCTTCCATATTGTCTTTTAAAAAAGGAAGACCAGATTCAGGTAAGATGTTATTTATAGGAGACGTTGGAAAGGCACGAAGAGATCGACGAACTGCAGAGTGGTAGGGAGCTGTAAGAATCTTGAGATGGTTTTTTGAATGGTGACCATATATTTCCAGCCCATAATTGATGATTGATAACATAAGAGCTCTGGTAACATTGACCAGAAGAGCCGCGCCGATTAGCGAGCGCTTACAAGATAGATATTTAATTATATTTAAACTAGTGAAAAGCCTATTTGTAACATATTGAGAGTGTTGTTTAAATAAATACTTAGAGTCTAATATAATACCTAAAAACTTAATACTATCTGCACATGAGATTGTTTCATTATTAAACGAAAGTGTAGGATAAATGCAATTGCGTTTTTTACAAATATGTAACATCTTAGATTTAGAAAAAGAAATTGAGGTGCCTGAAGATATGGATCAAGATGACAAAAGAGATAGGATTTCAGAAAAAGAAGACATAACCACAGATAAATCCGAATTTTTAGAAAATATTACTAAGTCATCAGCATAAATTTGATGAGAGACATTCGGAATATTGTTTAAAATGGAACTAATTTCATCAAAAGCTATTATAAAAAGTATGACCGAAAGTGGGGATCCTTGGGGGGTGCCATTATCAAGAGATAGAATGGACGATCGCACATTGGAAATGATAACACTAATTTTGCGGTTACTAAAAAAAGACTTAACAAAAATACGAGAACCAACCTTACATTCGAAAAGTTGTCTTAAAACTACATTACCAATACGATCAAATGCTTTTAAAAAATCTAATGAGAGTATCGTAACATGATTCTGAGAGGATAACGCATTAGAACCAAAATCATCAAGGTGCAAAAGAACGTCAAGTGTGCCTTGCCCTTTCTTAAAAGCAACTTGATTATTATGTAACAATTTATTTGAATGAACATACCAAGAGAGTCTGACAGCTATGATTTTCTCTAACAATTTACGAAGGCATGGTAAAAGAGATATAGGCCGGTAACTGGTGACTTCAACAAGGGATTTGCCAGGTTTTAAAATAGGAATAACAGCACTACTCCTCCAAAGGACGGGGTAAATTCCAGATTGAAAAATGTTGTTAAAATGATTGAGTAAACGTAAAAAAGGGAAGAAGGTAGGTGCTTAATGATAGGGTAAGAAATTTTATCAATACCAGGTGACTTCCCTTTAACAACTGAGAGATCAGATTGTAACTCAAACATTGATAAGTCAGAATCTAAAACCTTGGCAGAATGTGACAAATTTGACGGAGGAAGGAAAGAGGAAGATAAAAAAGGCAATTTACTAGAGGAAAATTCAGGAGAGAAACATTAGAAAAATGTGAGGCAAATTATAGGGCTATGTCTTTGGGGAGCAGCAAGTCACCTATGGGGGTTTTAAGAAAAGATATAGGAGTAAAAGAAGCACAACAAGTTAATTTTTTAATATCGCACCATATTTTCTTAGGGTCAGATGAAGAATTTATATCAGTATTAAATTTTTGAAAACAGATAACTTTAGATGCCTTGGGTTTACGGCGAAATGAGGCATTGCATTTTTTGTATACTACTAAATTATCCGTAGTAGGGGTACCAAATATACAATGGTAAATAAAAGGTTTTTGATGACATTTGTTTGCTTGAAATAAAATTTTTTTATGCTACGGCCATTCTATCTAGAGAATGTTTGGCTCTATTCAAAATAAATAATTACTAAAAATAATTATAGCAATAATAATTTCATAGAGTTGCTATTCTTGGTCAAGCCTAGAATACTTAAAACACATAATTTATTAATTATTATTAATAAATTGTTTAAAAGGTTTTCACAATGGATTATCAACGTCGTCCGCTTTATACATTTACTAGTGTTTAAGCGACATAAGCTATAATGTTTACTTCGTCTATTTTATTTGCGCCGCACGCTCTTGTAATTCGCAAGCAGCTTATGATAGATCCCAAAGATATAGTTTATGTTTTGTAATCCCAAAGGGGGGGTTTTCACAACGAAAATGAGGAAGCCAATCCCGCGCAATGCCTCAGAGCCAACAGTGCTCGCCCCCAATTAATACATACAAGGTGTAAAGGTGCCTCGCACTCCCCTTTCTATATAGAACAAATAATTTAAATAAATAAAATAATAAAAAATAAACATAGAAAAGAGCTCTCTATACTAAACATGTGCTCCGCACACCCCCTTTTCCTCTCTAAACTAATAATATAATATAAATAATAAAATGCAAATAAAATAATTTAATATTCCCAAAATATCGGCCCTATGCAATATGTGTAAGGGGGTTTTTCACAGCGGAAATGAGGAAACCAATCCCGTGCAATGCCTCAGAATCAACAGTGCTCGCCCCCAATTAATAAATACAAGGTGTAACAGGTGCACTGAACCCTGTTCTATGTAGAACAACTAATTTAATAAATAAAATAATAATTAAATACATATTAGAAAAGGGCTCCCTATAATAAACATGTGCACCGCACACCCCCTTTTCCTCTCTAAACCAATAATATAATATAAATAATAAAATAAAAAAAATAACTCAAAAAAATTACTCGCCCTCTATAAAGCTTAGACATGGTCCTTCGAGCCGGATTCGAACCGGCGACTTATGAATATCACTAGACGACTAAGCCGTCTAGGGGGGCGAGAATGTTTAAGCGACATAAGCTATAACGATTTATTACGTCTATTTTATTTGCGCTGCACTCTCTTGTAATTCGCAAGCAGCTTATGAAATATCCCAAAGATATGGTTTATGTTTTGTAATCCCAAAGGGGGGTTTTTCACAACGAAAATGAGGAAGCCAATCCCGCGCAATGCCTCAGAGCCAACAGTGCTCGCCCCCAATTAATACATACAAGGTGTAAAGGTGCCTCGCACTCCCCTTTCTATATAGAACAAATAATTTAAATAAATAAAATAATAAAAAATAAACATAGAAAAGAGCTCTCTATACTAAACATGTGCTCCGCACACCCCCTTTTCCTCTCTAAACTAATAATATAATATAAATAATAAAATGCAAATAAAATAATTTAATATTCCCAAAATATCGGCCCTATGCAATATGTGTAAGGGGGTTTTTCACAGCGGAAATGAGGAAACCAATCCCGTGCAATGCCTCAGAATCAACAGTGCTCGCCCCCAATTAATAAATACAAGGTGTAACAGGTGCACTGAACCCTGTTCTATGTAGAACAACTAATTTAATAAATAAAATAATAATTAAATACATATTAGAAAAGGGCTCCCTATAATAAACATGTGCACCGCACACCCCCTTTTCCTCTCTAAACCAATAATATAATATAAATAATAAAATAAAATAAAAAAAATAACTCAAAAAAACTACTCGCCCTCCATAAAGCTTAGACATGGGATTACAAAACATAAACCATATCTTTGGGATATTTCATAAGCTGCTTGCGAATTACAAGAGAGTGCAGCGCAAATAAAATAGACGAAATAAATCGTTATAGCTTATGTCGCTCAAACAACTAGCTTATACCAGTGGGTTTCACCCCACATTTGTATAAAAAATATGCAATGTACTATGAAAAATTCCAGTTGTATGGGAGGTGCCAGGCCCCCTTTTTCGTTATCCGCAGTTTTTCTGGATGTGGTAGGGATTAATGTCATATAACCCCTTACCAAATTTCAGTGGTCTAACGTAAATACTTCCATAAATACGTACTGTTAAAAATTCCATTTGTATGGGAGGTGCCACGCCCCCTATATATATCGAAATATTTTTTAGTCCATGACCATCCCGGTAAGGTATTCAGTTCGTGTTTCAAATTTTGTTACGATCGGTTTATACGTTTAGTACGCAAGTCGATCTATAGATACATATATATATATATACATACATAATTTGAATTTTATATATAGATGTAATAGTCCAATTATTGAACAACGCAAGCACGTAGTACGTGTCAGCTGATACGCCCTGCCTTATGAGAGTGCAACGTAAATGAACATTCACTGACGTTTAATTTTTCCGTGTACGTAGAACGTTCCGTAGAAATCAAACAAATTTTAATTTTTTCCGTGAGCACATGTCAGCTGAATGCTTTCTCAAATGCAAGTGTTGCATATTCATACGTTTGTATGCTGGTTATGGATTGTTTTCAAAAATACCTAAAAATACTTAATAAATTTTCCGAATAGTGTTGAAATACCCTGTATACTAATATTAAGTTGTTGCTTTTAAGTATTCATGAAACGAGCTCAAGGCCAAGAATAATAATTTTTCACTTTTTGAATTTTTATGAAAATTATTATTGTTTTTACTTATTAATAATCATTTTAATTAATTATTAAAAGTTTTTTGATTGAATAGAGTAGGAAAAATGTTTAGAGACAACTGCCATAGCTTTTCTTATAGATCCATTTCGGAAGCTGCTAGACTTCACTCATCAGAGTTGTTGCTTTTAAGTAAATTGACTGGCTATAATTATTTAATATTAGTTTTGGACATTCATAAAATGAAAAAAAATAATCGGTTCAAAAGTACACGCTTGACTTAGCATGCATGAAAACTGATCACTGGCAATAATGTATCAAATGTAAAGAAAAGAAAATAGCTGAGTTAACTCTACGGGCATAAGATTCGCCCAAACGTGCGTGTGTACGGGATATGTAAACTTACGTTACATACGTCGGTGGGTAATTGGACTATAAATGCGCAAAAAAAAAACCGATTTACTCTGTGTTTCATTAGCATTGTGTGTGCCCCATAATTTTGCTTTTATCATATTTTGATAGCTCTTTCAGTTAAGAAGTAATAAATCGACGGCTGAGTGAAAGGTCACCCTAAAATGGTTTTGAGTGCTGCCATTTCTCTTCTTCTTTGTTTAAATGGTCATCTAACCACCTGGGCGATTTTGACCGTCCAACATAGCTCGCCAGTCGTTTCTTCGTTGCGCCAACTGGCGCCAATTGGAAACACCGCGGGATCGCAAATCGGTCTCCACTTGGTCCTTCCATCGGAGTGGTAGTCTCCCTCTTCCTCTGCTTCCACCGGCGGGTGCCGATAAGAAGACCTTCTGGGCTTGAGCATCTTCGCTCATTCGCACTACGTCGTCTAGCCAGCGAAGCCGCTGTGTTTTAATTCGCTGAACTATGTCGGCGTCTGCGTGAAGTTCATACAGCTCATCATTAAATCTTCTTCGGTACTCGCCGTGCCAGGTCCACAAATCTTTCGAAGAACCTTTTTCTCGAATACTCCCAGAGCCACCTCATCAGATGTTGTTAGTCTCCACGCTTCTGCACCATAAAGCAGGACGGGTGCGATGAGTGACTTATAGAGTCTTACTTTCGTTCGTCGAGAGAGGACTTTACTTTTCAATTGCCTTCTCAGTCCGAAGTAGCATTTGTTTGCAAGAGTAATTGTTCGTCGGATTTCTAGGCTAACATTATTGTTGGTGTTAATGCTGGTTCCCAGGTAAACGAAGTCCTTTACTATTTCGAAATTATTGCTGCCAACAGTGGCTTGGTTGCCAAGGCGCAAATGCGCTGACTCCTTGCTTGATGACAGAAGATACTTCGTTTTGACCTCGTTCACCACCAATCACATTTTCTCCGCTTCTTTTTCTAATTTGGAGTAAGCAGAAGTTACGGCGCGGTTGTTAAGGCCAATGATATTAATATCGTCAGCATATGCCAACAGTTGCACGGTTTTATAAAATATTGTTCCAGCGCGGTTAAGTTCTGCAGCTTGTATTATTTTCTCCAGCATTAAATTAAGGAAATCGCACGATAGGGGGTTACCCTGTCTGAAACCTCGGTTAGTTTCGAACGGCTCGGAGAGGTACTTCCCAATTCTGACCGAGCTGGCGGTGTTGCTCAAGGTCATTTTGCATAGCCGTATAAGTTTTGCGGGGAAAACAAATTCAGACATAGCGGCATATAGGCAGCTCCTTTTTGTGCTATCGGAAGCGGCTTTAAAATCAACAAAGAGATGATGTGTGTCGATTCTTTTTTCACGGGTTTTTTCCAAGATTTGGCGTATTGTAAAAATCTGGTCGATGGTAGATTTACCAGGTCTGAAGCCACACTGATTAGGTCCAATCAGTCTGTTCACATCAGGTTTCAGTCTTTCGCACAATACGCTTGATAGGACCTTATATGCGATATTCAAAAGGCTGATTCCGCGATAGTTGGCGCAGTTTGCAGGATCGCCCTTCTTGTGGATTGGGCAGAGAACACTTAGATTCCAATCTTAAGGCATGCATTCATCCGACCATACTCTGCAAAGAAGCTGATGCATGCGCCTTATCAGCTCCTCGCCTCCGTGTTTGAATAGCTCAGCAGGCAAACCATCAGTGCCAGCTGCTTTATTGTTTTTCAATCGGGATATTGCTATTCGCACCTCATTATAGTCGGGCTGTGGAACGTCAATTCCATCATCTTCGATTGTGGGCTCGGGTTCGGCATCTTCTCTGGTTTCTTGCTCAGTTTCTCCATTTATAATAGCAGAAAAGTAATCCCTCCATATTCTGAGCGCTCTCTGAACATCGGCCACTAGGTCGCCGTTCTCATTCTTACCGGAGTTTGACCCGGGTTTAAAACCTTCTGTCATTCTCCGAATTTTTTGATAGAATTTTCGGGCATTATTCCCGTTGGCCAGCATCTCAGGCTCCTTTATTTCACGCTTTTCTGCCTCTCTTTTTTTCGCCCGAAAAAGCCGCCTCGCTTCCCTCTTCAACTCGCGGTAGTGTTCACACACACTCCTCGTTGCATCCGATTTCCGCGTTGCCTTGTAGGCTTCGTCCTTTCTTTTCGTTGCAGCGCGGCACTTTTCATCATTGTTTAGTTACCAACGAAGTTATGTGGTATCCGACGCGGTATCGAATATTTGTCACAAGTTAAATTTCGTCTCATCACTAATTAAAGTCATTGGCCTCTATTTATTTGCTTGCTCAACTCTTCATAATTTCTAAATACATACCGCTACTTATTTTATTGCTCATATTTTCTTAATTTGTAAATACATAACTACACTTAGTTATAAGTACATACATACATACATACATATATATTTCCAAGCATAGCTAGACAATAGCCTACTTCGATTCTGCACTCCCGCTAAGGGATGATGCCAGCGGTCAGAACAGGTCTTGCATTTGTCATATGCTCTCATCATATTTATTTGTAAATAATCATTTGCTTATATTGCGCTTACTTATGTATATGATTATATTATTTCAATGCTAAAATGTATTACATGTATAAATGCACCGCTAAATCAGGCAATTTATAAAGAGAAAACTAAGCTATTGTTAAATTAAGCCAGTTCATTTTTGAGTATTAGAACTTTTGTAAGTTAGTCAACTTTCGGACATTAATGCGCAGCCATCGTCGTAAAGGCTATTTTGTTAAATAAAGAAATTTGTAATTAAATCGAAGTCGTAGTGTTTTCTTTAGCATATCGTTGCATTTAAATACAGTATATTGGTTTTCGTTTCCTTTGCATATCGTTGCAAGTGGAAATATTAATTTGTATAAAGGTTGCATATCGTTGCAATTGAACTTTTAAATTGTTAAAGTTATATAAACAGGGTCGATAAAAAAGCTTATCGCTCCTAAAAATTAAACATTGGTGACCCCGACGTGATCGCTATTTATAAATTTCAATTACATACTCGCGTGTCGTGTAAACGGTTTAACAAACAGATTTAATTAATTTTTGTGAAAATGGCACCAGCAAAAAAGAATGAGGACGCTAAAAAGAAATTGGAATGCATCAATCAACAAATGGCACAAATCCACAATTCATTGACTGTCAAGGACATACGTGAGCTTGATAAAGCAGCAGTAGAGGTGCGTCTAGAGCAAGTGGATCGTTTGGAGAAAAGGTTTGATACTATCTATATGCAAGTTGAGGATACAGACGCAGATGATCTTCTGGCTACGTTGAATAACAACTACATCGAGGTAAAAACAAAGCTGACCCGTCAACTACATGCATGTCGGGCTACAAAAGCACATAGTTCTACATCACGACTTCTTTCTGGTGAGCAGCCTTCGTTCATAGTTACACAACCAAAGCAAAAATTGCCAGTTTTGCAAATTCCTAAATTTAGTGGCGACTATGCAGAATGGCCTGATTTTTTCTCGATGTTTAACTCGGTGGTGCATCAAGATATGGACTTAACAAAGATCGAGAAGTTCCAGCACCTTCGGTTGAGTCTTCGTGATGCAGCTTTGGACACAATTCGTTCCCTAGAAATTAATGGGGATAATTATGATAAGGCCATTGAATTATTAAAATCTCGATTTAATAATAAACGTTTAAATTTCCAGGCTCATATTTGAAGTATTTTTCAGCTAAACAAGGTAGATGGTGGTAAGATTTCAAAGCTTCGTGAACTCAGTGACAAAGTTAATGCTCATTTGAGGGCTCTGCAAACGATGGGTTCCATGGAACAAATCGCCGATTGCTTACTAATACAGCTTGTCGCTCAGAAATTGGACAATAAATCTCTGGCTAAATGGGAGGAAGAGACACCTTCGACTGAAATACCCACGTGGAGCTTGATGGCAAAATTCTTGAAGAAACGTTGTCAGCGGCTTGAAAATGTACAAACTTGTTTTGCAGCGCCGGACACTCAGGTAAAGAAAGCATCTTACAATAACAGTCGAAAGGTTTTGTTAGCTGCGGCAGGTTCTAGTTGTATATTGTGCGGTTCAAAGGACCATAATATTTCAAATTGTGAAAGGTTTATTGGACTTTCACCTGTAGTACGCTACAAAGAAGCTAAAAGATTGCAATTATGCCTCAATTGCCTCAGAGGTGGCCACTCCCTTAAAAATTGCAAGTCCAGTAACTGTAGATTTTGCGCTTATAAGCATCATAGCCTTCTTCATCAAGAAACAAATTACAATTATAATTTTTCGCAACCTATCGCCTCTAGTAATTCTATACCACAAAAACCAGCAAATACACCTTTACCTTGTGCATCTTATGGCAATTCAGCATCGGCACTTGTCAGCTCTGAAGTTCAAGCTAGCGCTACCAAAGATTTCGTTTTATTGGCAACCGCCATAATATATGTAAAAAATAGAACAGACTCTCTTATTCCCTGCAGAGCTTTGCTAGATTCTGCGTCACAATTAAATTTCGTAACCAATCGATTGGTTAATCAGCTACAATTAAAAAGAAGGGATTCCCAGCAGTTCATTTCTGGTATAGGCCAGAATGATTTCGTCGCTAATCATATGGTTGACTTAGACATACATTCTTCCACTTGCGATTTTAATGCAAAATTGACAGCAGTTATTGCAGATACTATTACTGATGCCCAACCTAGTCGTTCGTTGAAAGGTATCGAGTGGAACATCCCTAAAAACATACGTTTAGCGGACCCATTATTTTTCGAGCCACAGCGCATTGATATGCTCATCGGAGCTAGTTTATTTTTTGAGTTACTATGCGTCCGACAGATACGCGTAGCTGATAGTTCGCTCACTTTGCAAAAAACTAAATTGGGTTGGATTGCATCGGGTGCAACCACATATAATTCTTCAAAACTATCTTGCCTAGTAGCTATGGATATGACTCTAGAAGAAGATTTAGATACAAATTTGAACAACTTAATTGAACGTTTTTGGCAAATTGAAAGCTTTGCAGACTCCGCACCAAATACTACACCAGAAGAAGATTTGTGTGAAGATCACTTCGTAAATAATTACAAGCGCTTAGATTCTGGTGAGGTTTCTGTTCGGTTGCCAACTAAGTCATTTTGAGCTAGGCGACTCATACAACCAGGCTATAAATCGATTTAAAGCCTTAGAAAAGAAATTTCAGCGCAATTCTGAATTGAAACAACAATACTCGTCGTTTATAAAGGAATATGCTGAGCTAAATCACATGTCGTTCGTTCATTCTATACCGAAGGAAATTCCCATATGTTTTTTGCCTCATCACTGCGTGTTGAAAGCTGATAGTACAACAACAAAATTGCGTGTGGTGTTTGATGGTTCTGCACCAACCAGTAATGGGCTTTCGTTAAATTCAATTCTAATGAAAAGCCCCAACATTCAACCTCAACTCTTTGACCTTTTACTTAGTTTTCGTACTTTTAAAATTGCTCTAACTGCAGACATTTGTAAAATGTATCGCTGTGTGCAAATGTCACAACCAGATAACTTTCTACAATGTATTCTATGGAGAGATCACCCTAGTGAGGAGTTTCGTATTTTTTCATTAGATACCGTAACTTACGGAACAAAGCCAGCTTCTTTTCTAGCCATTCGCTCGATGCAGCAGCTCGCTCGGGATGAAGCGCACTCCTATCCTATTGGAGCCGAGACAATATACAAAGCTTTTTACGTAGACGACATGATTTATGGTGCAAATTCTGTGGAAGAAGCTCAAATTATTTTGAATCAAACTAGAAAATTGCTGTCTCTTGGTAACTTTCACTTGAGGAAATGGTGTTCGGATAATGCTCAAGTTTTGACCGAAATAGCTGTAGATGAGGAGGCAGGAGTTTCTAACGTTTGATGATGGTACAAGCATAACAAAAACACTTGGGTTGGTGTGGGACCCTAGCATGGATGTTTTTATATTTTCGTTTTCGCCATTTGCAACGCCAAAAAAGGTAACCAAGCGTACAATTTTATCAGCCATTGCTAGGCTTTACGACCCGCTTGGCTTGATTGGGCCTGTAACGGCCAAAGCCAAAATTTTCTTACAGCAGTTGTGGAAAGAGAAGCTGCATTGGGATGAAAGTCCATCTCAAACCATACAATCTGAATGGCTTGAAATATGCGAACAATTTAAGTTGGTTACTCGATGCAGTTTCGACCGATATTTATTTATACTAGACGGTGATTTACAAATACACGGATTTTGCGATGCAAGTACTGCCGCTTATGGTGCCTGCATATACATACGCGCCGAAAGAAAGGGACATATTCAAAGAAATCTGCTTTGCTCGAAATCTCGCGTGGCTCCACTTAAACCCCTCACCGTACCAAAGCTTGAGCTCTCTGGTGCACTGCTTTTAGCCGAATTGATATCAAAGGTAGTAAATTCAATAAAATGTAATGGAAAGGTTTATTGTTGGTCTGATTCCACAATTGTTCTTTCGTGGTTGAATAATGAACCAGCCAACTTCAACACATTTGTAGCAACTCGAATCAATACGATTCAAAATCTTACTAAAGGAGTGACATGGTGTCATGTACCTACAAAATCGAACCCAGCTGACATTCTCTCAAGAGGTGTTAGTCCAAAGGAACTTTTAAACATGCCATTGTGGAAATATGGTTCATCGTTTCTCAGCAGCCATCAGCGCGATTGGCCGAAATCTCCGCTTCTAGATAGTAAAGACTTACCCGAACTTCGCAAGCGTAAATTTGTGTTCTTAACTATATCAGATAGCTCTTTAAATTGCAAATTTCTTAATTCATTCGAACGTTTAAAGAGAGTATACGCATACATTTATCGATTTACTAGACCATCTGCAATGAGACAGTATGGCCTACTCAGCACTAAGGAAGTACAAGAAGGTATTTTTTTACTCATTCGCATGATACAAAGGACACATCTTCAAGACGAATACAGGGCACTGGAAGCTGCAAAATTTAATTTATTTAATCATTTTGTACAAGTAAGACTATTGTCTCTTAGAGTACATCAACATTTGGAAATAAAGATAATAAGTATATATATGTTAGAGTATGATTACAATACAGTAAATTACTTAATTATACAAGTTTTTTGAAAATGAGTTAAGACAACAAAAGAAAAGAGAAGAAAAATTATATAGATCGTACTAGACATGTATTTATGTATTGTATGCATGTTTTATATTAGATTGATTATCTAGATTAGTTTAATAGAACTAATATTAATAAAATGAAGTTGTGGGAACCAGTTATATACTTTTCCTTACTATTGCAAAAATTCAAATAATGCCAATTTAAAGCGTCTACTATTGCGTTCATTTTTTATTTTATTTGGTAATGAGTTCCAAAGTTTGATATCACTAACAAAGAATGTTCTAGATGATGTGAGATATCTGTACCATGGAACTATAAGATTGCAAGTTCTGTCTGATCGAGAAAAACTTAGATTTCTAAAAAGATAATCAGGTTGCCTTCTATGAATTAGTTCATATAAGAAAACTAAATTGCGGTAATTAAGAAAATTCACAAGACTGCAATTAAGAATTTTGATGGAGAACTCCGATATATGGTCAAATTTGCGTTTGGAAAATATATATCTATCTCTATCTCTATGGCGCGATATACAACAGGTATATCATCATAAACCTCCTAAGAGATTTTTGCGCCAAGCTTCTCTTCCAATTTGTGGTGTGCCGATTTCAATTTTCCCTACAAATTGGTGGGACCTACAGTTTTTTGCCGACTCCGAACGGCATCTACAAAGGAGACGAATTTTTGCTGAGAAGCCTGTCATGGCAGAAATACACTCGGAGAGTTTGCCAAACCACTGCCGAGGGGCGACCCCGTTTTGAAAAACTTTTTTTCAAATCACTTTTGATGTTACCTGTACCAGGGCTCGAACCATGGACCTTCGGTGTGGTAGGCCGGCAACACTACCTTCACACCACGGCGGCCGCCGTGTTGCAACTTTCTCTGTGATTCACAATCAATATTGCTGAATACGGTCGCCCCAAATGATATCAGTGGAACTATAAGAGTTTTCACCAGCTTTAATTTAACATTTATTGGAACAAAGTCCGCAGAGTACCACAACTTTCTTAATACAAAGTATATTTTGCTCAAAATATAGTTTATATGGTCCTTGCACCCAAGATAAGAATTTAATTTAAACCCAAGGCTAGTAACAACGGGCTCATAATAGACTGACACGCCTTGTAAGGAAAGTGATGGCAATGTTTCAACCAATTGCCAGGAATATGTAAAACACGTGGCCTTTGTTTTGGACGCGTTAAGGTTTAGTTTGTTATCAGTTGCCCAAGAAGAGATACTTTCAAGGTCTTCATTCATTCTGAAAACTAAGTCCTCTGATAAACCAATCGGGCGAGATAAGTATACCTGAGCGTCATCAGCATATAAGTGTATCGATACACTCCTGCAGCAATGAGTCATATCATTAATGAACATCGTAAACAAGGTCGGACCAAGTATTGACCCCTGTGGCACAAAGCCATAAAGGCTACATCAAAAATCCGTTCATTGAATCCTTTCATCGACGAGCGTGGGCTTCTTCGAGTTGGCGGAAGGCTTCAATATTCAAATTTGGATTATTCAGCAAAACACCCAATTATTTTGCCAAAATGTCACCCGGTGACGGATGCAATTATTAGAAGTTTTCATATAAAACTTCTCCATGCTGGGCCTCAAGCTTTATTGGCAACGATTCGTCTACAGTACTGGCCTATTGGTGGTCGTAAAACTATTTGTCGGGTAACTAACAAATGTGTCCGTTGTTTTCGGGCTAAACCTAAACTTATGGAACATTTAATGGGAAATCTGCCGTCTGACAGAGTTAAATGCAATCGAGCATTTGTAACTACCGGCGTAGACTTTTGTGGACCATTTTTCTACAAAACTGAAGTCAGAAATAGGCCTCCAACGAAATGCTACATATGCATATTTATTTGTTTTTCAACCAAGGCCGTTCATTTGGAATTGGTTAAAGATTTAGCAACTTCCTCATACCTCGCAGCCTTAAATAGATTTATTTCTACAAGAGGTAGACCACAAACTATATGGTCAGACAATGCAACTAATTTTGTTGGAGCCAAAAATAAGCTATCCGAATTAGCTAACTTATTTTTTAGTCAAGAGCATGTAAAGGCGGTTTACGAACAATGCGCAAGTGATGGCATCGAATGGAAGTTTATACCGCCTCGCTCTCCTCATTTTGGTGGCTTATGGGAAGCCGCAGTAAAAGTAGCCAAATATCATGTAAATCGAGTTGTTGGTCTTTCTACATTAAACTTTGGAGAGTTTCGCACTCTTGTTTGTCAAATTTCTGGCATTTTAAATTCACGTCCTTTGTGTCCCATTTCAGAAAACCCTGATGATTTGGAGGTACTTACGCCAGGTCATTTTCTTATTGGCTCATCCTTCACAGCAGTGGTAGAACCGGACATAACCCCAGTACCCATAGAGCGACTTACTAGATGGCAACGAGTATACTTTATGCAACAACAATTTTGGAAAAAATGGCATACAGAATATTTGACCCTATTACAACAGCGAAGTAAATGGGAGTCATCTTCACCAAATCTGAAGGCCGGAGACATGGTATTGATCAAGGACGAAAATCAACCCCCACTAAAGTGGCCGCTGGCCAGGGTAATCGAAACAATAACTGGAGAAGACAAGAGGATACGAGTAGCCGTTCTAAAAACGTCCAATGGCATATACAAACGGTCTGTAGCGAAGCTATGTCTGCTACCAATCGAGGACAATATTTTGAAAGCCTGAAGCTTCCAACGGGCGGAGTATGTTTAGTTACCAACGAAGCTATGTGGTATCCGACGCGGTATCGAATATTTGTCACAAGTTAAATTTCGTCTCATCACTAATTAAAGTCATTGGCCTCTATTTATTTGCTTGCTCAACTCTTCATAATTTCTATATACATACCGCTACTTATTTTATTGCTCATATTTTCTTAATTTGTAAATACATAACTACACTTAGTTATAAGTACATACATACATACATACATATATATATATTTCCAAGCATAGCTAGACAATAGCTTACTTCGATTCTGCACTCCCGCTAAGGCATGATGCCAGCGGTCAGAACAGGTCTTGCATTGACTTTGTTATATGCTCTCATCATATTTATTTGTCAATAATCATTTGCTTATATTGTCTTTGTTATGTATATGATTATATTATTTCAATGCTAAAATGTATTACATGTATAAATGCACCGCTAAATCAGGCAATTTATAAAGAGAAAACTAAGCTATTGTTAAATTAAGCCAGTTCATTTTTGAGTAATAGAATTTTTGTAAGTTAGTCAACTTTCGGACATTAATGCGCAGCCATCGTCGTAAAGGCTATTTTGTTAAATAAAGAAATTTGTAATTAAATCATATCGTTGCATTTAAAGACAGTATATTGGTTTTCGTTTCCTTTGCATATCGTTGCAAGTGGAAATATTAATTTGTATAAAGGTTGCATATCGTTGCAATTAAACTTTTAAATTGTTAAAGTTATATAAACAGGGTCGATAAAAAAGCTTATCGCTCCTCAGAAGTAAACAATCATCATACCAGTTGTTTCTTCGCGTTCGCCGAAATCCACTTACTTCTTCGGCTGCGATAGGGAGTGCTCCTGAGATATGATCCCATTGCTCATGAATTGTGCTCTCGGAGAGCAGGTGTGAGAGGCGATCTGCGAAATAATTGGCGGTCTGTTGCGATTGCAGCTTTTCGACGTCCAGCTTTCCCTGCGTTTTTTGTTGCACCTGTTTTGTCGTACAGAGGCGGGTACGAATCTTGGCTGCTACTAGGTAGTGATCAGAGTCGATGTTAGGTCCTCGTATTGTGCGAACATCTAAAACGCTGGAAGCATGCCGTCCGTCTATCACAACGTGGTCGATCTGGTTGAGTGTTTTTTGATCGGGGGACAGCCATGTAGCCTGATGGATCTTCTTGTACATGTTCACCACCAAACGGGTGTCGGTGGTTACCCAGAGGATACTTGGGCGCAAAGCCCGGAAGTAGTGAGCTGCTTGA
Source organism: Merzomyia westermanni (assembly GCA_949987695.1). Taxonomy (NCBI): domain Eukaryota; kingdom Metazoa; phylum Arthropoda; class Insecta; order Diptera; family Tephritidae; genus Merzomyia; species Merzomyia westermanni. The sequence continues at coordinate 139,821,857 of OX465292.1, forward strand.
ACCGCATGCAAAAGAATCGCTCTTGCCATTCCCAGGTGAATGGCGATCAGAAACTTTCCCCACTTGCGTGGACTTCTGCACACGGCCCCATCCTCCAATAGTTGAAAAAATACTATTAACCAGTCTTTTGGCTCGCCTCAAAGACAGATAACCGTTTTTGTTGGCGTGTATATTTAAAGGATTATCCAGATATGGTAAGAACCCAAAAAAAGAATTGCGCATTTAATAGCCTACATTGTTTGTCGTTTAGGATTAACGAGACATACAAATTTATCTTGTGCACTTATCCCTTAGTTATTACCATAAACTTATGTGTTGTAAGTATGCACGCTTACCTGAGGGTCATCCACTGTGGGGAGTTCCACTGTGCAAGTGATTTCGTTTGAAATATCCATACATAAGTACCAAATACATGCCTACCTAAAGCTCGTCCACATTTTAGTTTCGTATGTAGATCTTTAAAACAGAGTAATGAGTTGTTACTTGTTTGGCTAGGCAGTAGCAGGTACTATTTTATTTTCCCGTTAAAACCGAGATTGGAATTCTGTAACAAGTGATACAGTTAAACATTCGGACTATATAAATAAAGAGCACCACCAATAAATTATCATATTAAAAATTACTACATTGAAGTATAACAAATTGCGCTATACCAAATTTTGCTGAGATTTCTAATATTTTAGTTTCAGTCTAGTTATATAAGTATACAGATTTAAAATAAAATATGAATTACCATGAAATATACATTTTAGAAAAATTAACGAGCTCTAGGCAAAATATCTGTATATATTAATAAAATATATAAATATGAAGTTTTAATATACATTTATTTTAAATTTACATTTATTTAAATGTTTTAAAAGAACTGTTGACTGCACCTGGTATAAATTAAATCTTAAAATGGCAAACCTACGCTCTTTCTTTTGTATAGTAGTTTCACAAGCACAACTGGGTTGGATATCTAACACTCACTCACTGTAATTCTTGAATTCTACTGTTCATTCACAAGTTGTCATACGAATGCAATGAATTCTATGCCTACTGAATGCATGGGGTTGAAAAGGCTTCTTGCGAGAATGCGTAGTGAGGAAATATATAAATGGTTGTGTGTTCTCATGCTAGTGAGATGAGTTTGTACTTGTTGCTAACTTATTACAATGCATTCATGGGTATGTTTTTGTGCATTTATGCAGGCCTTTAATATGTATTTTTAAATTAACAGTTTTGAAGAGTTTGTACTAATTGTTAGTCCGTTTTTCAGTACAAGTTTAACTCAATTTGTCAGTTAAACTGAGCTTAAACTTGTTACGCAGTTTTTCAGTCAACTTTAAACGAAGTTTAAACGTAGTTTAATCGGCCAATTTGGCAGGGTTAAACTCCAGTTAACCTGCCAGCTGTTTGCATATTTGATGGTTTTGGTTGTGAAACAATAAACTGAACGCAATTAAAAAAGGACGATATTTTTATATTTAATTAAAAAAAAAAATAAATATGGGTCAGAAGCAGTGCATAGGCATATTATCTTTAACAAATAATGCTTCATTTATTTGTAATAAATCATTAGCGTTTTCTGCATAAAGCCAAAGCTGTCAACTACAGTAACTGACTGTGTTATCTTACTTATATTATAAATGCGTAAGTTTGTGAGTGAGTGAGTGTGTCTGAACCGTTTTCACGCCCAAACTACAGCACCGATCTGTACGAAATTTTGCACACTTATTTCCCGATGTCTCGGATAGGTAACAAGTTTCATGAAATCTCAATACCTCACATGGTTATGGAGTTATGGGCACTAATGTGACCCAACTAAGCCAAAAATTTATTTTATCCACAGTATTCTTTTGGACTCTGCAATATTTCGATCAATTAATCGATAACTGAGTTGTCGGTCAGAATGTGGTTGCTCCAAAACCCCTTAATTTACATACAATATGGGTATCAAACGAAAGGGAATGGTCACAGTATTCTTTTGGACTCTGCAATATTTCGATAAATTAATGGATAACTGAGTTATCGATCAGAATGTGGTTGTCCAAAAAACAATGAATTTTTATACAATATTGGTATCAAACGAATGGGGAAGGTCACAGTATTCTTTTGGACCCTGCAATATTTCGATCAATTAATCGATAACTGAGTTATCGGTCAGAATGGGGTCGCCCAAAAACCCCTGAATTTGCATACAATATGGATATCAGACGAAAGGGGGAAGGCCACAGTATTCTTTTGGACTCTGCAATATTTCGATCAATTAATCGATAACTGAGTTATCGGTCAGAATGGGGTCGCCCAAAAACCCCTGAATTTGCATACAATATGGATATCAGACGAAAGGGGGAAGGCCACAGTATTCTTTTGGACTCTGCAATATTTCGATCAATTAATCGATAACTGAGTTATCGGTCAGAATGTGGTTGCTCCAAAACCCCTTAATTTACATACAATATGGGTAGCAAACAAAAGGGAATGGTCACAGTATTCTTTTGGACTCTGCAATATTTCGATCAATTAATCGATAGCTGAGTTATCGGGCAGAATGTGGTTGCTCCAAAACCCCTGAATTTACATACAATATGGGTATCAAACAAAAGGGGATGGTCACAGGATTCTTTTGGACTCTGCAATATTTCGATTAATTCATCGAAAACTGAGTTATCGGTCAGAATGTGGTTGCTCCAAAACACCTAAATTTGCATACAATATGGGTATCAAACGAAAGGGGAAGGCCACAGGTTTCGTTTGGACATTGCAATATTTCGATAAATTAATCGATAACTGAGCTATCGGTCAAAATGTAAAAGCTCTGAAACCTCTAAATTTGCATTAAATATGGATATGACACGAAACGGAAAGGCCAAAGATTCATATGGATATTTCAATAAACTAACCGATACTGCTATGTTTCGTTATATAAGTTTATCGAAAACTGAGTTATCGGTCAAAACGTGACTAAAAAATTCATCGCCATATCTACAAAAATAATTTTAAAAACTAATTGCTATGATTTTAATAGGTTTAGTTACCATACATCATGGCAAGGCGAATTCATATAAGGTGAGAGCAAGGCGAATTTAGCATGTTCAGAAATGTCAGATCAAAAGAAAATAACGTTCATGTAATGAATTCGCCTTGCTATACATACAATACCAATTTTATTTTGCGTTTGCGGTACTTTTTCTGTCACTTAGGGAAAACAGATTCAAGACGACAACGACGGTGCGGCATCTGTCAACTCATTTTTACACATGTTCTTATGTGGAGGAATTTTTCATGAATGCCGCTGTCGCCAGATTAGATCTACTTCTAATTTGACAGCGACGGTCATGGCGTCTTTTTTTCTTTTTGTGAATTAAGTCGAAAATATATGCAAATTGCTTTAAACATGTGTTGAAATTGATTTGTTTTATGTTTTTTTTACACATGCAATACTTTTATCAAACTTTTTTTGCTGTTGTTTGAGCTAATGCAGAACTGTCGTTGCCGCTTTCATTATTATCATGTCGTCGGTGCTTGGCGGCAATTATCGTCAAGCTTCAGTTTTTCACCGTTGTCGTTCGCAGTCGTCGTTTTGAATGTGGGCCGGGGTATTGTCGTCGTTAATAAATATGAGTAAATTGTCACCTGTCAAACATAAAATCAAATATTTTGAATGCATTTTTTGTAACGTTTGAGAAAAATAGCTGTGCATTTTAAAGAGATTGATATCGTTTCTGCGGAAAATATCCTTTTAGTAAGTTCAGCAATTCTTCATATTTTGGGTGCTTCGCTGTTTCGTAAAAATTAAACTTTTATGAGTGTTTATATAATAATACATTTTATGAAGCCCTTACGGTTTGTTCTGTATGTATCTCTTCTTCAATTTGATATGAAAAATAATTAATAGCTTTGGCTTTTGTTTAGAATCCTGTATTAGAAGTTGGTGCTCTGTGTGAATTTAATTGTTTTCAAGTGATGCTAAGAAATTTTTAATATTTGGTGTGTAACCTGATTATTTAAGGTTTTTTGTATATCCTTATTTTAAGGAACATGTGAACTTTAAAACTTATCTGTTTGATAAATAAAAGTATTTTCAAAAGAAGCTTAGTTATTTTGATTATTTCTTTGATGCGAGCGGAGCCGCGGTTAAATGCTAGTACTGGATATATCATCTGACGAAAGTGATTATAGTGATGCAGAAATTAGCGAAATCCTAACTATTACAATACTGAGAAGAAGCAATGGCGTTGCATATGTAAACAAATGTCATCTGTTGCCGTATCTAGATAAAAAAACAACCAATTTTGCCGTATAAAAAGCAAATCTTAAAAGCGGCCTTAAACTCTCACTGAAAAACCGCTCTGCAGTTTAACTGGAGTTTAAATTTATGCCGAGTTTAGGCAAACTTAGTTTAAACTGAAGCTAACCAAGGACTGAAAAACCGGGCCTTAGAACCGTAATGCGTATTCATGAAAGGTATAAAGTCTTTGGCATTAATTAAATTATATTACCCCTCAAAACTCATAACAGAAGTGTTTTTATTAAAAACAATCAGCTGCTTGCGTAATTTGGTATGCAGGAATAGATCACTACTAGGTATATACTAAGATTACCCACATGGTAGTAGAAAAAGTTTAAAACCTCTTTAGGTCATAGCTTCTCAAAGATTTACCAATTTAGCACGACCGCTTTTACACAATATAAGTACAAAATGTGAGTTCTGCGATACTCGAATAAAGGGAAATAAAAATATTTAATAAACTTTTTTTAAGAACATGCGTGTAAAGCATCTCGAAAAGCATACTGGATTCAGAAAATCGAACAATTCAACCATTTTATCAAACGAGAAAAGCTTTGACGACAGAGTGATGAAATATATTATTGACCCCGCAGCACCTCTCATAATTGTCGAAAAGAAATCCTTTCGACAACTGTTTGAAGGGAGGTCGCTGAAGGTGATGAGCCGCCCTACGTTAATGACGAAACTATTTGCACGGTTAGCAGAAATTGTGGAAATCATGAAAAAACTAATATCTTTAAATAGGTATTTTTGTACCACGGCAGGAAAACACTAATCCTACTTTGGATATACATGCCACATGTAAAAGGTTTTCTGGAGTGCACAATTACATTCGAATACACAAAGTGATAGCGGAAATATATAGTAATTTCGATCTTGTAACATCAAAATTGTAGGAATTGTGATGATAATGGCTCTAATTTTATAAAGGCCTTCAAAGAGTTTGATGACTCTGATGATGACATGCACTTAAGTACTGAGAATGGAGCACTGGAAAGTATTGGAGCTTCACCAAAACACATAACACCTTATGCCAGTCATACATTAAATTTACTTACTAATACCGACTTTATAAAAAGCTGATCTGAGGAGGCAGTAATTACGCCTGATTACATTCAAGACGGAGACTGCAAAGCGTCATCTGTCATATTATTTTTACACACGTTCTTATGTAAAACATTATTTTAAGCGCGTCATAGCTACAAGGCTACAAACCAAGAATGCCGTTGTCACCAGATTAAATCTATTTCTATTTTTACAAGCGACAGATCGTGGCGTTGTTTTCTTCTTGTCAATAAAAACGAAAGGGAAAGTGAATAACTTCTAATATAAGTTTCATTTATTAAGCTATATGTATCTTTCACACAATTTGTACTTTTTCCATAATTATTCCTACTTTTTAAGATAATTCACACCTGTCGCTGCTGCTTTCACTGTAATCAAGTAGCCAATGCTTGACTACAGATGTCGAATAGATTTGTTTTATTGTAGCTGTGGTTTGTAGCCACCGTATTCAATGTGTTCATCCCTATTAATAGACATAAACAGGTACGAATACATAAACTATGTGTGTATGTGGTTAGGTTTCATTCATTAAATGTAGTTTTTGCTCAAAGATTTTCGGGAAATGCAGAATTTTGTGGAAGAAGACCAAAGACTTCAGAGGTGATCGTAGAAACATTGGTATATTGTTTAATTACACCTGTGGTAATAATACTTAATAATAATATTAGTACTAGTACAAGTATATACTCAATACTTTACACGTCTGAACTATACTATTGAATTCATTTAAATGCCGGCGACGGCTTGGTTAGCTGCTCATATTTTGCCTAATTATTAAAATGTGTATTAGGGGGTTCGGGAAAAAAGTGCATATTAGAGCATCCAGAAAAATATGTGTATTTTTACCAATTTATACCGCGGAATTCATTGTGGTATAATATAATAAATATTCTAATATATATAAATAAGCATGTAACTATGTACACTAGGGTGTTTCAATGTTTAGAAACTCATGATTTCAAAATATTCATATAAAAATTAAGGAAGAGTGTGTTCATGTGTGAGACTCTAAAACCGGTGCTTTTGGGTCCTCACACTCTCCCCTCACCTGCCGCAACAAGGGTTACCGTTAAGAGGCCCGTCCTCGTTATCCTCACCCTGTACCTCTTGGCATCTACGTTCCGGTGGAACGTCATCTTCCTTCGCCTCGTTCGATTCGATGTTTCTTTTCTCTATGGGATAATCTCTCGCGATGTGGGCCTTGTTCTAAAATGTAATGTTATACAAAATTCCGTCATTAGGTTGTAGCATTGGCTGGCTATGTTGTTGGTGGCTTGTCTTTCTACTTGTGCTGCGTGCCACCCACTACGGTCGCCGTCTGCCACCTGTTGATCGTTGATTACCCCTGCGGTTCTTAAGCCATTTCGACTTGAATTAGCGAGTGATAGTGACCCACATATCGCCGCCGTGCTACAATCGTCTTGACCTTTATCCGTGACTACGGCCAGTTGTTCTGTGTGCTTCCCGACGGAGACCTCGGTGAAATGTCCGTTCGGGGTTCTACTACACGATGCTGATGATGGCTCGTGTTGTGTTGTTGCTACCGTCGTCAGCCGTCTGGTTTGTTCCCCGATGGAAACTTCGGTGAAGCCCCCATTCGGCGCTTGGCGAGACGCCTTCGACTTACCACGCTCACGGGATGAACGTATTTGTCTACCTGCTGCCGGACGTGCTTCTTCTTCGACTGTCGCCTGATGGTACGCTTTTAACTCGCTAACATGTGCCGTTCTCCTTTTGCCGTTATACACCTTGTCTAGCTCGACGATCACCTGGGATACGAAGTTCGTGACACGATGAGGCCCACTGTATCTTGGTGCCAACTTTGCTGCGAAGTTATCCACTGCCTTGGACAGCTGGTGCTCTTTTACTAATACCAGATTGCCTACAGCCGGTTTCCACTGTCTCCTACGTAAATTGTAATGCCTTGCCTGCTCCGCTGATGCTTGTTGTTGTCTACGTCGTACCATCTGATACACCTCCTTCATTTTCGTCATCTTTTCACTGAGAGTCACCTTCTCCTCGCCTGTGCCAAAAGTTTGCTCATCGTAGAGGGCGTTGGGGATCCTCGGTTCCCTACCCTGTACTACGAATGCTGGACTGTAGCCTGTTGACTCGCCTACGCTCGTATTCAGTGTAAGTGTCATCTCTGGAACAACTCACCCCATATCTTATGCTCCTTCCCAGTGAACTGTGCTTGCATCCTCTTGATGTTACGATTCGCTCTCTCCGTCGGATTCTCTTGCGGTGTGTACGGTGCCGTTACCTGGTGCTTTATGCCAGCTTCTTGTAGAAACTTCTTAAAATGCCGGCTCGTGAATTGTGCTCCATTGTCTGTGATTAGAATTTTTGGCTCGCCAAATCGGGCCAAAATTCTTTCCCTCATTCCTCTGATCAGATTCTCCGTCATCGCTTTCCGTATTGCCATGATTTCTACCCATTTTGAGAATTTATCCACAAAAACTAATGCCATCGTATTTCCATGCTTCGAGCGAGGAAGTGGTCCAACGAAATCTGCACAAACAGTAGCAAAAGGTTCATCAGAAATCTGCGTGAGCATCTTACCTGCAGGTTGTTGTTGGCTGGGCACGTACTTCCGTAGGGTACGTACTTCCCTCTCTAAACATTCCAGGCCATGTGTCCTGCGCTCGGTGTGTCGTGTATTTCGTTGAGCACTCTTCTCCTCTCTGATGTCGGCACGCATAACTTCCACGGTACCGCATCCTCGCCATCCATTTGACTCCCTATTCGTCGATACAATCGTCCTCCCTCCATCACGTAATCTGGGAATTTCTCTGGCTCTTTCGCTACTTCGGCCATTTTCGTTGTGTACCATTTGCAGGTAACACCATCCTCCTTCATACTTCCCAATTGTTCTTCAAGCGGCTGCCTCGAGAGTGCGTCGGCGACCACATTCATTTTGCCTTTCCGGTATTGTACGTCGAACGAGTACTGCTGCAATTCAAGCGCCCATCTAGCGATCCGGCCCGATGGACTCTCGATCCCGTTCAAACATTTCAAGGCCAAGTGATCAGTAATTACCGTAAAATTGTATCCCTCCAAATATGGTCTCATCTTTCTGGTAGCCCAAACGATGGCTAGACACTCCTTCTCCGTTGCCGAGTAGTTTATTTCGCCTTATTCAGCCGACGGCTCGCATATGCTATTACTCGTTCCTCGTCGTCCAACCCCTGGGTAAGAACTGCACCAAGGCCGTAATCGCTCGCATCAGTCTGCAACCGGAACCTGTTCGAAAAATCCGGGCACGCCAATGCTGGTGCTTGTATAAGCGCGTTCTTCAACGCTTCGAATGCCACCTGCTGTTCCTCGCACCATTTCCACTTCCTTCCTTTCTTCAACATTAACGTTAGCGTGTGTGCGACTCGTGAAAAATCAGGTACGAACCTTCGGTACCACGAAACTACTCCTAGAAATCGCCTTAACTCTCGTATGTTCTGTGGTGACGTCAGTTCCTTGATGGCGGCGATTTTTTCAGGGTCCGTACGGATACCCTCTTCACTGACTACGTCACCTAGATATTTTAAACTTTTCTTAAAGAACTCACATTTCTTCGGATTGATCTTTAAGTTGGCGCGTCGTAATCTTTCAAAAACTTCTTTCAGGTTTGTGATATGCTCTTCCAATGTCATGCTAGTAATTATGATGTCATCTAGGTAGGCGAACGCGTGTGGTTCCAGCTCTGGGCCAATGACTCGATCAAGTACTCTCTGAAATGTGGCAGGGGCAGAGTGTAACCCAAACGGCATCACTTTCCACTGGTACAATCCTCGTCCGGGTACCGTAAATGCTGTGAATTGCTTACTACTTTCTTTCATCGGGATTTGGAATAACCATTTTTAAGATCCAGGCTGCTTATAAAACGCGCGCTACGTAGTCTATCCAAAATATGTTGTATTCGGGGTAACGGGTAGGCATCTGGTACCGAACGCGAGTTGAGTTGCCGATAGTCGACGCAGAGTCTCCATTTGCCGTTCTTCTTCCTGGCCGGAACTATCGGCGCGCTGTGTGGGCTATGGGATGGCTCGATACAACCTTTCTCTATTAGTTCGTCTATCTCCTTGTTTATTATCTCTTGCGTCTTTGGAAAATACCTTTGTTTTATTGGACGGTCATCTCGCATTACTATCTTGTGGGTGGTTATGTTCGACACGCCGGAAATCTCTTCAAAAATCTGTAACTCATGTTTGAGAAAGTTACTTACCGCATCGTCTGTACTGTTCTCCGCTAGTAGGACCTCGTGTTCACGCCTCGCGGTCTCCTCGACACCTTTGCTCTCTCCTTGGTCTACCATCGTCGTACATGTTGCCGCTGGCTGCTTCTGATCATTCACTTGCAATACTAACGTCTCATTGCCACACTTAAACTCCAGCTTAGCCTTTTCCAGATAGTCTGTTCCGATCACGACGCTGTCGACTAGCCCCGGTAAAACTGACAACTCACTTCCATGCCTTTGTTCGCCCAACTTGATCTCCGCCTGTACCGCTTGCACTACTCTATGTGCTCTGCCATCACCCATTATCACTCTTGTCTCTACCTGCTTGGATCTGCGCTTGTCCAACTTCTCGGCTACCTTATCGTTAACAAAGCTCCTCGTCGCTCCCGTATCGATCGATGCCATCATTTCTTGTCCCTCCAGTGTGGTTGCAGCCAAGATTCGCCCTTGGGTCTGCCTAAGTGTTTTTGTCGTGCACGAGGATTCGTTGTTGGAGACACCACCCCTCGCGATTAATGGGGTCTCTGTCCATTTCCCGACTGTCTTCGACAGCAGTCACGCGTCAACACACCCAGTCGGCCACAGTGCCAACAAAAGTCGCGTCGCTCGTTGCCGCACCCATAGGCGAAGTGTTAGCTCTCCCCGCATCGTCTGCACGCGCTTCGTGGGTCTATAGTCGCTTGCATATACTGGTACCTCTCCTCTGATCTTCGTGGTACGAATGGTCTCGCTGTTGGTTTTAGTACTTCCTTCTCTGGCGTGATGTTTTCATAATCCTCGACCAGGCTGACCAATCCCTCCAGGCTATTGAACTCACTTCTTTTTACGTAAAGCTGGTACTCTCGCCCCGAGTTCCTATATATCCTGTCCAGCTTCTTGTCGTCGGTATAATCGTCGTGTCGCATTAACCCCTGTAACGATAGCACGTAATCTTTAAACGTCTCACCTGGTCGCTGAACTCGCTGCCGGATTTCGTCATCCAAATTCTCAAAGTACCTGGAACTTAGGAAAAACTTAAGGAAGTCTTTCTTAAAGGCTTCCCATTCTTGCCAGTGCCGATTGTTGTTGCGGTACCATACCAACGCCTTATCTTTCAAAAGCTCCGGTAACGCTCGTGGGATGGAGTTGCGACCAACCTCGTAGCTGTCGGCCAGCTCCTCCACCCGTTCAATAAAGCTTAGCGGGTCCTTTCCGCCGTCGTATTTAAGACCCCACTTACGTACTCGATCCATTATGTTTGTGTGGGATACTAAAACCGGTCCCTGCTCGGGCGCCATTTGTGACGGACTTTTCCTTTATGCCGGGGTTAGCTCAGTCCGTCCGGGGTTCCTGTGGGATAGAGAACGAATCCCTAACGTCTCCTTTTAAAGAGAAAAACCCCTGTTTAATAAATTGTATTCAAATATATGTTTTATTTGGTAATTCAATGCTACTTTATCCAAAACTACTTCTCATGCGGCGAGGCTAGGAAACCCCGCCGCGTAAACCTTAATAATACCCTGCTCTACTAAAGGTCGCGGAGGTAGCAAACCACGACTAACCTTCCCGACAGCGGAGTTAGAAAAACCCCCACTGTACATAAATCTTCTAAAGGTTTCGGAGGTAGGAAACCACCACTAGCCTTCCAAACAGTAGAGTTAGAAAAACCCCTGCTGTATATAAAATATAAAGTTCGTGAGTTAGGAAACCCCAGGAACTTCTTTCACCGCTGAGCAATGCGTCAGCAGGCTACTATGCCTATCTAGCTTCTCCCTGACTTAGCAAAATTGTCGCCCTTTTATACTTGTCCGCGCGCAGGCGGACAGCTATTTTACAATAACAAATTCTAATCTTAGGTTATTACATTATATGTACGAGGTGTGTTCAAAACGTATCGCGAATTTTTAATTTTCGCTGGTTACGTATATTCGAATTTCGAATTTTTTGTGGCGTTATGTTGGTACTCATGTCTCTCACTTATGCCGACAAGCTCGGCCATTTTGAATGTTCAGTTAATTGTTGACAGCTGCTTTGCTTGCACGTGTTTTGGATCGTCTTCGATTTTTACCTATTCAAAAAAATTGATCAAAGAACCTGTATCAAATTTTGTGTGAAAAACGAAATTAAGTGCGCGGATGCATTCCGAATGTTGACTGTGGCATACGGAGAAGCTACCTCTCAGAAGGCCGAGAAGATGTGCAAAGAAGAACAAAAATTGGCTTTTGCACCACGATAACGCCCCTGCTCTCGCATCGTTGCTTGTGCGCGACTTTTTGGCCAAAAACAACACACTAATGATGCCGCAGCCACCGTATTCCCCAGATCTGGCCCCCTGTGTTTTTTTCTTGTTCCCTAAACTGAAGAGGCCCATGAAAGGACGACGTTACGCTTCTCTTGACGAGATAAAGACGGCATCGAAGGAGGAGCTGAACAAGATACAAAAAAATGATTTTTTGAAGTGCTTCGAAGATTGGAAAAACCGTTGGCACAAGTGTATAATATCTCATGGGGATTACTGTGAAGGGGACAAAATAGATATTCATGAATAAATAAATAATTTTTGAAAAAACACAAAATTCGCGATACTTTTTGAACACACCTCGTATATACAATATTATTTACTTTATATTAATAGTGTGCGCCCTTTCCACCTGGAATGCCCCTTTCGCCCGCTATCATATGTTCGCGCATATTGGTGCTAGCGTTGCTTAGATCAGCTGGCCATATATTCCTCACTATGTGTGATGCTGCTAAATTTGCTTCATTCCCATCATGTGCTAAGAATGCTCTTTTTTCCTTTTCTTCTTTATGCTATGTCCGCTTGCATTGGGTTGCCCAAATATGTAGACGTGCGCGTGAATGTGAACAAAGCACCGCTGCTTGAGTTGGCTGACCCCTTGGCTTGCTGGAATGCCGGTTAATTTGTTTGTGCAATATTTGTTTATTGCAAACTAGAATTGTCGCTTGGTTAGCTGCTCATATTTTGCCTAATTATTAAAATGTGTATTAGGGTATTCGGGAAAAAAGTGCATATTAGAGCATCCAGAAAAATATGTGTATTTTTACCAATTTATACCACGGAATTCATTGTGGTATAATATAATAAATATTCAAATATAAATAAATAAGCATGTAACTATGTACACTAGGGTGTTTCAATGTTTAGAAACTCATGATTTCAAAATATTCATATAAAAATTAAGGAAGAGTGTGTTCATGTGTGGGACTCTAAAACCGGTGGTTTTGGGTCCTCACAACATGTTGAACTGCGCTGCCTAATACTGCACTCGAGATTTATGCAAAATGTAGTATTTTGCTTTGCGCTTGAAATTTGTGAAACAGTGATGCCTACTATTATGGAATATTTTCTAAAGTAAATTCTAACGAACTACAGAGTGCCTATGTGTATTAGAATCGCTTTTTGCTTCGAGTAGAATAGCCTTTCGAATAGAACTACAGAGTAAAGGCCCTGGTTTGTTGGCACAGGCTGCTACCGGGTGCCCGCTGTATTTAATTATTGATTTTTATGCCAACAATTTGTTGGTTTTTACGGCCTATACATTTTCAAGTATCATGACTATGAATGAGCTCAAGGCAACTAATAATTTTTCTATAGCGAAAATTATTATTGTTTTTTATTTTTTAATAATTTATTTAATTATTAAAAGTTTCTTATGGGTCCATTTCGTAAGCTGCTAGACTTCACTCATCAGAGAAATTATGGCACGCACTGCTAACCATTAAGCAAACAATACGCTCATTTGTCTGCCCTCTAAACTCCTTGTTTTATTCACTTTACCATATACATGAACAACAACGCCATGTGGCAGTCAGTTATTGATGGGTTTTTTTGCAGAGCTGGGTTATAACGGCATGACATTTGCCATACAAAACGTATGTGTTGCTGTTGACGTGCGTAAAAAAGTTCTGCTGTTGACATAAAGGTTAAGACATCCCTATGACTTTGTTTTATAATGTAGTGATGATGCAAATATCATTAGTATAGGTCAAATATACTCAGAGCTATCTATATCTATGTATATCGAAATATTTTATAGTCCATGACCATCCCGGTAAGGTATTCAGTTCGTTTTTCAAATTTCGTTACGATCGGTTTATACGTTTAGGACGCAAGTCGATCCGTAGATACATATATACATAATTTGAATTTGGCGCAAAAGTAATCCTCCTATCAGAAAATGCTATAAATTTTCCGATTGGCCCCTAAAGTCAGTTCTGTTTTGACATTTGTGTAGTAAACACATGCGAAATACACGTTAATAAACAATGTTACGCTACACTGACTATTTATTTGACCAATAATCGGTCGGGGCCAAACGGTTACTGTGAATGGTGAGCGCTACAGAGCAATGATCAACGAGTTCTTTTTGCCGCAACTTGATGAATTGGGATTGGAAAACATGTGGTTCCAACAAGACGGTGCAACAGCACACACAGCACGTGCCACAACCGATATGCTGAACATCGGAAGCTTGCTTTTGCGCCACCCTGTATGAAAGTATTTGTAACGGCTGATCGCGAAAAGTAATGGCCCAATTTTTATGAAATTTTTTTAAGAAGCAAGTTTTCCCAAAAATAAACCAGTTGGCGTTTTCATTTTTTCTATTTTCAAAACTTAAAGCCCCTATTTCTAGGATGTAATTTATAAAAGCTTCAAACAATGCAAGCATGCGAATTTTCATAGATCAAACTGAAGCTACAGCGGAACAAAAATGTATGTAGAGAAAATGTATTTTGACCAAGAGATGCATAAGACTTCGACAAAAGAGAAGAAATATAAAGAGCATTTTTGGTGATTCCCCAAATTATAATAACAAGCACATATATGTATCTTATTACTTTAAACGAGTTATTTTTGTATATTTGTGTATCCACTACTATCTCAGGAACGACTTACCCGATTTGGATGAAATTTGGTGTTGCCACTTGGGGTAGTTCACAGGGATGTCACCTATATCAATTTTTTTTTTAAATATTAAGCAATATATGGGAATATGGGTATCAAATAAAAGGTATTTTAGGCCGTATACCAACCAAAGTATTTTCGAGTAGATTTGCCACCTGACCGTATTTTATTTATTCCTTCAGATATCGACCACTGTCTCGGGAACGGCTAAACCGATTTCGATGAAATTTGGTAGATGGATAGTATGCTTCCTTCTAAGATTTTCTACTTGGATGTTGCCACTAAAAGAAGCTTAGAGGGTTGCCACCTTTCCGATTTTTTTTAAATATTAAGCAATATATGGCAATATGGGTATCAAACGGAAGGAATTTGAGGCGGTATACCAACCAGAATATTTTTAAGTAGGTTTGCCACCTAGGGTTGCCACCTGATTGCATTTTAATTATTCCTTCTTATATCGACCACTATCTCGGTGCTCTATCTGAGTGCTCTTGGTAAGTAAGATTATGCGGCAAATTCGAAAAATACCGAGCAACGCTCGGTCACCCAGGTACTGTATTTTAAGAATGCAATGAGCGCGCTCTTTCCATTTTTTTGCTGCGCAATGACCTCACGTACAATAATGGTACATACATATGAAAGTACGGACGGCAAAATCAAAGTCTCTTTTACTTATGCCTCTTAATTCCTATTAACTCGAATTCTTTATTGTTTTTGGCAAACAAAATTGCGTTTGGGTTTGATTTTTATGTTGACAAATATTGAAAATCGAAGCGGCGCATTCTGTAGAAAAAAACACAGCTACTTCCTTTGAGAATATGTTTTGCAATTACAATTAACAAGTCCCAAGGGCAAACATTTAGCTATGTTGGGGTAGACCTTCGCAACGAGGTGTTTTCTCACGGTCAACTATATGTCGCTCTGTCGCGAACTGGTTCACCACAAAACCAGAGTTTTCTTATACCTCGAAATGGCAACAAAACAAAGAATGTTGTGTTCACGGAAGTTTTTAATTAATGAACAAGATGTACCTTATTTTATGAACAAATTTTTGCGTTTCACAATCCATTTTACTAATGTAGGTACCTAACGTTGTTTGAATTATTATAACTTTGAATTTTTTGTTGGTAATAAATGAATTGTTTATAACGTTGTTTAATTTTAAGGTGTTTGCATTTCATCTAAAGGATTGTGGTATATTACACTCCTTGCAGAAAACAAGCACAAAATATGAATGTGTAACCCATTTTTACACTCTACTCAACGCTAAACATCGGTATATTTAATGTTTGCGCCGTAACGAAGTAAGCCGAGTACTTGATAGTATGGAATATACAAAAATATAGAAAATTAAGGTTTCCTAGCGGGCCCGGAATCCCCAACATTTTAAAAAACATAGCCTCTACCTCCTTCCAGACTATTAGCTATCTGCTTAACAAATTTAAACAAATTCCGTCTTACCGTTCTCACGTGATTGAGTAACAAAAGCAACCGTCTGGACATCTGAACATCTAAACATTCACATTTATAATATTACTAGCCTTTACCCGGGTCCTGTCCGCACCTAGAAAGCGAAACATCACATTATGCTTAATTAAAAAGTCAAACTTTTGCTAGGATGTTTATCGTTTTTTATTTCTTTTTGTTATTGGTTTTCACGGTCTGTTCATTTTACATATTTTTGTAAGTTTTGCGAGCTCAAAACCAGTTGATAATAATTCTTAGGGCCGGTTTCACCAATGCGACTAAGACTAAACTAAGTCGTGACTTAAGTTAGCACAGATTCGAGACTAACTTAATTTTGGGTAAATAATTTTGAGCACAACAACCCGTTCAGCTGTTTTATGCATAGTAGTATTTTTCATACCAGACACCTCCGCGCAGCCCAATACCGCAGTGCGAAATGGGCATGTATGGCCATACACGAAGGAATGTATTGATCTTACACCTATTTCTCTTTAGTTGGAAGGTACTTTAATTAGCGCTTAATTGAAAACGAAAGTTTCGTAATGGTTGCATGCTAGAAAACAAGCGTTCACATGCGTCTACGCATACGCCAGTAAATTTATGCTTGACGAATTTTCCGTCTGGGACATTCTACGAAACAAATTAGGAGCATTACTGACATTTAAGTTTTGAACGACAGCAACACTGACTTAGTCAAGAATATGTCAGCTGGCAGGCTGACTAAGTTGTGACTTAGTTAAGTTAGATGGTGAAACTGGCTAAGTGAGAAACTTGACTTAACTAAGTTAAGTCGAGCTGGTGAAACCGGCCCTTAGTCATTTATTATTATTTTTTATTAAAGGAAAAATTGAAAGCAACAAACATATACAGGCTATAGTTATAATACGAGTGCTATTTCGAAAACAGCCACGAAGTGGAGTTGTTTCAAAATTATCTGTGTAATCGGTGGCAAAGAGTAGTGGTCGATAATAGCTCCTCAGAAATAAAGCGTCTGGATTCGGGGGTGCCACAGGGATCAATACTTGGCTCGATCTTATTTACTATGTTCATTAATGATATGACATGTTCCAGGAGTGTTTCGATACACTTGTATGCTGATGACGCTCAGGTAAACCTTTCACGTCCGATTGGTTTAGCAGGAGATTTGGTATGAATGAAAACCTTGAATGCATCTCTTCTTGGGAAAATGATAACAAACCAAATTTTAACGCATCCAACGCATTGTTGGAAGTTGGTTGAAACACTGCCATCACCACTCTTACAAGGCATATCAATCAGTTATGAGCCCGTGGTTACTAGCCTTGGGTTTAAATTAAGTTCATACTTTGGCTACAGAGACCATATTTACTATATTTTAAGCAAAATTTACTTTATATGAGGGAGGTTGTGGCACACAGCGGATTTTGTTTCAGTTAGGCCCGGTTTTTCAGTACAAGTTTAACTCAATTTGTCAGTTAAACTAAGCTTAAACTTGTTGCGCAGTTTTTCAGTCAACTTTAAACGAAGTTTAAACGTAGTTTAAGCGGTCAATTCGGCAGGGTTAAACTCTAGTTAACCTGTCAGCTGTTTTGCATATTTGATGGTTTTGGTTGTGAAACAATAAGCTGAACGCAATTAAGAAATGACGATATTTTTATATTTAATTAAATACTGGATATATCATCTGACGAAAGTGATTATAGTGATGCAGAAATTGGCGAAATGCTAACTATTACAATACTGAGGAGAAGCAATGGCGTTGAATATGTATACAAATATTATCTGTTGCCGTATCTAGATAAAGAAAAAACCAATGTTGCCGTATAAAAAGCAAATATTAAAAGCGGCCTTAAACTCACACTGAAAAATCGCTCTGCAGTTTAACTGGAGTTTAAATTTGTGCCGAGTTTAAGCAAACTAAGTTTAAACTGAGCTTAACCAAGGACTGAAAAACCGGGCCTTAATGTGAAACTGAAGCTGGTGAAAACTGGGCGAACGTATTCAGCAAAATTGATTGTGAGTCACAGAGAAAGCTGCAACTTGCCTTAAATAATTGTGCCAGATACATATTTTCCAAACGTAAATTTGACCACATATCAAAGTTTTCCGTCAAAATACTAAACTGTAGTCTAGTAAATTTTCTAGAGTATCGCAATTTGGTATTTTTAATGAATTAATTCTTAAAAGGCTGCCAGAATATCTTTACAGAAATATAAGTTTTTCGAGATTGGACAGAACTTGCAATCTAATTCTTCCAAGTTGTAAATATCTCACATCCTCTAGAACATTCTTCGTCGGTGCTGTCAAACTTTGTAACTCTTAACCAAAAAATATTATAAATAAGCGCAACATCACTTTCGCTTCAAATTAGCTTTATTTTAGTTTTTGCTATAACAGGCGTAGATATACAAGTGGTAGTATTAATATTATCTTAATTAACGGATCTAAGACGGAGCATACAAACTATACATATAATGTTACAATTTACCTATACTTCTTAGCTTGTCTTTTTATACCTTTCATGAACATGAAATGGTATTATAACTTTGGTCCGATGTTTGTAAGTATGAGAAGAAGAAGAGATACACCCACCAATAAGTATACCGAAATGATCAGGGCAATGAGCTGAGTCGATTCAGCCATGTCCGTCTGTCCGTCTGACTGTATCTTGATGAAATTTGGTATGGAGCCGCCATTTTACATGAGATTAATCGTTTGTCGGAATCAGCAAGATCGGAGCAATACAACGCATAGCTCCCACATAATCGATAATTTTGATAAATGGGTTTTGGCCTATAAATTTTGCAATTAAAAATCTAGGAACGTAAAATTTATGCAGGTTTGGTACTTATTATATATGAAATGGGTCTAGTGAAAATCACCTAGATGGACCAACATGACATATAGCTCTCATACAATCGATTGTTCCGATAAACTGGTTTTGGCCTATAACTGTTGCAATTAAAATGCTAGAAACGTAAACT
Source organism: Merzomyia westermanni (assembly GCA_949987695.1). Taxonomy (NCBI): domain Eukaryota; kingdom Metazoa; phylum Arthropoda; class Insecta; order Diptera; family Tephritidae; genus Merzomyia; species Merzomyia westermanni. The sequence continues at coordinate 139,840,765 of OX465292.1, forward strand.
TTTCCAGGTTTGGTACTTATTATGTATAATGTGCGTGTGAAAATCAGCCAGATCGGACCTACATAACATATATCTCCCATACAATCGATTGTTCCGATCAGGCCCGTGCGCAGGGGAGCGGACTAGAACCCCCAAACCCCTCCCCATATTGGGGGTATTTCAGCATACATTTTATTCCAAATGGCCAAGTTTCATTCCAACTGATACTCCTTACAGCCTTATGCCTGGTTTTCATTAGGTCAAAATGACTGACATCAAAAGCTGACTTAACTGCCACCATGGCGATTTGGTGTCAAATGCGTTTTCATTACGTTTTAAAAACTGACATGAAATCGATAACGCAGTGCGTGTCAAAGACTGTCGTCAAATTTTTGTGTCAGTCGATTGGCAACCCATTTTCACTATCGATGTCAAACGTGAAAAAAATATTTATGGCAGCTGATCAGCTGGTACATTTTTGTTAACAAAACACAAACAGTGGAAAAAGTGAAAATCATACAAAATAATAATTTAAACCAAAAAAATGCGTAAAAATAAACAAGTGGCAATAGCTGCTGCCACAATTTGTATTGTGACAAGTTTAAGGGCATGGATAAGGAAGAGGAACCAGTTAAGAAAGCGGAAGCAATGGTGGGTTAGACCAGGTCTGCGGGATAGAGGAGCATGTGGGTTCTACACCACACTGCGTTCTAAGCTGTTCCTGCAAGATCCAAAGTGGCTGAAAAATTTTTTGAGGATGACTCTGGAGGATTTTGACTTCCTTGTAGATCGCCTAACGCCTTACTTGTATAAAAACAATACCAGGTTTCGGGAAGCGATTTCGGTAGGGGAAAAGGTGGCAGTAACTTTACGTTACTTGGCAACTGGAGATAGCTTTTCCAGTCTAATGACTGTTTTTCTGTTGGGAAAAACTACGATTTGTCATGCAATACATGAGACATGCCGTGCTATATTTGAGGCTTTAAAAGCCGAATTTCTAAAGGTGAGTATTCATGTAACGTTTTTCTTATCAGAAACAAAAATAAATTGGTTGGTTATATTTCCTCAAGGTTCCCAGCAGTGGTGAAGAATGGACCGCGGTTGCCCACCGCTTTGAACAGCGATGGAATTTCCCTAATTGCTGCGGAGCATTGGACGGCAAACATGTAGCTATACAGGCGCCTGCAAACTGTGGCTCAGAATATTTTAATTACAAGAAGTACAACAGCATTGTACTGATGGCTATGGTGGATGCCGACTACAAATTTTTGTTTGTAGAAGTTGGTGCATATGGTCGTGAGTCTGATGGTGGTGTTTTTGGAAGGTAATACTGCTAAATAAATCTTTGAATTTTACCTTAATATTTATGAACTTCTATTCCAAAATACACAGATGTCCACTTTCTAGTGCACTTGCTGACAACACAATCAATTTTCCACCACCGAAACCACTCCCACATGAAGGAAATGAAATGCCATTTGTCATTGTTGCTGACGACGCTTTTCCATTAAAGCCGTACTTAATGAAACCCTTTTGTTATCGTGAACAAGTTATGTCGCACAAAATTTTTAACTATAGGCTGTCTCGAGCAAGAAACGTAGTCGAAAATGTGTTCGGGATATGTGCATCGCGATATCGAATTCTGAGAAGGCCAATGGACGTGAAGCCAGAACATGCAAAATCTATTGTTCTCGCCATTTGCGTCCTACACAACTTTCTATTAAGCCGCAAATCAGTATACCTAAGAAGATCTGACGTGGACAATGAGACAGATGGCGTTGCTGTTGAAGGAAATTGGCGAATGGAGCTTGGAGAAAACGGAACCCTCCCATCAATTCGGCCCAGCAGTGGTTTAGGCAGGCCAGCAAGCGACGCGGTAAATGTACGCGAACAATTTATGAATTACTTCATGACACCCCATGGTGAAGTTGCATGGCAATACAATAGGACTATACTACATGACTCATTTTGGTAGTTTTCAAGAAAGTGAGCAATAACTATCTGTAACTCGAAAGTAATAAACAACATCATAAATTTCATATTATTTCATTTCATATTTTCATTTATTAAAAAATAATTTGTACTTTTAAAGTCTTATAGTTTTCTTTGTACTTGCTATCCTTAAAATAATAGAAGCGAAGTCAATTGCTAAGTTATGACATCTTAAATTATTTTTATATACAGTGGTGCACATTAGCATTGGCAGAACAGTTTTATGCGATTTTTTCAAAATTTAAGCCTTAATAAAATTATTTTAACAAAGACTATATGAACGGCTGGGAATGATAAGTAAACATATTTTGAATGTAAGTAAAAGTTAACATATGAAATGTTTAATTAAAGAGCGTACAAAAAAAGGTATTCAGCAAAACGTAGACAAATCATTTTTTCCATTAAAAGTTTAAAATATCATGCTAATGAAAATGTCTATCTTTTGGTGAACACCTTTTCTTGTACGCTCTTTAATTAAACATTTCATATGCTAACTTTTACTTACATTCAAAATATGTTTACTTATCATTCCCAGCCGTTCATATAGTCTTTGTTAAAATAATTTTATTAAGGCTTAAATTTTGAAAAAATCGCATAAAACTGTTCTGCCAATGCTAATGTGCACCACTGTATATAAAAATAATTTAAGATGTCATAACTTAGCAATTGACTTCGCTTCTATTAATTTGTGGACAGTGAATAGCAGTGTATGCACATAAAAATAAAAAAATTCATAAATATGTAATAAAATAAAAAAGGCACTTTTCATTTGGCTAGCTATTAATAAATATAAAATAATATATATAGTGAACCGAATGTAAATAGGGATTTAATGGTAAGTTTTAACATACATTTTTTTATGTGTATTTTAAATTTTTCTTTCAAAATATAGGAAAACTTATAGCTCATGTATAAATGAAAATTGTATAAGCTCAAACAAAGCTTAGGAGAGTTAGTCAAGTTTTGGTAACTCGTTAATTTATTCACAGAATTTTTAGAAAATTTCTGAGTATACAGTTTTGTAGCACTATCAAATTTAGATCAGGAATGTGCAGGTTGGAAGTAGCTAAAAAATTTCCGTGAATTTTCAGAATTTTTTTCGTCGAGGGTGTTGAGCAATTCCTTTCATGCAACAAACAAATTAAGTTTTGTATGAAAGGAATTACTCAACACCCTCGACGAAAAAAATTCTGAAAATTCACGGAAATTTTTTTAGCTACTTCCAACTTGCACATTCCTGATCTAAATTTGATAGTGCTACAAAACTGTATACTCAGAAATTTTCTAAAAATTCTGTGAATAAATTAACGAGTTACCAAAACTTGACTAACTCTCCTAAACTTTGTTTGAGCTTATACAATTTTCATTTATACATGAGCTATAAGTTTTCCTATATTTTGAAAGAAAAATTTAAAATACACATCAAAAAATGTATGTTAAAACTTTCCATTAAATCCCAATTTATCTTCGACGCATACATACTTAAATCTAAAAATACATAGCTAAATCTAAAAATACATTCTTAAATCTAAAAACGGCATCATTCCGGGCTAAAATAAAAAAAGAAAAATTAAGATTTTATCAACACCATTCTGTTTCTGCTCTTACCGTGCAAATTTGTTCTGGTATTTCAATATCAGCCCATACAACTCAACCTTGAACTCCTTTGCCAGCTGAGGGAGTTCAGCTGCCCATTCGCGACCATTTGATGCCACGAAGTTGCCCACATCATCCCAAGCATCATTTTTTGCTGCCGCTGACATCGTCTCCAATGCACGTTGCATCACCTCAGAAAATCCATCGTCGTCTTTAGGAGCGCGTCGTCGTGCCACCGATCCTCGGGATGTTGACGGCGTTGACATCACGTCCTCAAGCTCCAAAAGACTGTCCGTATCAGACAGGGAAGCTGATGGCATCTGCGGCGATGAACACTTCTATAATATACATGGATACATATACAGTGGATGTGTAGATACATATACAGTGGAGGACATAAGTTAACATACAGCACATTTTTTTGGTAATGGTCCCAGGACGTAGTGCAGAAATGTGTTATGCGCTAAGCTACTAAATATCACGTAGCCGGCTTTGGATCGGCTGAGGGTTATTGTTTTGAAGGGCAGCCAAAGGCCGCCTCTGCACATAAATATGTTGTGAAAACTGTATGTAAACTTAACTCCACACATATTTATGGATATTAATAAAATATACTTACATCTGGCAAGTTTGAGGTCGTATTTGCCTCAATTTGCAGTGACGGTTCAAGAAATTTGAGGGAGTTGTACAGCGGATTCATTGACATAGATCGCACTGCACCTTGGCCACTCTTGCTGAGCTGCTTTCGGTTGAACGCCGCCTATTACAAAAGTTTGGATTAGCAATTATATTTCTATAAACCAAAAACAAACTTACCCGAAAAGAGCAGCGCAGGCTGTTCCATTTGGCGGACACTTCCGATCGTGGCATCTTTAGGCTATCGGCCACATCTTGCCATTGAGCCTCCCTCAAATTCCTATCCCTGTATTGAGGTGAAAGGAAGTTCCAGGTACCTTCCCTGACCTCTACTTCCTGGATTAAGCGTTCAGTTTGGTCGGCTGTCCACGCTTCCTTCAGCTTTCGCACCCGCTTCTTCTTTAGAACGCCAGCACTGTCTGGGTGTGCGAAAGCTATGGTATTACTTGACTCGTCCATTTTTATTATTTTAAACTAAAAACAAGAATGTAAAAAGTTAATAAATAAACTTTTGTAAAAATTGTATTCCACTTACCATTGATGTGTGAAGAAGGCGAAAAACAGCTGTTCGCACGTCAAATAAAACATTTGCCAACATGTTGTCAAATTGCTTTTTTGTGTCAAACGTTGCCAACTCATTTGTCAAACAGAAATTTGATCGTTTTCATATGGCTGTCATTTTATATGACAGGGAGTGGTCATAACTGACTGCAAACGCAATTGACACCGTATGCCAACCCGTTTTCATTAATTTGACAACATTTGACGTCATATATGACATAATGAAAACCAGGCATTAGATAAGGTTCAAATTTTTTGGTGGGTATATGTATTCTAATTGTCATTTACGTTCGTGCATTCACTTGGATGTGTAAAGCGGTTTGCATTTATTGTTTTGTGTTTATTTGAATAATATCCTGGCACAACAATTTTAAGAAAATTATTTTATAGCACCAACCCAGAATATCATAGTATAAATATATAAAATGATAGAATAAAAATTTTGTTTAAAAATAACTTAATCTAAAACAGAAAATTTGGTAAAAGAAATTACAGAATCGATATTTAGAAGAAAATATGGATAGGGAAAACAAAAAGTATAAAATTATTAGTGAGAGTAAGCTACGAGTCGTTATAGAAACAAATAAAATTTTCTTTGAAATGCAGTGTATTGCTTATCAGTCTCAATCTGGATGGCAGAGAGTTCCAAAGACGTATCGAAGTAATAAAAAATTTACGTTCAGATGTCAACATACGGTATTTGATGTGTGTGAGAAGCACAGACCTTGATGATTGAAGAAATGTGAGCCTTCGATATAAGTAATGAGGTTCCTTCGTGTATATTATTTTATGAAGGGTACACAGTAGGGCGGGTCGATTTAAAAATCGCTCATTGCTCTGTGAAAATCGTATTCTAGGGATCATACCTCTAAAACGAGTTCTGATGTCCCCCAATTTGGGTCGAACTTTTGGGTAGGGGCAAATTTTGAAAAATTCCACTTTGACCCATTTAGAGTGCTCCAATCGAGTCCAAATGTATGACCGACCCCCACTAACTTTGGAGGACCGACCCACCGATGCCAGTGGCACACCCCGTGGAACCCCCCTGGGGGTATAACCCGTTTGGAAAAGCTAGCTAGCAATTGAACATGTCGTTCCGTTCCTTGTATGTGTGATGGAATTTTTGGATCATTAAACGGTGGATCATCTTGATTTAAATATTCTTTCAATGTATCGTAGGGAATGCTTAGCGTGAATGGTGGTTCAAATACGATATTTATATCATTTAAATTGATCATTTCCGTATAACTTGTGCAATTAAAGTTTATATCTGGTTTTTTATAAACTCTAAGTTCCATTGGCTCGTCAACATCGGTTCGATAGCGTAGAATTTTCTTGATGGCACAGTCGCGCTTTTCTTTCCTATCATCAAACAACATTAATAACAAGATATTTTCCGAATGCGCATAATATGAATTATCTTTAATTAATTGATTGACAATTTTGCGTAAACGAGGTTGTAGAAATCGCGACCAACCAATGAACTTGAAAAATAATGCACTGCCGTACACGACAGAGCTGTAATACTTGATATTGAAGTACATTGGCACATAACATTTAATTATAAATTCAACCAGAATTCTTAAATTTGCATCTGGATTTTCCGTTGTCCCATATAATCGCAATAATCTAGCGGCCTTGGTGAGCCACCGAGAATGTACAATTTTTCCTGGTTTGATGTTAGCCAGATCCACCGGAACCACGCCGCTAGAAATTGCATGGGCCATGCCGTATAAGTACTTCGTATCGGTGGAAAATTCAATTTTTTCTGGAGCAGGGGGCATATTTTGCAACTCAATTTTCTGGAAGCCGTCCACCACCTAAAAAAATATATAATAATAAAATAATTAAAAATGGTTGACAACTATAATAAATGAGTGATAGCAATAACTTAAAGGAAGAGTTTCACAAGTTTCGATTTGACGGCTCAGTTTTCCGTTTGCCGATCTTGGTTCAGTGCTGGTTGATTTATCCAAAGCTTCAAACAAATGCCGAAACGGAAGTTCGTTAAAGTGTAGAAGGCAAACGAACCAATGCAATGGTCTTTTTAACAGCAATTCGAATCGTCGTATAATTCCACCATGTGGGCCAGTGTTTGTTACCTCGCCGTCAGTGCATATTCCAATTAATGCATCCAGTGATATATTTTTATCGTTGAAAAAAACACTTAATTTGGTTGTTTTGTATTCAGCGGTTTCATGTTCCAGTCTTACGTAACCAATCAATTCAGAATTGGGTTCTCTCACAATAACAAGATGAGGTTCTTTTACCATCCTAGTATGATACTTCTGATCAATTTTATCTATCGTTAAAGTATCATCTTTTCTGCCATCGAATGAAAACGCTAACAAATTGGTATCATCTAACCGTTTGCGAAGCACTTCTTGTCTGCATTTCTCTTTTTCTCTGCGAACTTTCGATTTATCCATTATGAGAGGTTTCCCATGCTTATCTTTAATTTTAAAATCTTGCAAAAGAGCGGGTTCCAATGCTGATGCTACTCTGTCAGGCACACCAAATCTGTCGCATACCAAGTCAAAGTTAAAACAATCGTATCTCTCTGTGTATTGTGAACTTGTGCTTCTATCCATATCTTCTTGAACCGGTGGCGGTGCGTATGTTGAATCATCGGGATCTTGGTATGTTAGCATAGACGTTGCTCCTTGCTCTTCAGTTTCCCTCATAAATGCATCCATTGTTAGTCTTCTCTGATTATGTTGATCGTGCATGAACTCTTTGAGGCGTTCGGGAGCCCAGCCGCATGCACATGGAGCTGCCTTCAAATCGCATTTACATGTTACAATGTAAAAAATTGTTTCCAGAGATTTACATAATCTGTAAATTGTTGTGTGTTGTTTCTTCTCTTGATTTGCTCTTGATACTTGTCAAGCAATTTGTTCAATTTATTAAATAAACTTTTTTTCAGCATTATTTCCATACCAAGTTTTTCCCAAATTCCAATCAACTTATCTTGTACTTGAATAGTGAATGATTTATGGGAAAACTTTTTTTGTTCTGTTTTAGCACGTTCGCTTAAGTAAAAATAATATCTCAAGATATCCAGATGGGTTGGTAAATTCAGATCAGATAAATCAGTAGACACACCAAAAACAGTAACATCATGCTTGGGTATATGACTCATTTGGTTTTCGATAGTTGTTGATGTAGTTGCTTCATCTTGCGGTGTAGAGGATGGTGGATTCATTGTAAACTTTTTGATTTGGAATGGTCACTTCACTTATTATTTTTTTGAAATATTTTTTTATCTGAAATTAGCACTTCAAACTTTGAGTTCTTCACAACGACTTAATGCATTCACAAAAACTGTTGCGTTATATATGGTCTAAGAGACGAGGTAATAAGAATGAAATGGTAATTTCAATTCTACCTGCTGTGTCTTGTGGTGGCTTAAAAAAAACAACACAAGCAATTTTACGATCTGCAATTGTGTCACAGTGATACCTTCATTTTTTAAAACGGTTGAATAAAAAACCTACACAACTATGTTTACGACATGCAAATGCATCACAGTGATGCCTTGGTTTTAAAAGGGTTGTAAAAACGCTAATTTCTAATAATTTTTTTTAACTTCTTTTCTATTACTAAGTTAAATTCATTTTTGCATTTACATATGTTCTGACTAAATAAATTTTTTAAAGAGAAAAATAAACTCCAAAAAGAAAAAACAGGCATTTCGCTGATTTTTTCATGTAAAGTGCAAAACTGGCGATTTTTTGAAATGTTTGTATGGTGAACCCCCAGGGGGGTTCCAGGGGATGTGCCACTGGCATCGGTGGGTCGGGCCTCCAAAGTTAGTCGGTCATACATTAGGACTCGATTGGAGCACTCTAAATGGGTCAAAGTGGAATTTTTCAAAATTTGCCGCTACCCAAAAGTTCGACCCAAATTGGGGGACATCAGAATTCGTTTTAGAGGTATGGTTCCTTCGGCAAAGTTTCTTATTTTGATCCCTAGAATATGATTTTCACAGAGCAGTGGGCGATTTTTTTGCCTCCCCACAAATCGAAGGAAATATCTAGCAACTTTTCAGCATAGTGAGAGACGTGGAAAGTCTTCTTAGCCCATATACATATCTGGCAATGTTGTTACAAACAACATTTAGCTTCTTTTTGCTTACATAATCACAATTTGAATAAACCTCACACCCATAGAGGAGGGTAGGTATTAAGAACGCTTTAGCTAAAAGTAGTCTTATATGTAATGAAGCGTGATATTGTGTAAGCCATAGTGTAGGAGCATTCCATACACCTTTCCTACAGTACTAAAAATGTGGTCTTTCCATGTCAATGTTTTGTTAAAAATTACACCTAGATTTTTTGCCGTGTTCTCGTATTCAACATTAGAATTTTCGAAAATTACATTGGCTAAGCCGTTAGTGGCGAGCGCCTTTCTATTAATAACAATACATTTTGACTTTTTGGGGTTTAGATACAAGCCGTTCATAGAAGCCCACTCACCGATTTTGTTCAAATCATAATTTAAATTATTTACACACAAGCTGGTACGGTCACTAGGACAACATATATACAGTTGGACATCATCGGCATATATATGAACATTACAATACTTAAGGACATCGGGCAATTCGTTTATATACAGAAACAAGTAAGAAAGTCTAAGTTCGGGTGGAACCGAACATTATATACCTAGTAGTGATCTATTATGTCATCCCAAGTCCATCCCAGGTATGAAAACCAAAATTATATATAACTTCGCTATTGCAGTGGGCTATTAACTACGTTCCCGAATATTTCGCTTGTGTGTTTCCCGATTTGGCTAATTTTTGGTAGGAGTATAATACATACTGGCGGCCGCCGTGGTGTGAAGGTAGTGTTGCCGGCCTACCACACCGAAGGTCCATGGTTCGAGCCCTGGTACAGGTAACATCAAAAGTGATTTGAAACAGTTTTTCAAAACGGGGTCGCCCCTCGGCAGTGGTTTGGCAAACTCTCCGAGTGTATTTCTGCCATGGCAGGCTTCTCAGCAAAAATTCGTCTCCTTTGTAGATGCCGTTCGGAGTCGGCAAAAAACTGTAGGTCCCACCAATTTGTAGGGAAAAATTCAAATCGGCACATATCGCTCTTTAAATTTTACAAAAAAAATTTTCAGGACTATGTTAAAAAACTGGGCGTGGGCATTAACCGATTTCGCCCAATTTTACAGAAAACAGTTACCTTTATATATAGAACATTATCACCAAATTTCGTTTCCACAAATCAATTTTTGGCGGAGTTATGGCATAAAAAGTTTTGTGCAATAGTCCACTATAAAAAGGGCGGGGCCACGCCCATTTTCGAAAATTTTAAGTTTTTGGATTTCTTTGTTTACGGAAACTTTAAAACTGAAATATAAATGATGTAAAGCTATTTTACGCAAAGTTATTGCCTATTTAATATATCTACGATCCTTTTCAAAATCTTTCATATAAAAGTGGGCGTAGACCTTAACCGATCCCGCCCATTTTTTCCTGGAACATCCCTTGCATACCTTCAAACCTTCGTTTCGATATCTTGAATGGTTTCTGATTTATGATTAATATTATTTCTAAATTTGACTTAATCAAAAGTGGGCGGTTCCAAGCCCATTTTCAAAAATGGGCTTGAAAATTTTATTTTATGTCTCAATCTCAATGTATTAACCAAATTTTATCCTTATAGGTGTATTATGTACTGAGTAATCACTTTTTTTGTGTTTTCGAAAATATTAGATATATAAAAAGTCGGCGTGGCTATCACCCGATTTCGCCCATTTTAAATAGCGCTCGGAGCTGAGTGCCAAGGAACCCGCACACCAAATTTCATTAAGATATCTCAAAATTTACTCAAGTTATCGTGTTCACAGACGGACGGACGGACATGGCTTAATCAATTTCTCTTTTCGTCCTGAACATTTTGATATATATAAGTCAATATCTATCTCGATCCGTTAATGCCGTTACGCGACTAAAGTTAATGTACCTTGTGTGCGAAGCACCACTAGGTATAAAAATAACAGGGGACCTAGGATTGAGCCTTGTGGCACACCTCTCAAAACACTTAGGAAGTCAGACATCCTGCTACCTACACTTACTGCCTGAGTTCTGTCGCCTAGATATGATCTAATAAGGGCGATTGCATGACTGGAAAAGTTAAATAAATTTTCCAGCTTTCTACAGAGTAATGTATGGTCGACAGAGTCAAAGGCTTTTGAGTGGTCAAGGAGAGTTAGAAATGCAGTACAATTTTCATCAATACGTTCCGGAATGTCCTTTATCACTGGTAAAAGTGCGGTTGTACAGCTTCTCTTTGTCCTGAATCCCGACTCCCGGTCTGTTAGAAGCTTGTTTGCGTGCACGTACGAAGTGATTTGCCGATGTAAAATTCGTTCAACGACCTTAGATAAAAAAGGCAGTATGGCTATTGGCTTATACTCATTATTCTGCTTACGAATTGGAATAATTTTAGCAGCTTTCCAGCATTTTAGAAAGACACAGGTCGTCAAAATAGAGTAGGTTATGTGGGGAAGAATTTTAAGAAGGATTACTTTCAGAAATTTGGCAGATATAACATCAAACCCCATAGCGTCAGACTTGACAGAGAGAATGGCTTCCACAACGTCACAGTCATCGACCCAGACAAACTCAAAAGGACTAGCATCAACACTTACGCGAGCACAATAATTATTCACACATATGTTATTCGTTGAAATTGGCAATGTTACAAAGTTTTTATTAATATCATTAATAGCTACATCAGGGGAGACAGATAGATCACCTTTGGATTCCCCAATACCGATTTCCTTAATCGTATTCCATTTTTCCCCGGAATTCAAGGCAGAACTAAACTTATCTTTATAGTAGTTCTCATTAGCCGACCGTATTGCTTTGTTGACAGCGAGCCTCGCAGCTTTGAAGGAACTATGAAATTCATCAGTATTATATCTTTTCCACCGTGCGTAGGCAAGGTTACGCAAGTGAACGAGTCGTTTCAGACTAGCATTAAACCACGGGCTATTATTGTGCCCAGCTGCCTTGAATTTCAGAGGTACATGGTTGTCAAAGAGCAAATTTATACTATTTTGTAAGAATAAAGTTTGATCATCGACTAATGTCAAAGTACGGATTGTGCTCCATTCAACTGAATCCACTGCTGTATTAAGGGATATGTAGTATAAACTTGGGAAATCGCGATACGTAAATGAACAAGGTCTGCACGACGTTTGGAAGACATACGTTAAAAATAAGAGGGCATGCTTTGAAAAACTAGATGCGGAAAGTTAAGTGTAGAATAGCCGTTTTTTAGGGTCGTTGACAAAGAATAAATCTAGCAACGAGGAGTTTGAGCTAGTGTAAGTGAAGCAAGTTTAGCGTGTGATCAAGAAATGAATCAAGTTTAGCGTGTGATCAAGAAGTGAATGTTTATTAAAAATTCTTTCTCTTTTTATACAAATTATTGACTTACACGTATAAGCTTAAACACTAATACTTACAAACTACTTTCCTAATGTGTAAATATGTATAATATGTGGAAATGTCTAGCGTCAGCATTTTGCGATCAAGTGCTGTCATATGTAACCAAATATGCGGCATGTGGTAGTGAAGTTGAACTCCCGCTGAGTTCATGATTTATCTAGGTCAGTAGTGTTTGTTTATTGTGACGAAATATTCTGAAGTCAACAGCCTGTTCGTCACACTACACCATCCACTAATAGTCATATATAATTGGTTGAAATTGGATATGACTATTAATAAGTGCTTTTTGTGTTTTATTGTAATTTCTTGTTGTACATAATTTTTTGATATTGCTCGCGTTGTTTGTTTATTTGGTTACATTCGCTTTGCGCGTACATATATATTTTTTGAATATTTTTTTTTTTTCTATGTGTATATTTGTATCATTATGAGTGGAGTGTTTACAAACCTTTTGTGTTTTGTTTTTTTTTTTCAACATACTGACTTTGTTTATGTGTGTTCGTGTGCGTATTTACATATATTACTTTGAGTAATCTGGAGTGCTTTATTTTAGAATTATTTTTTTTTTTTTTTTTTTTTTTTTTTTTTTTTTTTTTTTATTACTACGGTGTTATACTGGTTTAAGTCTATTTTTATGAATTATTATTTGTTTTTTACTATCGCCTATGTTATGTGGTACTAATGTAAAATTATTATTTATATCTATACTTTTAACTTTATATTTTCCTTTATATCTACTATCTAACTTATGGGAGGCCTCTTCTCTAACTAATACTAAATCTCCTATATTTATCTCCTTACTATAACTACTTTTATCATAATTAAACTTTTGTTTTACTTTACCCTCTTGGACAAATTTTCTAGCTCTCTGCTGTGCTATCTGGAGTCTATATTTTATTTCTTTGTCATAAGCCTCGTGATTGTACAGTGGGCTGATTTTATTTTCTTCTAAAAATTCGTAATTTGGTGAGGTTTTCCCAAATATGAGCTCAAACGGGCAATATTTATGTATGGTAGATGGCGTCGTATTGTAACAATACGCGAAGTACTTAAGGTATTCATCCCAATCGTCTTTGTCACTGGATATGTACGAGCGTACATATTCATTGAATGTTCGGTGACTGCGTTCTACTGTACCCAGGGTTTGATGGTGGTAGGGTGTTGAGGTTTTATGCTCAATTTTTAGTAGTTTACAAAGTTCTTTGAATAAGCTGTTTTTGTATTCGGTGCCCATGTCTGTCATAATTGATTTCATGCGTCCATAAATCAAAATGAAATTTTCAAACACGGCCTTAGCAACTGTTGTTGCGTGTTTGCTTGGGACTGGAATCGCTACCAAGTATTTTGTTAGATCGCATATAATGGTAACTGCATATTCGTTTCCATTTATCGATTTCGGTAATGGTCCGACTGTATCGATTTGTACAATGTCAAATGCCATCGGAGGTGTCTCCGTTATTGTCATTGGCTCTTTTATGTGTTTATTTGTTTTATTTTTCTTGCAGTGGATGCAGTTCTTTATATATTTTCTTATGTCATTTTTCATATTCAGCCAGCTATATCTCTGCTTGATCTTGTCTGTCATGCGATTTATTCCTGGGTGGCCACCACTAATAGGATCGTCATGATATTTTTGCAGGATTTCTTCTATTTTCCCGGGATCTGTCACATCTATAACCTCTGGGGTTAGTGCTATTGTTAACTTTTTGAGAATCTTATTACCCATTTCAATAAATTTTCCTACTGCAGTATAATTATTTTTGAACAATTTGTCCCCTAAGGTCAACTGTATTTGTACAAGTCCTAAATTGCCGGCTTCGTTTTCGAGCCTGGTAAAGAATTGTCCTAAGTCAATCTTATCCTCAACAATTAGGTTGCTTGTATCAATATTGCTACAAATTTTCTTTCCTTTTTTGAAATATAATTTCGGAGGAGAGAAAACGAGCTCGACTAGTCTTTTTACTTCAAATTTATTTAGCGCTTCATATATTTTGGGGTTCTCTTTGTGACTTTCTTTAATTTCAGTTTTATTACTGATATTTTTAGCTGCTGATCTGGTGGTTGTTTTTAATATTCTGCTTGCTTCCACTGACAAGTCTTTCAGATTTGTTATAGTTATGCGGGATAATGCGTCCGCTATATGGTTTTCTTTACCAGCTATGTACTCCACTTCATAGTGTACTGGTTAGCAGTTTTGCTACGCTGCTGGATGTTCAGGAGCTTAGCTGTTAAAACTTCTACTGATTCACCCTTAATCGCGGTTTTGAGTTTTGTTTTGATGTGTTCTATTGTGCTTTCGTTGCTTATGAAATTTCTTGCTGTGCCTTTTAGCTTGGTCTTAATCATGGTAATGGCCAATGCCTCGTGTGTATCCTTGATTTGTTCAAGTATATCGAGTGCGTCTAGGAAACTGTTTAGGTTTTCTGGTTTACCATCAAACTCTGGTAATACTGACGAAGCAGTTTTAATGAACTCAACTACCGTTTGCACCATTGTGACGCTTATACCTGGTATATCTATTGGTTGAAGGTTTCGTATATTTTCTTCTATCAATGGGCTCTGAGCACGTTCTGCCAAAAGCGCATTGAAATCTATTTGTAGGTCTTCCTCTACTGTGGTTGGTACATTGACTTCTATATTGTATCTTGCTAAAGAAGATACTAGTTTGTCCCTTACGGCAGAGAAAAATTGGTAAGACTCTACTTGGTGTTCCTTGGTAAGTATGTTATTTACCGCTTTGATCACCTGTCCTATGCTATTTAGAGCTTCTAAAATTATCTTAAAATGCTTTACGATAGTTTCTGTTTTTATATTAATATTTTTATTTATGCATTTGTAAGATTTATCAGCTTTTAGTTTTTCTTCATATAGGGTATCATATATTTCCTGCCATTTATTCATATCTTAGTTTACAATTTTTTTTTTTCGTTTAAATGCGTTGTTGTACATTGTTCAATCGTCTTAACTTATTTTTTATATAATTTTTGAATAAAATTGCAATTGCGACAATTAAACATGTAGCCAAACAAGCAAAAATTGTTAACCATTTATCGGTGATCTCTTCTTTCTGTTCACTAATAGGATGTGGCTCGTATTGGGCTAATCGATTTTCAGATTTTTGATCTGCTGAACTTTCTTTACCTACCTCGTACCCTGCTATTCCTATCAGTATACCGTTAAGTGCAACTTTCCACCATGCCATTTTAAAATTTTTCTTTTTAACGTGTATGTAATAAAAATTTAAAATTTAATAATATTTACCACTCCAATTTACTCAGTTTGTTTGTTTTTATTTACAAGTTATTTCTTAACATTTTAATTTTATCTTTTAGTTTCTGCCTATGGTTAATGTCTACGGTTAAATTAAGTAGCCTAAAAGCTTCAGCGATTTCTTTTCGCTTCCTAACCTGTCTACCACCTCGTTTCCTTTTATGGATTATTACGGGTGTAGGAATTTTGGGAGTTTCCTCCTTTTTGACAAGCTTATTCCTGCGCCGATACTCCTCTATGGTGATCGGTGTAGGCCCTTGCTTTTCGGTGTCACGATCTTTTAAAATTTTTTCAGAAATGGCAATTAGCTCTTTGATAGTATCGCGACACTTGTTAAAAATTCTATCAAATTCTTCTTTGGTTTTTATTTCTTGCATACTAACTTGATTTTTAATTTTTTGTTTGTAATGTTAAACTTTAAGCAACATGTGCTTATAAAAAAATTCCTAAGCAAATTAAATTGCTCTTAGCTTAGCGGCCGTAGAGGCGTGCCTACCAAATTTCTAATGTATGTTTATACAAATAATGTCTGCCAATGTCCAGCTGCCAGTCTCTTTTTTCAGGATGTATGGTTTGTCCATGGTTATTCCACCCTTTTTATGCTTCTTCTGGATGTCTTCTGTTTGGTGTTGGAGGGTTCATTCAAAAATATTTGCCAAAAATACTTATGCTGCCAGTCTTCCGGATGCCTTCTGTTTGCTGTTGTAGGTTTCATCCAAAAACATTTGCCGAAAAGAAGTCCAAATATGGCCGCAACACTTGTCAACGCCAATAAAATTTGCTTCTCGCCTACTGTCCTGGCGGGATTATGACTGGCTGATATAAAGCCTGGCAGGATCGCCATGTAAGTGAAGCAAGTTTAGCGTGTGATCAAGAAGTGAATGTTTATTAAAAATTCTTTCTCTTTTTATACAAATTATTGACTTACACGTATAAGCTTAAACACTAATACTTACAAACTACTTTCCTAATGTGTAAATATGTATAATATGTGGAAATGTCTAGCGTCAGCATTTTGCGATCAAGTGCTGCCATATGTAACCAAATATGCGGCATGTGCTAGTGAAGTTGAACTCCCGCTGAGTTCATGATTTATCTAGGTCAGTAGTGTTTGTTTATTGTGACGAAATATTCTGAAGTCAACAGCCTGTTCGTCACACTACACTAGTAAAATGTGTTGGAAGTGTAGAGTTTGTGGGATGTAGTCCTAGAGATCACATGCTTAGCTTTATATTATACCTTATAAGTAGCGGTTGTAGAAGCTCGATGAAGCCAGAGAAATTTACTTGGAGATTAGGTCTATACACACACCCAATAAGGACTTTATCATTACTTTCGGAAAACACATCGACAAACATGTATTCTACAGAATCACCAGGACTAGAACTACAACATAACTTACAGGATAGAGTACTTTTAACATATATAGCAACACCTCCACCATGATCACCTCTATCAGCCCTGAAAAGTTGATGTCCGTTTAATTTCACCAGGGCATTTGAATGGCAAGAAGAAACCCAAGTTTCAGAGATGCATATGACATCAATATCGGAACCTACGCATAAAAATCTTAACTCATCTAGCTTTTTATATAAACTTTGCGCATTTATATGAATAACGTTCAGACCTTTGGCACGGTTACTGACTATCCGCAACAGAGTACGAAGGCAGTCTTTGGAACTCGATAATCTATAATCTGAGACCATCATGATAACAAAAAATTTTTGAAAGCTTTGCACAGCATTTGACTAGGGATTACACATTTGATAATTTACTAAACTTGTTTGAGGAGATAGAGAAGAGAAGTAAGTATGTTAGGAAAAAATAAATAAGTAATAGGATATACGTAAAAGAAGAATCACTGGCATTCCTGGTGGCCATCCGAAGGAGTATTCGCCGTCTCCGCGCTGTTTTCACGGAAGGAGCTCACGCCTTCCGTGCTGGTGTCCTCAAGGCCCTCAAAATACTTCACACTAGAAACTGCTACGGGGCTGTCGCTTGCGCTTCGTTTTATGTGCACCAGACCCCGCACTGTGGACACCGAAAACAGCTTTTTTCGTTTTGGATTACGGCTTTGAAAATTTCGTGATTTGGTTTGGATAGCGATGCATTTATAAATATCAGAGCATCAGCATTTATGCCCACGTGAACCAGTCGTAGTCCTTAGCCCTGTTATTTAGTCGCCTGAAGGTCGCACAAAAATGCTTTTGAGAGGAGTCGGCTGTAAGTTTAGGGTGAAGCATAAATGGTGGGATAGTTTCTGCAGATTTTCAGCCTCCTCGCAGGGAATTCCGTGGACTCGGACTTCATACCCTGCATTTTGGGTGTCTTGCTTAGACAAGGTATGCTTTATGGAACCTACATATCTCGTTTTCCCGGCGCGCAATGCGATCGTACGCATTCTCTAGACGAGTTACTCTTCCATTCAGCTCAACAATGTCTCGTTTTACGCTTTCATACTTGTCTTCGAGCTTTTTACACACGAACTCAATTAGTATTTTTTCTGACTCTATGATTATGGTCATTCAATTTGGCGAAGCGTTGATCGATACTGCGCATTGTAAATGGTGATGAATCACTGAATCTTGCAGCTTTTTTTACGGATGCAGTCTTGCATTTTGAGAAACCGAAGCCATATTTTATCCAAAAATACTCCAAAAAATAATACAACAAAAATCTAAAGCCGAAAAACGGTTGTTGTTGTTCAATTCTGGCTAAATGAGCACGTTGGGCAGCAGATGTCGCCACAAATCATACTAGAATCAATACGTATACACAACACTTAACACTAGCCACAATGTAACACATCACACACAAAACACACAGTTAGACACACAAAATAAAATGTCAAAGCTTCTGTTTATCTTGTAACACAAGTTGGTAAAACTCATAGCGTCAACACGCATATCGAGGCAAACGCGCTCTCCGAATAAATTTGTATTTTTGACTTAATTTTAACGTTTCGTGGTTAAAATTATTACCTTGCACCTGCGTAAGTAGCGCCCCCTGTGAAGTGACCCCTGTGCTCCTTGGAAGGAATGCCCTGTTGGGAATGCCTTGCGTCCCCTACCCCATAAGTATTCATGGTCCATCTCGCCGGTAAAAAAGACTATCGAAAATTTATAGTGCAAAAAAGAAACAATTACAGTCCATTAAAATATACAAACAAACAGTGAATATGTGGAACGTAAGTGCGGTTAAAAAACTTACAAAGTGAATAAACATTAAAAAACATTAGGGTGACTCCAAAATTAAAAAAAAAAAAGTTAACAAACAAACGTTCACAAATAAACTTGTACACGGGCATAAGTTAGTATTTCCATTCCAACTGATACTCCTTACAGCCTTAGATAAGATTCAAATTTTTTGGCAGGTATATGTATTCTAATTGTCATTTACGTTGGTGCATTCACTTGGATGTGTAAAGCGGTTTGTATTTATTGTTTTGTGTTTATTTGAATAATATCCTGGCACAACAATTTTAAGAAAATTATTTTATAGCACCAACCCAGAATGGCATAGTATAAATATATAAAGTGATAGAATAAAAATTTTGTTTAAAAATAACTTAATCTAAAACAGAAAATTTGGTAAAAGAAATTACAGAATCGATATTTAGAAGAAAATATGGATAGGGGAAACAAAAAGTATAAAATTATTAGTGAGAGTAAGCTACGAGTCGTTATAGAAACAAATAAAATTTTCTTTGAAATGCAGTGTATTGCTTATCAGTCTCAATCTGGATGGCAAAGAGTTCCAAAGACGTATCGAAGTAATAAAAAATTTTCGTTCAGATGTGTGAGAAGCACAGACCTTGATGATTGAAGAAAAGTGAGCCTTCGATATAAGTAATGAGGCTCCTTCGTGTATATTATTTTATGAAGGGTACACAGTGTTTTCACTTTCAAAAGATTATCGAAGGAAATATCTAGCAACTTTTCAGCATAGCCCATATACATATCTGGTCTGGCAATGTTGTTATAAACAACATTCAGCTTCTTTTTGCTTACATAATCACAATTTGAATAAACCTTACAACCATAGACGAGCGTATTAAGAACGCTTTAGCTAAAAGTAGCCTTATATGTAATGGAGCGTGAAATTGTGTAAGCCATAGTGTAAGGGGCATTCCATACATTTTTCCTACAGTACTAAAAATGTGGTATTTCCATGTCAATGTTTTGTTAAAAATTACACCTAGATTTTTTGCCGTGTTCACGTATTCAACATTAGAACTTTCGAAAATTACATTGGCTTAGCCGTTAGTGGCGAGCGCCTTTATATGAATAACAATACATTTTGACTTTTTGGGGTTTAGACATAAGCCGTTCATAGAAGCCCACTCACCGATTTTGTTCAAATGATAATTTAAATTATTTATACAAAACCTGGTGCGATCATAAGGACAACATATACTCGTATACAGTTGGACATCATCGGCATATATATGAACATTATAATACTTACGGACAGCGGGCAAGTCGTTTATATACAGAACAAATAACAGCGGGCCTTAGGATTGAGCCTTGTGGCACACCTCTTAAAACACTTAAGAAGTCAGACATTCTGCCACCTACACTTACTGGCTGAGTTCTGTCGCCTAGATATCTTATAACTTTAAACGAGCTATCTTGTACATTTTTATATCCAGACTATCTTGAAAACGGCTTAACCCATTTTGATAAAATTTGGTATGTAGATAGTGCACCACATTCTAAGAATTTTTACCTAGGTGTTGCCACATAAGTTATTTTTTTGGGGTTGCCACCTATCTGAATTTTTTATTTTATGAAATAAAATATGCTAATTTGGACATCATACGAAAGATATTTTCATTCGTATTTGGAAGTGGGGTTGCCACTTATTGAAGTTTTTATATACATTTTTATACCTTTCATGAACATGAAATGGTATATTAACTTCGGTCCGATGTTTGTAACGTTTAGAAATATATTAGAGATATGAGAGAAATATTAGAAATATAAGAGATAGACCGACCATTAAGTATACCAAATTGATCAGGACGATGAACTGAGTTGATACAGCCATATCCGTCTGTTTGAACGCAAACTAGTCCCTCAATTTTTGAGATTTCTCGATGAAATTTGGCACACGGATGTATTTTTGTATTACATTAGACATTTGTCGGATCCGGTATAATCGGGTCACTATAGCACATATCTCCCATACAACCGATCGTTCAAATAAGAGGATTATGACCATTTCTCCCTCATTTTTAAAGATTAAAACTTGAAACTTGGTGAGATATTTTGTTATGGATAGCAAAAGATTTCGTAAAAAAATCACCAAGATCGGAGCTATATATAGTATATATCCCATACAACCGATCGTTCAGAAAAGAGAATTATGGCCATTTATATTTCATTTTGGAAGATTAAAACTTGAAACTTGGTGAGACATTTGCTTATAGATGGTAAAAGATTTGGTAAAAAAATCACCAAGATCGGAGCTATATATAGTATATATCTCATACAACCGATCGTTCAGATAAGAGGATTATGGCCATTTATCCCTCATTTTGAATTATTAAAACTTGAAACTTGGTGAGACATTTGCTTATAGATGGTAAAAGATTTGGTAAAAAAATCACCAAGATCGGAGCTATACATATATAGTATATATCCCATACAACCGATCGTTCAGATAAGAGGATTATGGCCACTTCTCCCTCATTTTAAAAGATTAAAACTTGAAACTTGGTGAGATATTTTCTTATAAATATTAAAAGATTTCGTAAAAAAATAAAAGAAAATTAAATGTATTGCTGACATAGTTTTAGAGAACTTTAAACAATGCGTATTTAAGTTTGCACGTATTCATGAAAGGTATAAAGCCTTCGGCACAGCCGAAGACAGCGCCGTCCTTACTTGTTTGTTTAGGGTAACTACTTAACAACTATCTCGAAAACGGCTCAACCGATTTGGATGAAATTTGGTATGTAGATAGTGCACCACATTCTAAGAATTTTTACGTAGGTGTTGCCATATAGGTTATTTTTTTGGGGTTGCCACCTATCTGAATTTTTTTTGAATGAAATAAAATATGCTAATATGGACATCATACGAAATATATTTTCATTCGTATTTCGAAGTGGGGTTGCCACTTTTTGAGGTTTTTATATATTTTTTTTGTTTAGGGTAACTACTTAACAACTATCTCGAAAACGGCTCAACCCATTTGGGTGCAACTTGGTACGTAGATAGTGCACCACATTCTAAGAACTTTTACGTAGGTGATGCGAAAGAGGTTATTTTTTGGGGTTGCCACCTATTTGAATTTTTTTTATATGAAATAAAATATGCCAATGTGGATGTCAAAAGAAAGGGGTTTCCTGCGTATTGAAAAAAAATAATATTTCTAAGTAGGGTTGAAGAAATCACAAAATGTTGGCCGATATATGGAGCTCTAACCGACAAATATACCCATGTGAGCCTAATTTGATAACAATCGACAGCTGCTAACCATACAATTCAGCAAGGAATCTTTTAAAGACTTGTCGAAAATTTGTTTGAGCAGCCACTAAGGAGTAATTATGTGTATTCAAACTTTGTTATTAATAAAAAATTTTAAACATATTTTTACTATAAAGATATGTCTTTAGAACGTTCCACTGCTGGTAAGTTTAATTATTCATACAAACAACCAATATATCTTTATTGATGATTATCTAAATAAACTAAATTGTATGGCAACCTATGAAAATGCCGAGCAAAGCTCGGTCGCCCAGGTACTGATCTAAAAAAGGCGGTTGCATGACTGGAAAAGTTAAATAAATTTTCCAGCTTTCTACAGAGTAATGTATGGTCGACAGAGTCAAAGGCTTTTGAGTGGTCAAGGAGAGTTAGAAATGCAGTACAATTTTCATCAATACGTTCCGGAATGTCCTCTATCACTGGTTAAAGTGCGGTTGTACAGCTTCTCTTTGTCCTGAATCCCGACTCACGGTCTGTTAGAAGCTTGTTTGAGTGCACGTACGAAGTGATTTGGCGATGTAAAATTCGTTCAACGACCTTAGATAAAAAAGGCAGTATTGCTATTGGCTTATACTCATTATTCTGCTTACGAATTGGAATAATTTTAGCAGCTTTCCAGCATTTTAGAAAGATACAGGTCGTCAAAATAGAGTACGTTATGTGGGGAAGAGTTTTGAGAAGGATTACTTTCAGAAATTTGGCAGATATAACATCAAACCCCATAACGTCAGACTTGACAGAGAGAATTGCTTCCACAACGTCACAGTCATCGACACAGACAAACTCAAAAGGACTAGCATCAATACTAACGCGAGCACAATAATTATCCACACATGTTATTCGTTGAAATTGGCAATGTTACAAAGTTTTTATTAATATCATTATTAGCTACAACAGGGGAGACAGATAGATCAATTTTGGATTTCCCAATACCGATTTCCTTAATCGTATTCCATTTTTCCTTGGAATCTTTATAGTGTTCTCCTTAGCCGACCGTATTGCTTTGTTGGCAGCTTTGAAGGAACGAAGATATTCATCAGTCCTATATCTTTTCCACCGTGCGTAGGCAAGGTTACGCAGGTGAATGAGTCGTTTCAGACTAGCATTAAACCACGGGCTGTTATTGTGCCCAGCTGCCTTGAATTTCAGAGGTACATGGTTGTCAAAGAGCAAATTTATACTCTTTTGTAAGAATAACGTTTGATCATCGACTAATGTCAAAGTACGGATTGTGCTCCATTCAACTGAATCCACTGCTGTATTAAGGGATATGTAGTCTAAACTTCGGTAATCGCGATACGTAAATGAACAAGTTCTGCCTGACGTTTGGAAGTCATACGTCCAAAATATGAGGTCATGCTTTGAAAAACTAGATGCGGAAAGTTAAGTGTAGAATAGCCGTTTTTTAGGGTCGTTGACGAAGAATAAATCTAGCAACGAGGAGCTTGAACTAGTAAAATGTGTTGGAAGTGTAGAGTTTGTGGGATGTAGTCCTAGAGATCACATGCTTAGCTTTATATTATACCTTATAAGTAGCGGTTGTAGAAGCTCGGTGAAGCCAGAGAAATTTACTTGGAGATTAGGTCTATACACACACCCAATAAGGACTTTATCATTACTTTCGGAAAACACATCGACAAACATGTATTCTACAGAATCACCAGGACTAGAACTACAACATAACTTACAGGACTTACAGGAGTACTTTTAACATATATAGCAACACCTCCACCATGATCACCTCTATCAGCCCTGAAAAGTTGATATCCGTTTAATTTCACCAGGGCATTTGAATGGCAAGAAGAAACCCAAGTTTCAGAGATGCATATGACATCAATATCGGAACCTACGCATACAAATCTTAACTCATCTAGCTTTTTATATAAACTTTGCGCATTTATATGAATAACGTTCAGACCTTTGGCACGGTTACTGACTATCCGCAACAGAGTACGAAGGCAGTCCTTGGAACTCGATAATCTATAATCTGATACCATCATGATAACAATATGTTTTTAAAAGCTTTGCACAGCATTTGCTAGGGATGACACATTTGATAATTTACTAAATTTGTTTGAGGAGATAGAGAAGAGAAGTAAGTATATTAAGAAGCAATAAATAGGTAATAGGATATATGTAAAAGAAGAATCACTGTAATTCCTGGTGGCCATTCAAAGGAGTATTCGCAGTATCCGCGCTGTTTTCACGTGCTGGTGTCTTCAAGGCCCCTTAAAATACTCCACACTAGAAACTGCTACGGGGCTGTCGCTTGCGCTTCGTTTTATGTGCACCAGACCCCCGCATTGAGAAGGGCGATCCTGCAAACTGCGCCAACTATCGCGGAATCAGCCTTTTGAATATCGCATATAAGGTCCTATCAAGCGTATTGTGCGAAAGATTGAAGCCTGATGTAAACAGACTGATTGGACCTTATCAGTGTGGCTTCAGACCTGGTAAATCTACCATCGACCAGATTTTTACAATATGCCAAATCTTGGAAAAAACCCGATAGAAAAGAATCGACACACATCATCTCTTTGTTGATTTTAAGCCGCTTTCGATAGCACGAAAAAGAGCTGCCTATATGCCGCCATGTCTGAATTTGGGTTTCCCCCAAAACTTATACGGCTATGCAAAATGACCTTGACCAACACCGCCAGCTCGGTCAGAATTGGGAAGCGCCTATCCGAGCCGTTCGAAACTAAACGAGGTTTCATACAGGGTGACCCCCTATCGTGCGATTTCTTTAATTTAATGCTGAAGAAAATAATACAAGCTGCAGAACTTAACCGCGCTGAAACAATATTTTATAAAAGCCTGTAACTGTTGGCATATGCTGACGATATTGATATCATTGGCCCTAACAACCGCGCCGTAACTTCTGCTTACTTCAAATTAGAAAAAGAAGCGGAGAAAATGGGATTGGTGGTGAACGAGGGCAAAACGAAGTACCTTCTGTCATCATGCAAAGAGTCAGCGCATTCGCGCCTTGGCAACCAAGCCACTGTTGGCATCAACAATTTCGAAATAGTAAAGGACATCGTTTACCTGGGAGCCAGCATTCTTTTTCTTTTTTATGGCGCGATATACAACAGGTATATCATCATAAACCTCCTAAGAGATTTTTGCGCCAAGCTTCTCTTCCAATTTGTGGTGTGCCGATTTGAATTTTCCCTACAAATTGGTGGGACCTACAGTTTTTTGCCGACTCCGAACGGCATCTACAAAGGAGACGAATTTTTGCTGAGAAGCCTGTCATGGCAGAAATACACTCGGAGAGTTTGCCAAACCACTGCCGAGGGGCGACCCCGTTTTGAAAAACTTTTTCAAATCACTTTTGATGTTACCTGTACCAGGGCTCGAACCATGGACCATCGGTGTGGTAGGCCGGCAACACTACCTCCACACCACGGCGGCCGCCACACCGCGGGAGCCAGCATTAACACCAACAATAATGGTAGCCTATAAATCCGACGAAGAATTACTCTTGCAAACAAATGCTACTTCGGACTGAGTAGACAAATGAAAAGTAAATTCCTCTCTCGACGAACGAAAATAACACTCTAGAAGTCACTCATCGCACCCGTCCTGCTATATGGTGCAGAAGCGTGGACACTAACAACATCTTATGAGGCGGCTCTGGAAGTATTCGAGAGAAAGGTTTTTCGAAAGATTTGTGGACCTCTACGCGTTGGCGACGGCGAGTACCGAAGAAGATTTAATGATGAGCTGTATGAACTTTACGCAGACGCCGACATACAGCGGCTTCGCTGGCTAGGCCACGTAGTGCGAATCAGCGAAGTTGCTCCAGTCCAGAAAGTATTCTTATCGGCACCCGCCGGTGGAAGCAGAGGAAGAGGGAGACCACCACTCCAATAGAAGGACCAAGTGGAGACCGATTTGCGATCCCGCGGTCTTTCTAATTGACGCTAGTTGGCGCAACGAAGAAACGACTGGCGACGGCCAAAATCTCCCGAGCGATTAGATGACCATTTAAAGAAGAAGAAAGACCCCGCATTGTGAACACCGAAAACAGCTTTTTTCGGATTGGGGCTTTGAAAATTTCGTGATTTGGTTTGGATAGCGATGCATTTATAAATATCGGAGCATCAGAATTTATGCCCACGTCGCAGTCCTTTGTTGTTATTTAGTCGCCTAAATGTCGCACAGGTTTTAATCAGCATATTTCTGTCTCTAGGCGAATTAAATTTAATAATTATGGCAGGATAGATCGTGCTGCTGGGTATTTTCCGTGGCCGAAAAATGCTTTTGAGAGGAGGCGGCTGTAAGTTTAGGGTGAAGCATAAATGGTGGAATACTTGTTGCAGGTTTTCACCCTCCTCGAAGGAAATTCCGTGGACTCGGACCTCATACGCTACATTTTTGCTGTCTTGCTTAGACAAGGTATGCTTTAAAGAACCTATCTCGTTTTCCAGGAGCCAATGCGATCGTACGCATTTTATAGACAAGTTACTCTTCCACTCAGCTCAACAATGTCTCGTTTTACGCTTGTCTTCGAGCTTTTTACACACGAACTCAATTAGCCTTTTTTCTGACTCTATGATTATGGTCATTGAATTTGGCGAAGCGTTGATCGATACTGCGCATTGTAAATGGTGATGAATCGCTGAGTCTTGCTGCTATTTTTAGGGATGCAGTCTCGCTGCTTATAGCTTCACCACAGCGTTTTGCAGAAAGCGAAGCCATATTTTCCAAAAATAGTCCAAAAAATAATACACCAAAAATGTATAGCCGAAAAACTGGGTGGCAGCACGAAACAGTTAATTTGACTTATTTTTAGTTGTGCTAGTAGCTCACAGATGGCACCAGTGCTTACTCAGCAAGTACACGACCCACCTGGACAACGGATGTTGTTGTGTTTGAATTCTGGCTAAATGAGCACATTGGGCAGCAGATGTCCCCACAAATTAGAATAGAATCAATACGTATACACAACACTTAACACTACCCTACAAACCAGATACCGGTTACCAATGTAGCTAAATAGTTGGTTTCATTAATTTCTCATATGGTCTACGAAGTGGCTATTTTTGTTCAGGCGACGTGAAGATTTTAACCATATGTGTGACTTTGCATCTCCCTTGCACACATAGAATTTTCCCATTGACAAAAACTATAGCTGTACTTTTCAATACTTCCAGTCTTAAAAAATTTCCCTTTTCAAAACCAGTTAATGTTTTGGCTAACATGTAGTTAAAAATATTTCCTCAATTGGTTTTTGTTTTGGCTAAATTGTGGTGAAAAATATTCGTTCAGTTGGTTATTGTTTTGGCTAACATGTGGTGAAAATTATTGGCTGAATCGGTTACCAAAGTGGCTAACGTATGGTTAATTTTATTAGCTGAATTGGTTAATGAAATACCAGTTATAGTGGTTATTGTCAAATGGAGATACCTACACCTTTTTCCAAATAAATTGCACAAAAATGCATAATTTTTATTAAATATTTATATATTTTATTGAAATTATTTTTTAATACATTGGAATAAATCATATTAAAACTAAATTTTTCAATATTTTACAAATTTGGACTTATTTACATTTTACATTGTTGGAGTTTATAAAAATTAATTTAGAGTACCATGAGGATATCATAACTAGTATTTATTTACATTTGTAAAGTATATAAAAATTAATTTAGAGTAGAAAAGGATGGGACCCTAAGTATTTAGTAATATATTTTTTGTTTATTTTTGATTAAAAACATTGCTTAAATTGTATTATGCTTTTTAAATATAATAGAAGATAATATTTACAATATTTTAAATCTATTATCATTACTATATTTATTTACAAAAGCGGTGCTATTTACATTATTCAGATTTTATTGTCGTTCATTGTACTAAAAAAAGTAAAAGTGTATTATTAACAATGCAATAAAACTTAAAGATATATTATTTACAATGCATCTTTTTTAACAGTTAATTATTTCAAGGATTATTTACAAAAGGGGTAGTATTTGCAATCTACATATTTTATTGTCATGTAAAAAGTAAAAATCTGTTATTTGCAATGCAATAAAACTTAAAGATATATTATTTACAATGCATCTTTTTTAACAGTTAATTATTTCAAGCATTATTTACAAAAGTGGTAGTATTTACAATCTACATATTTTATTGTCATGTAAAAAGTAAAACTCTGTTATTTGCAATGCAATAAAACTTAAAGATATATTATTTACAATGCATCTTTTTTAACAGTTAATTATTTCAAGGATTATTTACAAAAGTGGTACTATTTACAATATACATATTTTATTGTCAATTCAGGATAATATAATAAGTATTTATAAAACTAGTTTAAGATAATTATATAGGAAACTATATACATTATTTGGTCAAACACTATAAAGTGGGTGACTAAATACTACTTTGTCGATATTGTATATCCTTTAGCGGATATTTGCAGTCTCAGTTGTTAATATACATGTCCCAAAACAGTTTCTAAAAAAATTTTCAACGACTTATAAAAAAATAAGTAACTAAAAATTCTATCCGAAAAAAAAATGTAGAGCATTGATGTCAACATCCAATATTTCAAGTATTCGCTAAAAGATATACAAGATTGACAAAGTAGTATTTTGGGGCCCACTCGATAGAGTTTGACTCACTATAAAAATGAAAAGAATGCAGTCTTAAAATGCATACGTAATAAGCACTTTACTTTATGACTGCATTCTTTTCTTTTTTAAAACAACCTGCTTATGCCGGTTATGGCTAAGGGCGACAAACTTCCGAATGTCGTCGATTAGTACGTTTTTAGGCGTACTAGCAAAAACATCTGTAAGGAAAATATAACATTATAATTTGCATAAAAGCTGTACTTATAAATATTTACCTCAACCCCAATAATGCTGCCTTCTTCCCTCTCTCTTCATAGTTGTAGTGCAAGGTCAAAGGGTCCGCTAATATGCCTTTAAGAACATCCTTCACGAAACCCTTTGCTCCCTTCATTTTAAGGAGTATGTTGAGCTGGAATCGATAACAAAATAAATAGATGTAGAGAAATTCGCCACCTGGAATTAATTTTAATTCAACTTTTTCTCTACTCGCGCATTATTTTAAGCAAATCTGTTATGTCAGCTTGTGAAAGCTTGTGCCTCAGAGCAAAAGCCTTTACCTTCACAAACTTGTCAACATTAATCTCAACCCCTTCAGCTTCATCATTTTCTACTTCGAAATCATCGAATAGAAAACGATCATCCTCCCCGTCAGTCGAATCGCATTGCTCTGCACAGGAATATTCTGATGCTGCTCTACTTGTTGACGGAACATCATCATCGTCTAACCTATGTACATCAGAATGCCCCAATGCCGCTCTGCCCCAATGCCGTCGTTTTCTAATCTACTTGCCAGGGAAACATCTTCAGACAAATTTAATTTGCGAAATTTCGCTATATTTTCCTTGTATTTCATGTTTTCTTTGCTAAGTAGATTGGAAAACGTTCGTTTACTCATACTTAAAGGAACGAATACTAAATTTCAGTGGAAGGTGTCGTCCAAATGCAATGGTGGATCGTATTTTGTGGATCGTGTTCTGTAATAGAATGAAATTATGTTTATGCTTTAATGAAATGTTTATTCGTATATATGTTTGAGGTGTTTTAGCACCTAATTTTCATTTTCGAGGCAAAGCATGCTGGATGCTGAGGTCAAAGTCCGTCTTTTTACATAGCTGCCGCCATTTTCGGACGTGTTTTAGCAGTTTTCATTGAATGTAAAGTATTACCTAACTCACGTATAGCTGTCCTTTAATTAATTAAGTTAAATAGTTCCATAGGGTTGCTAGATCGCTGTCATGTGAAAACAAGAATCGCAGATATGAACGCACTTGTATTATGTGAAAGGTTTTATAACTAGTCTTACATAACTAGTGCATAAATCCGACTAATTAGCAGACGTTATCGATACCTTTTCAACAGATCGATAAACACATTCCATCACATAACAAACAGCTGCTTGATTTGATGACTTTGTTTTGATTTGCTGCAAGCGTTGGAAAAGTTTTTAAGAGACACTGAACATTCGGCTCAAGAAAGATTTTTGTTCATTAATTGTATTAAGGTAATTCTATACGACAGCACCTAACTGCTAAAACATGTCCGAAGAGATAGTGCATGTAAATACCGTGGTTAACGCCTCCCATTAGTGTTGATTTATAAAGAGGTAAACAAGTCTTTTGAAGCATTTTTGATATTTTTGGACGTGTTAAATCAGTTATGTGCTGTCGTATACAATTACCAAATGCTTTATTATGCGAGTTTGCCTGTTGTATTGTTGTTAATTGTTTTAAACCAAATTGGTAATACTTTACATCCAACGTCAACTGTAACAACTGCACTAAAAATGTCGATATTGGTGCCCAGAGATGCGTTACGTTCCCAGGTACCATAATCTGGTGGATGAAACCCAATATTTTTAGTCTGAATTGAATTGAATATCGACATTTTTAGTGCAGTTTTTACAGTTGACGTCGGATGTAAAGTT
This sequence comes from Merzomyia westermanni, assembly GCA_949987695.1. Taxonomy (NCBI): domain Eukaryota; kingdom Metazoa; phylum Arthropoda; class Insecta; order Diptera; family Tephritidae; genus Merzomyia; species Merzomyia westermanni. The sequence continues at coordinate 139,871,274 of OX465292.1, forward strand.
TTACTACCAAATTGTACCTTTTCCTAATAAAAAGTGGGATAAATTATTAGAAGAAAAAAATATTAAATTGTAAAATCTTTTTTCATGTTATTTTTTTTAATCTTAGCCCAAAGCAATTTATAAAGTAAGGAGTTCAACGCCGAAAATGTATAAGTGCCGAAGATAATACATTTTCGAATACGCTAGGCGGTAATTGTTTCCTTTAGGAGACAACTGCTAAAACACGTCCAAAAATATCGGGAGAAGTATCAAACAACGCGCTTTGACTTCGGTATCAACAATCCGAAAGCGGATTTCCAATTTTTTGTTTCAGTGAAAAGTTATTCGCAAAAAAACTAAAAAATTACCCAGGTCCGATTCCAAATAGGGGGTTTGATCCAAGGTATTTATGTGCAGAACACCTTTCTGCGTAGACGGCCTTTGGCCGTGCTTCAAAAAAATAACCCTTAGCCGGTCCAACATCGGCTACGCGGTCCACAGTATTTCTGCGCAGAACACACTTTTTGCACTTTCGGTACACTCTAATTGTGATTACAATAAGCACATGAAAATGACAGAAAATTTTCAACTTTGCTTGCAAATTTCCCTTCACTGAAAAAAAAACTCGAAAATCCGCTTCCACATTATAGTTACCGAGGTCAAAACGCGTATTTTGATACCTTTCCCGATAATTTCGGACATGTTTTGGCAGTTGTCTCCTAAAGGAAACAATTACCCGCTAGGCTGTTTATTTGAAAAAATTGGGTAAAATAAGTCCCACTTACCTTTGGATGAAACGGCGAGGAAATATCTAGGTGGACTTCATCATAGTGCTTACGAAAATGTGTCCTTATTCTCCTGCGATGCGGATTTTCGTTGAGTAGACGTCTGTTCGGGTGATGCGGTTTGCAGCAGTTGAACAGGGATTGCCTGGTCAACATCTTGCGATGCTCTTTAACACAGAGCATTTTTACCGAAAGTGCAAAAAGTGTGTTCTGCCCAGAAAAACTGTGGATGATAGCCGGAGTGGAATCGGCTAAGGGTTATTATTTGGAAGCTGGGCCGAAGGCTGTTTATGCAGAAAGATGGCCTGCAAAGGAATACTTTCATTGTAAATATATCTTAACATAATTATAAAATTCATTTTCGCATTTTGGATTATTGATGCCGAGTTCAAAACGCGCTCCCGACATTTTGGACTTGGTTGAAGTTGTAGCAGAAAATTACCGAATGGTAATTTGATCTGCATCCAAAATTTGTGGCGAAACATAAAATAAATGTTAAAAACTTATTTACTTACCCTTTTTGCTGCCGCTTATTGTTTCGGGTTTGATTAAAAATCCTTCCGGAATTTTATTTCTTTTTTTTGGTTTTGCTTAAAATTGTTTCCGCAATTTTATTTGAAGATTTAAAAATAATTGAAATTTTTTTTTACAAATGGCGTTAAAATTTGGATTTTGGGATATTTTAACAAAAGTCATGCTGTTCCGGTCGCACTCATAAAATAATGAATGTTATAAAATCAGCAAGGTTTTCTCTTTTTCTCAAATCTTATGCATATTAACCCTAGAATAGACATTTGGAACTTATGGGCACATATTTCAATACAACTCAGAACAATTTTTTTTTGATCGCTTAAGGTTAACGAAATCATTCCAATATTTTGGAAATTTGGGAAACTAAAAATTCATATGTATTGGTATTTTTGGAAAATGTGGTTAGCAGTGGTTTGTAGGGTAAACACAATGTAACACAAAACACACAGGCACACAAAATAAAATGTCAAAGCTTCTGTTTATCTTGTAACACAAGTTGGTAAAACTCATAGCGTCAACACGCGCTCTCCGAATAAATTTGTATTTTTGACTTAAATTTACTGTTTCGTGGTTAAAATTATTAACTTGCACCCGCGTAAGTAGCGCCCCCTGTGCTCCTTGGAAGGAATGCCCTGTTGGGAATGCCTTGCGTCCCCTACCCCATAAGTATTCATGGTCCATCTCGCCAGTAAAAAAGACTCTATCGAAAATTTATAGTGCAAAAAAGAAACAATTACAGTCTATTAAAATATACAAAATAAACAAACAAATAGTGAATATGTGGAACATATGTGCGGTTAAAAAACTAACAAAGTGAATAAACATTAAAAAACATTAGGGTGACTCCAAAATTAAAAAAAAAAAAAGCTAACAAACAAACGTTCAGAAATAAACTTGTACACGGGCATAAGTTAGTATTTCCATTCCAACTGATACTCCTTACAGCCTTAGATAAGGTTCAAATTTTTTGGTAGGTATATGTATTCTAATTGTCATTTACGTTGGTGCATTCACTTGGATGTGTAAAGCGGTTTGTATTTATTGTTTTGTGTTTATTTGAATAATATCATGGCACAACAATTTTAAGAAAATTATTTTATAGCGCCAACCCAGAATGGCATAGTATAAATATATAAAATGATAGAATAAAAATTTTGTTTAAAAGTAACTTAATCTAAAACAGAAAATTTGCTAAAATAAATTACAGAATCGATATTTAGAAGAAAATATGGATAGGGGAAACAAAAAGTATAAAATTATTAGTGAGAGTAAGCTACGAGTCGTTATAGATTCAAATTAAATTTTCTTTGAAATGCAGTGTATTGCTTAGCAGTCTCAATCTGGATGGCAGAGAGTTCCAAAGGCGTATCGAAGTAATAAAAAATTTACGTTCAGATGTTAATATACGATATTTGATGTGTGTGAGAAGCACATACCTTGATGATTGAAGAAAAGTGAGCCTTCGATATAAGTAATGAGGCTCCTTCGTGTATATTATTTTATGAAGGGTACACAGTGTTTTCACTTTCAAAAGATTATCGAAGGAAATATCTAGCAACTTTTCAGCATAGTGAGAGACGTAGCAAGTCTTTTTAGCCCATATACATATCTGGCAATGTTGTTATAAACAAGATTTAGCTTCTTTTTGCTTACATAATCACAATTTGAATAAACCTCACAACCATAGAGGAGCGTAGGTATTAAGAACGCTTTAGCTAAAAGTAGTCTTATATGTAATGGAGCGTGATATTGTGTAAGCCATAGTGTAAGGAGCATTCCATACACTTTTCCTAGAGTACTAAAAATGTGCTTTCCATGTCAATGTTTTTTTTTTTTAAATTACACCTAGCTTTTTGGCCGTGTTCACGTATTCAACATAAGAATTTTCGAAAATTACATTGGCTAACCCGTTTGTGGCGAGCGCCTTTCTATGAATAACAATACATTTTGATTTTTTTGGGCTTAGACATAAGCCGTTCATAGAAGCCCACTCACCGATTTTGTGCAAATCATAATTTAAATTATTTATACAAAAGCTGGTCGGCATATATATGAATATTACAATACTTAAGGACATCGGGAAAGTCGTTTATATACAGAACAAATAACAGGGGACCTTAGGATTGAGCCTTGTGGCACATCTCTTAAAACACTTAGGAAGTCAGATGTTCTGCCACCTACACTTACTGACTGAGTTCTGTCCCCTAGATATCTTATTACTTTAAACGAGCTATCTTGTATATTTGTATATCCAGGCTATCTCGAAAACGGCTTAACCGATTTGGATGAAATTTGGTATGTAGATAGTGCACCACATTCTAAGAATTTTTATCTAGGTGTTGCCACATAGGTTATTTTTTTGGGGTTGCCACCTATCTGAAAATTTTTATATGAAATAAAATATGCTAATATGGACATGATACGAAATATATTTTCATTCTGGGAGAAACTTTTGAGTTTGTCGGAGTGGAGCTAAATTCATCGATGTTTATGCATGGTATGTTATACGTGGCGTTTCAAGAGTTAATTGACCAAATACATTTAAAGTAATGTTTCCGGAAGAAAGAAAGGAACTCGGAACATAGTATGGAAGGAAGTGTTGCATTAGATTTCATATGTATTGAATATAAAAAGTTTTGCATAGTTCTATCTTTAAAAATAAAGAAGAAATCACAGAATATTGACCGACATATGGAGCTCTAACCGACAAATATACCCATGTGAGCCTAATCTTTCTCGATTATTTGATAACAATCGACAGCTGCTAACCATACAATTCAGCAAGGAATCTTGTAAAGACTTGTCGAAAATTTGTTGGAGCAGCCACTAAGGAGTAATTATTTGTATTCAAACTTTGTTACTAATAAAAAATTTTTTAAATATTTTTATTATCAAGATATGTCTTTAGAACGCTCCATTGCTGGTAAGTAAAATAATTCATACGAACAACCAGTATATCTTCATTGATGATTATCTAAATAAACTAAATTGTATGGTAACCCATGACAATGCCGAGCAAAGCTCGGTCGCCCAGGAACTGATCTAAAAAGAGCGGTTGCATGACTGGAAAAGTTAAATTAATTTCCAGCTTTCTACAGAGTAATGTACGGTCGACAGAGTCAAAGGATTTTGAGTGGTCAAGCTAAGTTAGAAATGTAGTAAAATTTTCATCAATACGTTCCGGAATGTCCTCTATCAATGGTAAAAGTGCGGTTGTACAGCTTCTCTTTGTCCTGAATCCCGACTCATGGTCTGTTAGAAGCTTGTTTGAGTGCACGTACGAAGTGATTTGCCGATGTCAAATTCGTTCAACGACCTTAGATAAAAAAGGCAGTATGGCTATTGGCTTATACTCATTATTCTGCTTACGAATTAGAATAATTTTAGCAGCTTTCCAGCATTTTAGAAAGACACAGGTCGTTAAAATAGAGTAGGTTATGTGGGGAAGAATTTTGAGAAGGATTACTTTCAGAAATTTGGCAGATATAACATCAAACCCCATAGCGCCAGACTTGACAGAGAGAATGGCTTCCACAACGTCACAGTCATCGACACAGACAAACTCAAAAGGACTAGCATCAACACTAACGCGAGCACATGAATTATCCACACATACATATGTTATTCGTTGAAATTGGCAATGTTACAAAGCTTTTATTAATATCAATAATATCCCCATCAGGGGAGACAGATAGATCAACTTTGGATTTACCAATTCCGATTTCCTTAATCGTATTCCAATTTTCCCTGGAATTGAAGGCAGAACTAAACTTATCTTTATAGTAGTTCTCCTTAGCCGACCGTATTGCTTTGTTGGCAGCTTTGAAGGAACTAAGATATTCATCAGTCCTATATCTTTTCCATAGTGGGTAGGCAAGGTTACGCAGGAGAATGGTCGTTTCAGACTAGCATTAAACCACGAGCTATTATTGTGCCTAGCTGCCTTAATTTCAGAGGTACATCGTTGTCAAAGAGCAAATTTATACTATTTTGTAAGAATAACGTTTGATCATCAGCTAATGTCAAAGTACGGATTGTGCTCCATTCAACTGAATCCACTGCTGTATTAAGGGATATGTAGTCTAAACTTCGGAAATCGCGATATGTAAATGAACAAGGTCTGCACGACGTTTGGAAGTCATACGTTCAAAATATGAGGTCATGCTTTGACCGTTTCTTAGGGTCGTTGACGAAGAATACATCTAGCAACGAGGAGTTTGAGCTAGTAAAATGTGTTAGAAGGGTAGGGTTTGTGGAATGTAGTCCTAGAGATCTCATCTCTATCTCTATGGCGCGATATACAATAGGTATATCATCATAAACCTCCTAAGAGATTTTTGCGCCAAGCTTCTCTTCCAATTTGTGGTGTGCCGATTTGAATTTTCCCTACAAATTGGTGGGACCTACAGTTTTTTGCCGACTCCGAACGGCATTTACAAAGGAGACGAATTTTTGCTGAGAAGCCTGTCATGGCAGAAATATACTCGGAGAGTTTGCCAAACCACTGCCGAGGGGCGACCCCGTTTTGAAAAACTTTTTTCAAATCACTTTTGATGTTACCTGTACCAGGGCGAGAGATCTCATGCTTAGCTTTATATTATACCTTATAAGTAGCGGTTGTAGAAGCTCGGTGAAGCCAGAGAAATTTACTTGGAGATTAGGTCTATACACACACCCAATAAGGACTTTATCATTACTTTCGGAAAACACATCGACAAACATGTATTCTACAGAATCACCAGGACTAGAACTACAACATAACTAACAGTATAGAGTACTTTAAACATGTATAGCAACACCTCCACCATGACCACCTCTATCAGCCGTGAAAAGGTGATATCCGTTGATATTCACCAGGGCATTTGAATGGCAAGAAGAAACCCAAGTTTCAGAGATGCATATGACATCAATATCGGAACCTACGCATAAAAATCTTAACTCGCTCTTTAGCTCGCTTTTTATATAAACTTTGCGAATTTATATGAATAACGTTTAGCACGGTTACTGACTATCCGCAACAGAGTACGAAGGCAGTCCTTGGAACTCGATAATCTATAATATGAGACCATCATGATAACAATACGTTTTTAAAAGCTTTGCACAGCATTTGACTAGGGATGACACATTTGATAATTTACTAAATTTGTTTGAGGAGATAGAGAAGAGAAGTAAGTATATTAGGAAGCAATAAATAGGTAATAGGATATATGTAAAAGAAGAATCACTGGCATTCCTGGTGGCCATCCGAAGGAGTATTCGCAGTATCCACGCTGTTTTCACGAAAGGAACTCACGCCTTCCGTGCTGGTGTCCTTAAGACCCTCAAAATACTTCACACTAGAAACTGCTTCGGGGCTGTCGCTTGCGCTTCGTTTTATGTGCACCAGACCCCGCATTGTGAACACCGAAAACAGCTTTTTTTGTTTCTTAAGGCAGATTGCGGCTTTGAAAATTTCGTGATTTGGTTTGGATAGCGATGCATTTATAAATATTGGAGCATCAGAATTTATGATCACGTGAACCAGTAGCAGTCCCTTGTTGTTATTTAGTCGCCTGAAGGTTTGAGGCTTTTGAGAGGAGGCGGCTGTAAGTTTAGGGTGTTGGAATGGTTTCTGCAGATTTTCACCTTTCTCGCATGGAATTCCGTGGACTCGGACCACATACCCTGCATTTTGGCTGTCTTGTTTAGACAAGGTATGTTTTAAGGAACCTATCTCGTTTTCCAGGCACCCAATGCGATCCTACGCATTCTCTAGACGAGTTACTCTTCCATTCAACTCAACAATGTCTCGTTTTACGCTTTCATACTTGTCATCGAGCTTTTTACACACGAACTCAATTAGTTTTTTTTTTCTGACTATGATTATGGTCATTGAATTTGGCGAAGCGTTGATCGATACTGCGCATTGTAAATGGTGATGAGTCGCTGAACCTTGCAGCTTTTTTACGATGCAGTCTCGCTGCTTATAGCTTCACCACGCCGTTTTGCGGAAACCGAAGCCATATTTTCCAAAAATTCTCCACCAAAAATCTATAGCCGAAAACTGGGTGGCAGCACGAAAAATTAGTCTGACTTATTTTGAATTGTGCTAGTAGCTCACAGATGGTACCAGCGTTTATTCAGCAAGTGCACAAACCACCTGGACCACGGCTGTTGTCGTTGTTCAGTTCTGGCTAAATTACCACGTTGGACAGCAGATGTCGCCACAAATCACACTATATTCAACACTTAACACTAGTAACAATGTAACACACCACACACAAAACACACAGAAAGACACAAAATAAAATGTCAAAGCTTCTGTTTATCTTGTAACACAAGTTGGTAAAACTCAAAGCGTCAACACGGATGTCGAAGCAAACGCGCTCTCCGAATAAATTTGTATTTTTGACTTAAATTTAACGTTTCGGGGTTAAAATTATTACCTTGCACACGCGTAAGTAGCGCCCCCAGTGAAGTGAACCCTGTGCTCCTTGGAAGGAATGCCCTGTTGGGAATGCCCTGCGTCCCCTACCCCATAAGTATTCATGGTCCATCTCGCCGGTAAAAACGACTCCATCGAAAATTTATAGTGCAAAAAAGAAACAATTACAGTCCATTAAAATATACAAAATAAACAAACAAATAGTGAATATGTGGAACATATGTGCGGTTAAAAAACTAACAAAGTGAATAAACATTAAAAAACATTAGGGTGACTTAAAAATTAAAAAAAAATAGTTAACAAACAAACGTTCACAAATAAACTTGTACACGGGCATAAGTTAGCACCACAACAACTAAAACAACAAAAATATCGAAATCAACAATCAACAGACATCTTTAAGAGACTGCAGCGAGGGAATGAAACATCCAAAGGAAGTTGTTTTCGTATACAACACAAAACACCGCCTCCCCCAACCACCTATTCAAGGGAACATAGAATATACAAATTCACCCCAACCCTAAACATCGCAGTGAGTTGTATCGTTTGCTATTTACATGCTTATATAAGTATTTATTTAAATTATACGGAACTGTCTTAAGCCGTATAGATATTTAGATCGGGGTACTTATAAGTTTACATATACACAAATCGTTGTAAAACTTACAAAAAAATAGGTGCACCCTTTTATACCGACATAAAATATTCCCCGTTTGTTTCAAACAAAAATATTTCTAAATGCTTATTTTTTTGTGTTCTCAAGCAAAACTTAAAACTCCAACAATAAATACAAGGGCACCTTTAAGCTTCTTAGGCATACCCGTCTATCCGCAACCCCTTGGTATATACACGTCTAGCAGAAAGAATAGCAAGCGAAAATCGAAATTTCAGCAAACCTCTATTTGTACCTACCAAATTACACAGTAGCAACAAGTTCACTTCTTACGATAAAACATATTTACATTTGCTAACGCATATTTCTTGGTTCCAAAAAATTAGCACACCTTTATACGTATTCACATACGTACAAACATTTAGGCAGCAAGAAAGCTGCCGTCCAGCTTCCCAGCACAGGAAAAAGCACTAAGCATAAAAGTAAAGAAAATAAAGTTCCTTGCTTCCACAATTAGCAAAACACAAAACAAAAAACTTCCTTTGTTAGCAGGCAAACACTATACACAATTAACAAAGAAAAGTAAATATATATACATTAGAGCGGGTCGAATTTTTTTTCCATCAGGAGTATAGCAAAAACGTAATCTGCAGATGATTCTAAGAAAAATTGCTGAATACACTACAGCTCTAAGTCCGATTTCGAGTCCCCCACTTTTGCAAAATAGATATTTTGCCATATGAATGTAGGGTTTGGCCAAAAAATCTTCATAGCTTCTGATAGAATTATAGGAAAAATATCATACTGGGCTTACTTTAAAGGTATTTTACGTACGTTTCAGAATCTATATTAATATCTGTAGTGGTTTTGAATTTTAGTAGAGATATCAGGCTTAAATTATGAGAAATTAGCCTAAAATGAACTTTTAACTATATTATCAAATTTCTTATGAAAAATTTTTTTTTCCTTGCAGCTAAAATATGTTCAGAACATTTCCAACAACTTTCGTTCAGACAGCAAAATTTTTGCATTTAAATTTAAAATGAATGGACGAAATCCTTCTACATCATCTGCATCCACTTTATCATCATATACTTGAACACGATATTATTGCATTTGGTTTATCAAGTGAGTTAAATAATCTGAATTTACCGTCTAGTCGCGACATTTTAAGATTTTATTTTTTATATTTTGTTTAGGCTTTTTTTGATCATTGTGGTTTTGATGCAAATAAAAGATTTTTATTTCATCATTTCAACATGTTTTTCGTTGTTGTTTTTAAATAAATAGATCACCCCTGAAGAAGCTAGGGAGACTAGCGAAACGTCGGGTTGAAATGATGAATTAAAAATCTTTTATTTGCATCAAAACCACAATGGTCAAAAAAAGCCTAAACAAATTATAATATATAATAAATTGACCGGAAAATCTTCATTTTATTTTTTTTTTAAGTGATCATGCTAAAATTCAAAGTAAAATGTTTTCGCATAAAAATTTAATTTAATTCTGAATTACTCGGATATGTTAATTTGGGTGAAGAAAAAAATGCAAAACACAAATTAAAAAAATTAAGTAAATTCTTCAATAGCAAAAAACTGTCAGAGATCAATTAATTAGCAAATGCAGCGATGGCGAACCAGCTAATACTCGGATAGGAAATGGTGTTATAAGACTTTTTGAAAAGCATTTAAATAGACCACTGCACTGGTTTATATGTTTGCTTCATTTCAATGAATTACTATTTGGTAATTTATTCAGAGCATTAGATAAAACAGTCACAAGTGAACCAAGAGCAGCAGGTGGAAATATATTCAAAGACATTCAAGACTGTGAAATGTTCTGAACTTATTTTAGCTGTAAAGAAAAAAAGTTTCCATAAGAAATTTGTTAAAAATGATAATATAGTAGTTAAAAGCCTAAAATAAAGGCTAATTTGTCATAATTTAAGCCTTGCTTGCATCCCAGGCTAGCTCGTCAGCGTGGGGCGGGATACTTTCCACCACCCTCACCTACAGCCACATGAATAAAAATAGGGTTCATACCTGCATGTATTGGGAGGACTAAAAGGAGTAAGTGAAAGGTCATAAAAGCAGAAAGGGGAAGAGTCGATGAAGGTGAAAACAGGTGTAAAGATAGAGGAGAGGCCTGTCCTGTCAGGTGGAGTCTTCCCTCCCACTTCCGCGGAACTTCCGCGAAACCATGGGCACTGTGCTGACTCCTAATTGCTTACAGTGCCCCCAAACCTGACTTAAGTCAACCCGTTTGTCATAAGGTAATTTTCCCTAATACTAACCTTCACATAACCGTGCGCGCGCAAGCGCAGCACCTATACCAATATTAAGAGTTTAACCCTGCATGGTTGCAATAATATCCAAGAGATTTTCAACCAAACATTTATAATAAAAAATGTTCTTCTACAATATAGGTACTTCGGATATTTGGCAAAATTCAACGATAAAAAGAAATTAACAACTAAGTAAAATCTAAGGTTCGCAATTTGTGCAGATTCAAGAATTTTTAACCTTATATGGATATTTATTATTATTATATCTAAGTAACAATATAAAAAAAGGAAAGAAAATTCAAAAATAAAAGAAATCAACTATGAAAAACTTATTGGCTAATCAATATGAAAACTATGGGCATGTGTTATCCTAAGTATCGGAATTACATCTCAATCTCAAGAAAAAAAAAAAATTATTCAAATTACAATACTCCCTAATGTAGCTATCGGCCGTTGATCTTGCAATCAGCTGTTTGTCCCACTGACCCAGATTTCAAGATCAAGGCCAAATGTAGTTATGTATGCAAAAATGTAGGATAAAAAAAAATCGACAGAAGTGTACATATATTCTTTCGCTTTGGTCAATTGCTACTCCAAATCTTTTGCTGAGTAGGGATTGCTTATGAATATATGTACATACATACAGCATATATACGTGTATTAATTACAACTCACCAAGTCCTTGCTCCAATGGCGCCACCGTAGAGCACCTGTGCTGAAAGTAAGAAGGAATACTCAAATACACATATGCTCCTAGATCATGCGCACATATATCGCTCTCTAAGTAGTGCTCAGCCAGATCACTCGCTTGTGATCTTGGCTTTTTGAGCCAATATTTTAGTGTGCTAGGAAAGGAAACTACACTTGCACTTGAACTTCGAAAAGTTCGGAATACAGAGATTAAACTCGAGTCACAGGATATTCACACGGGGTGGAGGCGGCAATTCTAGAAAAAAATTTATTAATGAAAGTTTGGAAAGGTAAAAAAAATCTAATCGAACTTTTGTTTTCCAAGTTCATAAAAAAAAAAATTATAAAGAAAAGGAACTACAAATCTATAACGTGAGTGGCGTTGTGTGTCTGTGTGGGTTGCGATATTCTAAGTAAATTGTGTAAAGAAGAAAAAGGGAAAGTCAAGAAAACATCGAAATCTAAACTGGAGTAGGGAAGATAAAGCAAAAATGTGTAAAACCTGACAAAAAAAATTATAAATGAAAGTTTGAAATGAAATGGACAAAATAATAAGTAACTCAAAATGAAAATTTAAATGGAGAAATTAATGGGATTAATAAAGTAAGAAAACCAAATTGCAAAAAAAAAATCGAAAAGCCCACAATTCGATGTGACACCCTCAACGATTCAAGCCCATGAATTTACCTAAAGTTCCACAATTCTAACCTCGTTTCCGAATACGAATATTAAAAAGATTATCAAGGATGGCGATATCATATAAAGGAAATTAAAAATTAAAGTAGCTCCTTCCGTCCTGATCTGGTATTCATCTGTTGTGCATTTGGTGGTGACCAGCTCTCGAATAGTGTTTGTTGTTGTGTTGTTACGTGTCGTGAAGTAGATCAATGTCTCTATGTTGTTGTTGTAGTTGTTGCTGGAATCTGTGCCGTCCGTTCGGGCCGTATAACATTAGCTTTTAAATTGTGTTTGTTGTTGTGTTGTTGAGTGCCATAAAAATGTTCAGTGTCTGTTGTTATGGCTTGTGAATTTTTTGTTGTCTGGGATCTCGAAGTTAGGGCGTTGCGCCGCCAAAAATCTGTGCCCAGGGGGTTTTCCCGGTGGTGATGCAACCTGCATTTCAAACAAATAAAAAACTTAGGCGCATATATTCTTTTTTTTGCACCATCATAGATGCACGTACACACAAATATCTGTGTGCCTATGCACCTACGTGGATGCAATTTTGCTGTTTGGCTTGCTAGGGAGATTAGCCATCAAAAAACCAATCTCGCCTTTAGACATGCCAGGTTACATATGGTGGAAATTGGGCTAACTTACCGGGATTTTTTTTTCAGCTATTTGTGTGAAGAAAATAGTTGGCTTTGTGCGTTCCTTGATGGTCTTCTATCGGCGGTTTGAGGATTTGACCAACGGGTTTAAAATTCGCGCACTTCACAGCTTTAAATATTTAACAAAAAAAACTTTTGTTTAACACTTGACTCACTTATGGGCACAGTTTTAACGCAACTTTGGCCCGTTGACTACTTCGACTCCCTTTTATACCTTCCGCCGTGGCAGGAAAAGTCACCTTTTTGGGAAAGCTTCCACACACTCGCAAAATCAACCATTCGTTTTTCCCGCACAACATGCTAATATGGTCCTTTCTTTCTAACATAGATATAATGTTGCTAGGCGTTCAGCTCTGTACTGCTATAACGAAGAGAAGGTTTGGTTGAAAAAGATGATATAAGAGGATCCGATGATAAAAGTAGATAATGAAAGAGATCGTGCATTGTTTTTTCTCGCGACATTTTTCGTGTATGATTCTCTCGGATATTCCTGAAATCCTTATTTCGAGATTCCAAGGCTTCCTCGGATAACATTCCAATAGGCAGTGCAGCATATTGAATAATGTCTGCCCCATGCACTAAAACTTTGTGAACACTCGATGGCATATAATACCATGAATACAATTCTATGTACAGCTCTGCTGTCTGCATCGCATAATCTCAACACGCGTCCACATTAATAGCAAAACCACAGGACATAGTATTTAAAATTACTGCGAATCTCTTTATTAATAGCCGTGTTGCCGTTATTCGTCGGCCTACCAAATCTTGTAGAAGATGAACGTGGGTTGTGCCAAATAATTTTATTATTTTCTTTGATTGCAACTCAAACCAAACCAAACAAATTGCAAACAAAAATTCGCCTGTTTTTTTTTCGCTATTCTCATCAAACGTTTGCTCATATCGCGAATGGCCGCTGCTGCCATCACATCTCCACTTAAATGTCAAAACAAGCTCATTGCATTTGTAGTGCCTTAAAACTTCTCTTTGCCGCTCTAAAAGTCTTTTTGTAGTGTGATCTACCAAACTTTGCAAAGACACTTCAGCCGATATATCGGAAACTTTAATACCATCTTTTGGATAGCACTCCATTTTAGCCTCAAAAAGTTTTTTGTAGGGGGGGTAGATGTTGGCATTGCGACTTTTTGCACCCGATAGCATCAGGTTATATGTGCTTTTCGTGTATCCACCATCAATATATAAAACTAAAGCCTCAATTAAAGTGTAAGGTACTGGTTCCTTAAAAGAAAAATTTTATTTTTGTTCATTGCGGACGCTTTTGACGTGGAAGAGCTTATAGATTTCACAATGTTTGCAGCATCTCTCTTTCCAGATTTATAGAGACTTACTTCAGCAGCAAAACCTAATTCTTCTGGCGACCAACTCTCCAATAAAGAAGCTACTTGCGTTCGCTCCGCTCTCTCGCTTCGATCCAAAAATTCTTTTGAAGGTCTTCCACGCTTAGATGTTGATGGTTTCTCTAAAGATTCTTCTTCAAAAGTGGTCGAAGGTTTGGTTAGAACAGCAAATATCTCATCTAACCAAACTTTATTTGAAGTCTCAAACACAAGCTTTGTTCGATGGCCCTGCGTCCACTTTTTTTTCAAAATTGATATAAAAACATAAACAGATTGCCGCACATCTTCATTAATTATTTTCTTCACTTTGAACCCCGATATAGTTGAAAATATATGTTAAAACAGCATTGCTTTTTTCTTTCTGTTGTTTCTCACTACACCAAACATTGTAAAGTTCCCTTCTTGTTATCGGCCTTTTCCACTGTGAGCGAAAAATAAATCGTTTAGGCAAAACTGAATAAAATATCACAGCATATAAATCAAGTAGATAGATAACTAAATAAATAAATAACTAAATAAATAAATAAATTAATAAATAAATAAATACATAAATAAAAAACTTAATAAATAAGTAAATAAATAAATAAATTAATAAATGAATAAAAAAATTTGCAAAACTAATAAAATAAATAAATTAATACGTCAGTTAGTAAAAAAAAATAGTCAAATAATTTAATAATTGCGTATGTCAGTTAATAAATAAATAAAAATAAAACGTTTAATAATTACATGCGTAAATAAATAAACAATTAACAACATAAATAAACAATGATATATAAATATATGACAACTATAAACAAAAACATGAAACATAAGGTCTAACACTACGAAAAACATGTATCTATTTTGCAAAAATATCTTTAGTTGGTATACGCCGATCTTTTTCCCATTATTATCGTCAAGTTCATACAAAGAATTCCCTATGACATTTAGGACTACGCACTTAACTTGTTTTGGTGCTAACTTGGCGTCATAATTCTCTATTTGGGAGCTTTGTTTAAAGTTTCGGCGATATACCACTTGTCCTATTTCAAACCTAACATCTCTACTCCTAGTATCGTATACTTTCTTACTTTTTTCATTGGCCAACTTCAGCTCTTTCATAATTTTATCCCTCAACAGTTGTAACTTGTCGTTAGTTGATACTACATCGACACCGACATCTTTTAAGGAACTCAGCTTTCGGCATAGCTCGTATGATGCAGCATGATGTATCATAGGCATACCGAAAGTTGCATAGTACGGCGACATGTCTATGGCTGAATGTGCAACGCTGCGGAGGGCAAATGCGGCATCACTAACATACTTGCCCCAATTTTTCTGGTTGTCCTTTATGAAGGATCGAACGATCTGCAACACAGATCGATTTACCCTCTCAGCAGCGTTACCCTGAGCCGAATAAAATGCCGTTTTTATGTGTTTTGTGCCGTACTTCTCTAGAAAGTTATTGAACATTTCAGATACGAACTGTTTTCCATTATCTGAGTGAACATATTCGGGCACGCCGAATGTATGGAAAACATCCCTTTCTAAAAGCTTTATAACTGCAGCTGAAGTTGCCTTTCTCATAAGTTGTAAAAACACGAATTTCGTAAAATGATCTAAACATACAAAGACGTACACATTACCATGACTAATACGAGGATAAGGACCCATAAAATCAATAAACAAACGTTGGAAAGGTCGTTCGGTAAGCTTTTGATTTCCCATTAGTGGTTTTTTAAATACATTTTGCGTTTTATTTATCTTACAGATTTCGCAATCTTTAACATGTGCGCACACATCAGATAACATGCCTGGCCAATAGTATTTTTGACGTAGTCGCGATAAGGTCTTATGTATGCCACCGTGGCCTGCAGATGGTGAGCCGTGAGATATTTCCACTAGCCCCGGTGGCAACTCCGACGGAACCCAAAGCTTGTAGGTCTGGTTCGCTAGAAGATCGTCCCCCCTGTCAAATTGCGTCCGTTTGCACACGATGCCGTCCGATAGACATAGGTCGGGGAGCTTTTCTTGGTTTTCGGTCACCGTTTTTCTAAGCTCTTTGTGCTCCTCCGACTCAAAGTACGGTGACTCAAGGCATATGCCTATCGCACGGTCATTCGTTTCTATCTCGTCCATGTGCATCCGTGAAAGTGTGTCGGGAACCACGTTCTGCGGACCTTTTCTATGTTCGATGTTGAAATCATACGCTTGGAGTTTTAAACTCTATCTGACCAATCTCCCTGAAAGGTCTTTCTGATTCATAACCCATTTGAGACTAGCATGGTCAGTTATGATGGTGAACGGTTGTCCCTCCACATATGGGCGAAATCTTTTTACGCTCACTACGGCGGCGTAGCACTCTAGTTCGGTGATACTGTAGTTTTTCTGTGCTTTGTTTAGTTTTGCCGACACGTAGGCAATAGGTCTCTCGTTCTGGTCATCGTCCAGTTGAAACAAAACCCCGCCCACTCCGTCAGTCGATGCGTCGCATTGTATATAAAAACGTGTAGTGAAATCAGGGTGCGTAAGCACTGGCGCTGAAATCAAGCTCTGTTTGAGCTTTTCAAATGATTTCATGGCCTCGTCTGTCATTGTAAACTTCTTAGTCGTGTCTTTCTTTAGGCACTCGTGCAGCGGAGATGCAATAGTCGCATAGTCCTGTATGAAACGTCGGTACCAGCCTGGCGTGCCCAGGAACCGTCGTAGTTGCTTTGGGGTTTTAGGCGCAGGAAAGTCCCTCACGGCTGCCACCTTATTGGCATCTGCGGTGATACAACCATCCCCGACTACGTACCCAAGATATCGCACCTCTTTATAACAAAACTTGCTATTTTCACCATTAATTGTTAACTTTGCCTCTCTAAGACACCGAGCGACCTTTTCCAACATATGAGACTCAAAATCTATTGAACAAACTAACAAATCATCAAGATAGACAAAGACACATTCACGTAAAGCGGCCGGAATGACCTTGTCCATATGACGACACATTCGTTATGCTGCATTGCACAACCCGAAAGGCATTACCGTAAATTGGTATAGGGGTCGGCCCGGGACAGTGAAGGCCGTCTTCGCGCGGGACCTTGGATCGAGGGGAATTTGGCAGAAACCATCTTTTAGGTCGATCGCGAAGATATATCTTGTATTTTGTAGTCGGCTTAAAATTCCGTCGATGTGGGGTAAGGGGTACGCATCCTTAATAGTCCTTTCATTTACTTTCCGCGCATCTAAGCATAGCCGGTTTTTGGTGCGCTTGATCACCAGTGACAATGGTGAGTTCCAGCTGCTGTTCGATTCCTCGATTACTCCCATGCTCAGCGTACGGTCCAACTCGGCGTAAATACGTTTTTGGATAGCAGGCGAAATCGGGTAATGGCGTTGCTTAACTGGCAGATTCTCGTCGACAACTTCGATGACATGCTCTTCCTTGTCCGTTCGGGCTAACCCTAACACCGCGAAGGACGGGAATTGGGCTTTTATACGTTCTAACGCATTATTTTCCTCGACTGTTAAGGCATGTTGAACGGCGTCGAAAGACAGGTCACCCTCAGCGGGAACGAGTTCCGCCACACTGGCAAGATTATTATAAACATTTATACCCTTACTCACCACATTCATACCAAAGGCCTGCCAAAAATCAACTCCTAAGTAGACTTCTTGTTGTAGATCAGGTACGATTAAAAATTCTAGCTCTTTTGTGGCATTATCCCACGAAACAGGTAACTTTATCACCCCTGCCACGGCGGTTTCTTCCCCATTTGCCGTCCGGATATTTTGACCCTTGATTGGCATAATCCAGGCCTCGCGGAGGAGTACCGCTGAGCCTTTTCCTAAACAGCAGGCACTCGCCCCTGAGTCCAGGAGAGCCAGGACCTCATGACCTCCTATTTCGGGTTTCGCAAAAAATCTATCAACCCGTCTGTCATAAGGTCATTTTCCCTAATACTAAACTTCACATAACGTGCGCGCGCAAGCGCAGCACCCACACCAATATTAAGAGTTTAACCCTGGATATTTGCAATAATATCCAAGAGATTTTCAACCAAACATTATAAAAAAATTTTTTTTATAAAAAAAATGTTCTTAAAGTTCTATATTCTCCTACAATATAGGTACTTAGGATATTTGGCAAAATTCAACGATAAAAAGAAATTAACAACTGAGTAAATTGCTAACTGGCTAAACTAAGATTCGCAGTTTGTGCAGATTCAAGAATTTTTAACCTTATATGGATATTTATTATTATCACCCCTATCATGCATTTCGATTACGTTCCCGCTCTACGCTCCGCCGGAGTCGAAAGTAGGTATCTTGGATTGAAAGAAGAAGAGGAAGAGCTATAACTCTTTCGAAATCAGCTGTTTGCCTTGAAATGTGTGAAACTGGAACATAACAAAGCAAAAATACACATATTAGTTAGTGCTGTTCAAAGAGAATAAATAAAATAAAAAATTTTTGTATTGTTATTATTAAACGTAAGTATGGAATCCTTATCCGCGCCGATATTACTGGTTGAGGAGGAGAGCAGCGCATCTCAGAATGCTGGGGTGAGAATTGAAAGGAGATGATTACGAGATATGTGCGATCCCTTCCAGATGAATGACGGGCTGTAAGTAATTGCACGTGAAAGTAAACAATTTTCTTACAATTTGTTTACTTATTTAGGTTCAAAAAAAACTTTCGTCTGAATAAGGACGCATTTAAGTATGTCCTAGATACGTTTGCGGAAGAAACGACGGCAAGTACTTTGTCCTCGTTATCTCCGCTTAACATTGTAGTATCCGCTTTAAGATTATTTGCGGAAGGCAGTTACCAGCATGGGGTTGGCGCAGACTACAATGTTGCAATGGCACAGTCAACCGTGTCAAAGTGGCTGCCAAATTTTCTCGAAATAATGCAGCGAAAGCTATGCCCACAGTGAATAAAATTCGAGCAAAATGAAATAGAAAAGCAGGAAGAAAAACAAGATTTTTTTACGAAGGCTGGTTTCCCAGGTGTTATAATGTGTGTTGATGGCACGCACATAAAAATAACCAAGCCATACGATGAACCCTTTCTCTATTACAATAGAAAAAGATTTTACAGCATCAATGCTATGGTGGTGAGGATTGTATTTCATGAAATCAATTCCATAATTGAAAATTAATTTTTTTAGGTGTGCGATCACAAATTATGAATAAGAAGCATTGACGCTAGGTATCCTGGGTGCAATCACGACGCTCATGTATGGGGATTGAGCAAGCTGAGGTGCTATATGGAACGACGATATCGTGAAGGTGAAACGAACACATGGCTGTTAGGTATTTAGTTATATACTCGTATGTACGTTTCTTAGACAATTTAAAATATACAATTTTCCATATTGATCTGGTGTTGTTGCTTTTGACATGAAAGCATATCAAAAAACAACATTAGAGCGCAAAAAGTGGAAATATCGTGAGTTTTACAACTTTTAAATATAAGTTTTACTTACATTTTAAAAAAATTTAAAAAAAAATCACGCAAATTAATAAAATTTTGACAGCAAAAAAAAAAAGTTCTCCGCCAACAAAATTGCAACTTAGAAAAACGGAGCGTTCTCCGCCAACAAAATTGCAACTTAGAAAAACGGAGCTACGATCGAAGTGCATGATAAGCAGAATTGTAAATTTCGAAGTTGAACTGAACGGAAACGGAACGTGTAGTCGATGGCCTGGACTAGCAAATTTAACGCATCAATAAAACTGCAGAAAAACGCTGTACTTTTTACATAAATGTTTCACTCTTAAAAGATGGTTTATTTTGCTGTTTGTTTCTCCGATTGCTGGCCAACGACTGAATTCACGGCACATAAAGCAAAAGGAGCAAGCGCAATAACGGCAAATAGTTACATATATGTATTCGTTAGAATTCAAAGTAAATACATATGTGCATACAATACAATTTCAATTTCGACTTAAGTACATAGAACATGACAATTAGATAGGTAAAGATAAATGAGTGTAAAATGTAGTATGAGAATGTAAGGCAAATGATAATTAGCGATGACAGCGTATCGGATCGGTCACTGTAGTTGGTAGGGCAAATAAGCGCTATACGGTGAGTGGGCGTTCTGCGACATCCCCACCCCCGTGAATCACTAGATTCACTAATCACAAGCTACGTCCAGAACGGCCAACTTGGACACGGCCCTCCGTTTTACTCCTCCGTTTGTGCGCACGTCGACTTGGCGAATTTCACCATCTCGGCCAGGGTAAACTTCCTCCACTACGCCGCGACACCACTCTCTTCTCGGCACGTTGGGATCACAAAGGAATACCAGGTCTCCGTTTTTGATTGGATGCGTACGTTGGCACCACTTTACGCGGCGTGTCAAAGTAGGAAGGTACTCCGCTATCCAGCGCTTCCAAAAATTGTCACGCAGTTGACGAGCGATGCGCCATTGTTGACGAATAGCGTATGTATTGGTTACGATTTCGGTTGCCTCCGGTGTACGTGCGGTATTAGTCGATCCCAACAAGAAATCATTCGGCGTTAATGGCTGGTCTTGATTTGCGTCGATTGGCAAGTGCGTAAGAGGACGGGAATCGACGACGTTTTCTGCCTCAATCAAAAAACAGTTAAACGTATGTTCTCCTCTCTCCTTCACTGTTTGTTGCAGAACCTTCTTGATTGATTGGACCATACGCTCCCACGCTCCTCCTTCGGCCGGATTAAGCGGCGAATTGAAAAACCATTCGATACCACGATTTGATAGTTCGCCTTGTATCTGGTCGCAGTGAAATACTTCGTCAAATCGTTTGGCTTTGGTTTTTACCGTTGTCAGATCTTATTCGCCGTGGCACCCATCGGCGATTGATGAAATTTCGGATGACTATTATGCAGGAGTCAGTGCTTAGATCATGGGCTATCTCTAAATGCACTGCCCGAATGGTAAGGCATGTGAAGAGAGCCACCCATCTCTTCTCTGTACTGCGTCGTACTGTTACGTATACAGGACCGAAATAGTCGAGGTCCGTGTATGTGAATGACCTCAAATATGGTGTCAACCTGTCAACGGGAAGCGACCCCATAAGCGGTGGAGCCGGATTAGCTTTTCTAAGGCGGCACACCCGGCAGTTGGCAATTACGCTTCGTAAAAGGCTTCTTAAGCGTGGTACCCAGTAGATTCGGCGTATTGAACATATCGTTGCTTCTGTGTTTTGGTGACCCAGGAGTATGTGATGATGCAAAGTTACCAGCTTCGTAAATATGTGCGTAGGCGGCAGTATTACAGGGTGTCTGACGTCGATTGGTAACCAACTTTCCGCATCGATTCGACCATGAACACGAAGGATTCCTTCTTCGTCAAGGTACGGTGATAATTGCAGCAGAGAACTTTGGCGTGGTATAGTCTGCCCATTACGAATCATCTGTATCTCTGCGTTGAAGGCCTCACCTTGGACGATACGGTGTAGCAGGCGCTTTGCTGCTTCGAGGTCGCTAGCTGTCAACCCATAGCTGTTGTTTAGGATTTCAATTTGGCGTCGGCATACTTTGGTAAACAAGATAACCCAGGCTGTAGTTCTTACCAACCTGTTGAGGGACGAAAAACGATTAAATTTTATAAAGTTATCACTTACGATGCTAAAGGCATATTTGGGTCGGAGCTCTTCGTCAGGCTCATCCACTTCGGTGGCAAGAACGTCTTTGGATGGCCAGGATTCTTCTGGCTGGCGTAAAAACGATGGGCCATTAACCCAACGTCTTGTTGTTGCAAACGCAACCTTGCTGTTTATGCGTGTTGCTTTGTCGGCGACATTTTCAGCAGTGGGTATCCACTGCCAATCGGGTACTTTGGTAGCGGCTAGAATTTCTGCGATTCTGTGTTGCACGAATGGCTTGTATCTACGGTGCTTGCTTCGGATCCAATTAACGACTGTTTTCGAGTCGCTCCAGAGGACGCACTTGCTAATGGATACAGCGTGTTCCTCGACAACGGTTTGCATCAGCCGTGTTCCCAGAACAGCGGCTTGAAGTTCTAACCGCGGTACGGTTAGGGGCTTAAGTGGTGCGCATTTGGACTTTGCGCAGACGAAGGTGACGTCCACTTCACCGTGGACGTTTGTGGATCGCCAATATGCGACGGCGGCGAACGCGTTTTCGCTAGCGTGCGCGAAAATATGTAATTGCACTTCTACTGGTTTGCCTCCGTGGAAATAGTAACGAGGAATGGCGAATGTAGTGACTGAGGGCAATTGCTGGCGCCATTTCTCCCACAATTCCGCAACGTTGTCGGGCAACGGTTCATCCCAGCTGGCTTCTTGCCTCCATGCCTCACGCATTATAAGTTTAGCGCCGATTACATAGTGCGCAATAAATCCTAATGGGGCAAATACTGACATGACTACGCTTAGCAGCTCCCTCTTGGTAGGGCGTCGTTTACCCTCAACTACGGACTCACTTACGTTGTGGAATTTCAAGCTAAAGTTGAAACAGTCTGTGCTCGGCTGCCAATATAGGCCAAGTACCCTCCCCAATGACATGCCTTCCTTCTTGACTAAGGTTTTTGTGACATCGTCGCCACCCAACGCGGCTATAACTTCTGTGGAGCTGGACGTGAAGTGGCGCAACTCAAACCCGGCCCCCATGTGAATTATTTTTACCTGGTTCGCAACTTCAATAGCTTCCTCTGTCGTGTCGAAGCTGTCGACGAAATCATCGACGTAATGATGATCCAAAATGGCCTTTACTGCTCGAGCTGTGTAAGGATTGTCGTTGCTATGCTCCAGCGCGTTTTGAGTCTTTACGTAGTGTGCTATGCAAGGCGAGCAAGCAGCACCGAATGTCATAACGCACATTTCGTATGTATCGGGTTGCCTCTCCGAGTCACCGTCCCTCCACAGAAACATCTCTTTGATGTCGCCGCATATGCCAACTGCTCCTTCGCGAAAGTGGTAGAGGATCGATGGAAGTGGACGGTACTCCTGAGGTCCTTTGAGCAGATGGCGGTTGAGGGAAACTCCTTTTACCTCGGCAGCAGCGTCAAATACAATGCGTAGCTTGTTTGGTTTGTTCTGGTTCGTCACGGGGAAATGCGGCAGGTACCATGTGCGTGGCATTATTGAGTTGGTATCCCGTGGTTCGAGTTTACGAGCATAGCCCTTTTCCACATAAGACGTAATTATTTGCTTATATGCGACGGCAAGGTTGGAGTCGCGGTTCATCCGCTTTTCTCCGCCCATCAATCGCTTCAGTGCCATATCGTAGCTGTCTGGCAGACACACGTTGTCTTCCTTCCATAATAGCCCCGTCTCATACCTGACATCGACGCGACGAGTTGTCGTCTCCAATATGGTCCTAGCTCGGACGTCTGTGTCACTCTCGACACGCCTTGCTGCTCTCACCCCGAAACTCTCAGTTTCGAAGAAGTCGGCTACCATGTTGTGAAGAGCTTCATCTGACCTTACGTTTGTTAAAAGGCATGTTGGCGGCATAGGCATAGAGTTGCTAGATGGACCAAACACGACCCATCCCAGTTCCGTATTGGCGGCATACGGACCATTTTTACGCATAGTTATAGTTTTCGATGCCATACCCAAGTGGCAATTATCAATTCCAATGAGCACTCTCGGTACCACACTGGACTGTGGCTGCACTGGTAATTGACGAATTCGCTTATTATCGCATAACAAATCGGAACGGCTGAGGCTTTGCGAAGGCAACTGCAGGTTCTTTACAACGTATACGTTTTTTATGTAATGCTTCTTTGACAGACCTGCACCGCTGATACGGAGGTTGACCAGAGTAGTTGGTTCTTGTACGGCATGTCCACCAAACCACTGCACGTTTAAGTGGTGTGGCTGTCCACGTAGATCTAGCTCTTCAGCCAATGTATTGTCAAGCATAGTGATAGACGAGCCTTCGTCCAATAGAGCGTACGTGTCTACGTGACGTTGTTTGCCGTATACCGTGACAGGGAGGATACGAAATAACAGCTTACCTTCTTTGACATCGGCGGCGCAGCTTAGCACTGGAGCTCCTGAATCTGTCGGCTGATGGTTGTTTACGGTTGTTGGTGGCGATGACTGAGTAGCCGGGCGTCGACTGATGATCTTTGTTGACGATGATGGTTGCTCCGACGATCGTACGGGCTGAGATTCGTGAAGCAGCTTGTTATGGACTCGATGGCAGCCATCGATGGCGCAAACACTTCTCTGTTTACAATCACGAGTGGAGTGACCAACATTAAGGCAAGCGAAGCATAGCCGGTGAGACTTGGCTTCAGCCCATCTGGTCGCCACTGAGGCTTTGAGAAGACGTTGGCATTCATACGGCTTGTGTTGACCCTGGCAAATCGGGCACCTACGTGGTTGTTGTTTTTCCTCCAGATGTAGTATAACTTTTCGTTTTGTGTCACGCGCGGCAAGCTGGCTTTCGTCTTGTACTGAGCATATAACATCGGCGAGTGATGTTAACCAATCGTTAAAGTGCACTGTTGTAGCTCGCGGTTGCACGGTGGCAGCGTACCTGCCTCATTCGATGCGCTTGCTCATTGGCAGTTTGGAGATTAAGTCGTCGAGCAACACTGGGTTGGCTAGATGATGGTCGGCACTGGCTGACTGCAAAAATGCGCATATGTTTCTCACCTTCGTTGCGAAAGGATGCAGTTTACCCAATGCGCTTTCCGAGATTGGCATAATCTCCTTCACTATCTGCAGCTGGCTTCGAATGAGCTGCTCTGGGCGACCGAATCTACGCATTAGTTGGTCTATGATGAAGCTAACATTGTTGGGGTGGATGAGGAGTGATTTTACCATCTCGCGAGCGTCACTCTTCAAACACTTTTGCAGCCTCTGGTTATTATCAAAGTTCGAATAACCATACGTGGCTGTCGATTCTACAAAGGCTGTATGAAAAATGGGCCATTCTTCGGGCCGGCCACTAAATTCTGGCAAATCTAATAATTTCCGTGGCATGTATGCGGTTGGCATTGGGTACATATGGGCGCTGGATACAGTCGGCGGCATCGATAAATTCGGCGAATTTGATGAAAACGCATCATTCAAATTATGAAAATTACTTGTTGTCGAAGATGTACGGACAGGCGTTGGCTGCGACCTGGCGACATAACGAGGCTCAGAAAATAATTGGCTTTGAATCGTTGGTTGTGAACTGACGTCATAACGGGACCCGGCATATAGCTGACTTGCATTTAAATGCGAACAAAATAGCGCTTGCATTGACTGCGGCAGTGCTGACTGCGACACCGCGACTGCGCTGCTGGCGTATGTAACGGCGGAACTGCCGCTTCTACCTATTTCGGCACGAAGGGTCTCGTTTTGTACGTCACGCTCCCTCAACTGTACTTTCGTGGCTCTTAAATGGCTTTCTAACATGGCTAGTCGTTGTTCCATGGCATTGAAGTCGAAGACGGAATGAGCTGGCATGCCTACTGTGGTACCACTAGATGCTTCGGCGGCATTAGCACCCGTGGCTGAGTTGGCAATGACTCCACTGTCGACGTCAGATGTGACTACGGTAACGGCGGTAACATTCTCCATGGTTGGCTGGCTGATATTGATAGCACCTGTTGGCTCTTCGGCTATTATTTGTAACGATAGCAAGTTGTCGTTGTTCATGCTACTCTGGCTGGTGGTTGGCAAATTAATATTCAGGCGGGCGCTCCTTCGTGGTGGAGTGCGCGGTAACATTTGTGGTTGTACCCAGGCGGCAGTGAGAATTTCCCACCAAATGTAATAAGCTGCAAATAAATTTTGTGAGAAACTCAAAAGATATTTTCACACAAAATACTCGCCAAATAACGTTGTTGCAATTAAAAGGTGCAGCAATAATATTGTAGTAAACGGCAGGATAAAGTTGATTTTAGTTTGCGAATAAAGTGTTCAGCAATATATCGACTTGATGTTGTAGTAAAGCGGCAAAAACATTTATATTAAACCACTCGCGATATTATACTGTGATCAATTCACAGTACAATGACCGAAATATAAATTAAATAGCAAAATAAAGATGTAGTCGATGGCCTGGACTAGCAAATTTAACGCATCAATAAAACTGCAGAAAACGCTGTACTTTTTATATAAATGTTTCACTCTTAAAAGATGGTTTATTTTGCTGTTTGTTTCTCCGATTGCTGGCCAACGACTGAATTCACGGCACATAAAGCAAAAGGAGCAAGCGCAATAACGGCAAATAGTTACATATATGTATTCGTTAGAATTCAAAGTAAATACATACGAGGTGTGTTCAAAAAGTATCGCGAATTTTGTGTTTTTTCAAAAATTATTTATTTATTCATGAATATCTATTTTGTCCCCTTCAAAGTAATCCCCATGAGATATTATACACTTGTGCCAACGGTTTTTCCAATCTTCGAAGCACTTCAAAAAATAATTTTTTTGTATCTTGTTCAGCTCCTCCTTCGATGCCGTCTTTATCTCGTCAAGAGAAGCGTAACGTCGTCCTTTCATGGGCCTCTTCAGTTTAGGGAACAAGAAAAAGTCACAGGGGGCCAGATCTGGGGAATACGGTGGCTGCGGCATCATTAGTGTGTTGTTTTTGGCCAAAAAGTCGCGCACAAGCAACGATGCGTGAGCAGGGGCGTTATCGTGGTGCAAAAGCCAATTTTTGTTCTTCCACAAATCCGGGCGTTTCTGGCGGACTGCTTCGCGCAAATTGCGGATAACTTGCAGGTAATATTCCTTATTGACCGTTCTTCCCTGTGGCAAGAACTCATGATGCACCACGCCCCTGCAATCGAAGAAAACTGTCACCAAAACTTTCACATTCGACCGAACTTGGCGCGCTTTTTTCGGTCTTGGTTCGTGCGGCAGCTTCCATTGAGATGATTGAGCTTTGGTTTCCACGTCATAACCATAAACCCACGATTCTTCACCAGTTATGAGCCTCTGGAGCAAATTTTGGTCGTCGCGGACAGAGTTTAACATCTCATTAGCAATGTTCATGCGATGCTGTTTTTGGTCACAATTGAGCAATTTTGGTACGAATTTCGCGTAAAAATCGAAGACGATCCAAAACACGTGCAAGCAAAGCATCTGTCAACAATTAACTGAACATTCAAAATGGCCGAGCTTGTCGGCATAAGTGAGAGACATGAGTACCAACATAACGCCACAAAAAATTCGAAATTCGAATATACGTAACCAGCGAAAATTCAAAATTCGCGATACTTTTTGAACACACCTCGTATGTGCATACAATACAATTTCAATTTCGACTTAAGTACATAGAACATGACAATTAGATAGGTAAAGATAAATGAGTGTAAAATGTAGTATGAGAATGTAAGGCAAATGATAAATAGCGATGACAGCGTATCGGATCGGTCACTGTAGTTGGTAGGGCAAATAAGCGCTATACCGTGAGTGGGCGTTCTGCGACAGAACGCATGACACCAAAGTTGCCAAACGGAGAAAATTTCAATCCAAGTCGAAATGCATGATAGGGGTGTATATCTAAGTAACAATATAAAAAAAGGAAAGAAATTCAAAAATAAAAGAAATGAACGATGAAAAACTTATTTGCTAATCAATATAAAAACTATGGGCATGTGTTAACCTAAGCATCGGAATTACATAGATTTACAGGTGTAAAATTCAACTAAATCCCAAGAAAAAAAAAATATTCAAATTACAATACTCCCTAATGTAGCTATCGACCGTTGATCTTGCAATCAGCTGTTTGTCCCACTGACCCAGATTTCAAGATCAAGGCCAAATGTAGTTATGTATGCAAAAATGTAGGATAAAAAAAAATCGACAGAAGTGTACATATATTCTTTCGCTTTGGTCAATTGCTACTCCAAATCTTTTGCTGAGTAGGGATTGCTAATGAATATATGTACATATATACAGCATATATACGTGTATTAATTACAACTCACCAAGTCCTTGCTCCAATGGCGCTACCGTAGAGCACCTTTGCTGAAAGTAAGAAGGAATACTCAAATACACATATGCTCCTAGATCATGCGCACATCTATCGCTCTCTAAGTAGTGCTCGGCCAGATCACTCGCTTGTGATCTTGGCTTTTTGAGCTAATATTTCAGTGTGCTACACTGCAGCCTCCCGTGAACATGGAAGCCCCTTTAAAAAAAAAAAGGAAACTACACTTGAACTTGAACTTCGAAAAGTTCGGAATACAGAGATTAAACTCGAGTCACAGGATATTCACACGGGGTGGAGGCGGCAGTTCTAGAAAAAAAATATATTACTGAAAGTTTAGCAAGGTAAAAAAAATCTAATCGAACTTTTGTTTTCAAAGTTGCATAAAAAAAAAATGATTAAGAAAAGGAACTACAAATCTTGCGATATTCTAAGTAAATTGTGTAAAGAAGAAAAAGGGAAAGTCAAGAAAACATCGAAATCTAAACTGGAGTAGGGAAGATAAAGCAAAAATGTGTAAAACCTGACAAAAAAAATTATAAATGAAAGTTTGAAATGAAATGGACAAAATAATAAGTAACTCAAAATGGAGAAATTAATGGGATTGGTAAAGTAAGAAAACCAAATTGCAAAAAAAAATCGAAAAGCCCACAATTCGATGTGACACCCTCTCACGATTCAAGCCCATGAATTTACCTAAAGTTCCACAATTCTAACCCCATTTCTGAATACGAATATTAAATAGACTATCAAGGATGGCGATATCATATAAAGGAAATTAAAATAAAGTAGCTCCTTCCGTCCTGATCTGGTATTCATCTCTTGTGCATTTGGTGGTGCTAAGTGGATGATGTTGTTGTTGCTGGAGTCGTCGTTGTTGCTGTTGCTGGCTTCCGTGCAATCTTTTCTGGCCGGAAGTTTCTTTTGACCAGCTCTTAAATAGTGTTTGTTGTTGTGTTGTTACGTGTCGTGAAGTAGATCAATGTCTCTATGTTGTTCTTGTAGTTGTTGCTGGCTGTTGCCGTCCGTTCGGGCCGTATAACATTAGCTTTTAAATTGTGTTTGTTGTTGTGCTGTAGAGTGCCGTAAAAATGTTCAGTGTCTCTCTGTTGTTGTGGCTTGTGAATTTGTTGTTGTCTGGGATCTCGAAGCTAGGGCGTTGCGCCGCCAAAAATCTGTGCCCAGTGGGCTTTCCCGGTGGCGATGCAACCTGCATTTCAAACAAATAAGAAACTTCTTAGTAACACCTCACCAAACTTTAAGGTAGGGGGTCTATGTAAAGCGGCCAAGGGCAAGCATATTAAGGCGCATATATTCTTTTGTTTGCACCACCATAGATGCAGGTTTTTTTTTTTTTTTTTTTTCAGTGGAGAAAGCATCGAAAGCCTTAAAGTCAGTGTGGGACTTGAACCTAAGCACTAAAACTCCAACCGTCATGTACCGATCCCCCCGGTACTACCGTTAAGTATTCCGTCGGGAGGTGGTTTGAGCACTAGTCTCAACGTCTGTTGGTCGGCGTAACCGTCCGTTTCAGTTCTTAACTGGGGATCTTTTTACTAGATTTTTCATTCTACTAGTCGGGAGTGGTGTTGAGAAGGTCGGTCTTGTCCACCAACACAAATATATGTATAAATATAACTACATACCTACTCTATGTATATATATGTAAACATGTTTACTCCGTTGGCAATGATTTATCGACACTTACATTTACCTCTTTGGTACTTCCGAAGCTAGGTGGTTGGACAGGCAGTGGTTCCAATCCGCCTCTATGAATACAACGCATCTCTTTGATCGAAAACTTACACTTACTTACACGATGGCTATAATGACAAGCCCAGGCAGTTCTAATGAAACGCTTGCCCTATAGCGGCTCTAAATGTGAGCCCAGACAGTTGGACGGGCCGTGGGTCCAAAACTGTCCTCAGTGGGCAGTAATCGCCGTTCTTGATAAGGTCCGGTGGACCAGCGGTGGAAGGGCCGTGGTTCCAATCCGCTTCAAATCTAATCACCCATGTTTCCAATAAAAATAAAAACTTACTCGTATCACGGCTCTCATTGTGCGCCAAGACAGATGGACAGGCCGTGGGTCCAAAACTGTCCTCAGTGGGCCGTATTCGCCATTCTTGATAAGGTCCGGTGGACCCGGCGGTGGAAGGGCCGTGGCTCCAATCCGCTTCAAATCTACTCACCCATGTTTCCAATAAAACACTTACTCGTTGTGGGCCAAGACAGTTGGACAGGCCGTGGGTCCAAAACTGTCCGTAATTCCAGTGTCATTATCTGGCCGTTAGGGAGGCCATGTCTCCAAACCGCTTATCACCCGTACGCTGCCCCATCTCCCATTCAGAGACTCCCGCCAAGCCGGCTTCCAACTCGGACGGATTGGAGACAAGGTCTCTCCAACCGTCCGAGTTGCAAACTAGCTCGGCAAAAATCTCCCAACAAGAGACAAAGCATCGCACGAGCTACAAACAGTTCGGAGACATGGCCTGCCTTGCTCTTAGTTTAGTTCTCCCTCATGCGCCGCAGCCTTTCCTGGCTTCTTAGCCACTTCATGGTTTCTGCAATTACGTCGCACGCTGCAGTCCATTTTAGTTTGTTTTGTAGCATATGCCCCACTAGTGTTTCCGGAGTGTAATCCTCACCGATAATGCTGCGTAGCCTTCTTCTAAAGCTAATCGATCTAGGGCATTCGAAGAATACGTGATAGACGTCCTCAGCCGCTTCGCCACCACAGTGGTCGCATAGGTTGTTTTGCTCGTGTTTGAATCGGTGAAGATATTCCTTGAAGCATCCGTGGCCGCTTAAGAACTGGGTCAAGTAGAAGCCTACTTCCCCGTGTGCTCTCGTTACCCAGCTTTTGATATCTGGGATACAGCGGTACATCCAGCGCCCCTTTGTGGATGTATTCCATCTGTGCTGGCACTTTTGCACGCTAATCTCGTGTGCTTCGGTCCGCGAGTTTCTGTCCTCAGAAATCATCGCTGCTTCCTTTGCCAAAATGTGAATAGGGCACATTCCTGCGATTACCAGTGCAGCATCGTCTGAGACCGTTCTAAAGGCACTACAGACTCGAAGAGCACAGAGCCGGTAGGTCGACTTTACCCCGCGGAAGTACGACTGATACTCCGTGGCGTGATGCCAAACTGGAGCCCCGTAGAGTAGCTGGCTCTTTACGACGCCTGCAAGAAGCTGGCGGCGTCCTTGCTTTGGCCCTCGCGCATTTAGCGTTATCCTCGATAACGATGATACTGTTTTAGATGCCTTTTCATTAGCATACTCTAGCTGTGTTTTGAACGATAGCCTCCTGTCTATCATAATCCCCAGATACTTGACTGCTGGTAGAGTGTCGATGTCATGGCTGCCGATTCGAATCGTGACATGCTCTACCTTCTTTCTACTTGATGTGAGTACCGCCTCTGTTTTGTGCTCCGATAGCTGTAATCCGTGTTCCATCAGCCATGATTGAACGCTGGCTATGCTTGTATTAGCTTTGCCGCATATCTCGCTAAGGTGTTTGGCCGTAACAACCAATGCGATGTCATCCGCGAACCCTATAATTTGTACTCCGTGTGGTACTTTGAGCTGTAATACCCCATCGTACATAATGTTCCATAGCAGCGGGCCGAGCACGGACCCTTGAGGAACGCCACCTGTAACGTGGAGGGTTTCCGTGCCATCTGACGTTTCGTACTCAAGTAGCCTGCCGTCAAAATAGCTACGTATGATCCTTCTCAGGTAGTAGGAGACGCCTTTCCGATTCAGTATATCCAGAATTTTTGCCCAATTAGCACTGTTAAATGCGTTCTTTACGTCTAAGGTCACGATAAGGCAGTACTCCTTAGATCCTGCGAGCCATCTAGTGCCGCTTATTGCCTCTTGAGCCGCCTTTTTTGCCATGTTCACAGCGTGAATGGTGGATCTTCCTTTCCTGAACCCAAACTGGTTTTCTGATATGCCCCCTACCTCTTCTATTTCTTTTTCGAGGCGGTCATAGATGATTCGCTCAAAAACTTTTCCAGCAGAGTCGAGCAGACATATTGGTCTGTAGCTGGATGGCTCCGCCGGGTTTTTACCAGGCTTTGGCAACAGAACCAGCGTCTGGCGTTTCCAGATTGAAGGGAATGTCCCTCCGCTAGGCATGAATTGAACAGACTTGCGAATGTTGACGGCCTATACGTAACTGCCACTTTCAGTATTTTGTTAGGCACGCAGTCTGGCCCGGGAGACTTGTTGTCCTCAAGTCGGTTAACCGCATGAACAACATCGTCGACGGCCACTTCCTCGAATTCGTAGGTTGGAACGTTTGATATGGACGACACCAACTGCCGTTGCGTGGGAAAAGGAGTATCGACCACGTTTTTAAGGAAGGACGGGCATGTCGGCATGGCTTTCCGCTGTTTCAACTTTTTCAAGACGACTTTGTAAGCTGTACCCCAGGGGTCATTCTCCGCGTCATCCCAAAGGTTCAGGAAGCATTGTCGCTTGCTGTTTGATATTGCCACTTTCAATGCGTGGCGCGCAGCCTTGTAGGTAGCCCTGCATGCTAGGAAATTCGGCCTCCCTCTCGCTCGCTGAAATCGCCTCCTGGCCTGAATGCATTCTCGCCTTACCAATTGTATGCCTTCGTTCCACCAATAGGTGGAATTGGGTTCTTTATGTGTGGACTTTCTGGCCATCGACGCGTCGCATGCTGCTTTTATGTCCGCCATTACTTTAGTGGCTATTTCGTTCGCGCTTCCTGTGTACTCAGATGTCGGCAACATTACCTTAAAAACATCCGGGTCGAATGTTGTGAGCTTCCACCCCCGACGCTTACGTACAATTTCTATGGATGGCCTCCTTCCCCCGTCTATTTTGATATCCACGATGATCGCTGAGTGATCGCTTTGAGTATAGCACTCGCTAAATCTTCCACTCACACAGCCTGTAAATATTGGCACTTACGAAAGTAATGTCGATAATGGAACCGAAGCCATTTCTAGAAAATGTGTGTCGCCCGCCTGTGTTGAGGAGCGCTATGTCCAGGCATGCGAACGCTTCAAGCAAAGCTCTCCCTTTCGGTGACGTTCGTTGTGAGCTCCACTCGACTGCCCATGCGTTGAAGTCGCCAGCTATAATGAACCGCTGCCTAGAGGTCGCATCTGTGGATATCTTCTCGACAATTTCTTCGAAGAGTTCCAATGGAGTGCTAGGTGGTATGTAGCAACTACATACGAAAATTTCGCCTATCTTACCGCACACGAAGCCTCTTTCTTCAAGTATGGGCTCTACGTAAAGTGGGTTCTGTCCGCAAGCCCATATAGCGGCCTTTCCGTCCGAGTCGGGTAGCCAATTTACCGACCTTTCCCTGTATGGCTCGCTTAGCAGAGCTACATCAGCTTTCAGCTCGAGTGCTGTTTGCGCTAGTAGGTCTTGCGCGGCTTCACAGTGGTTGAGATTAAGTTGGACCAATCTCATGACGGTCTTAGTTTCCCGACCGCCTCTCTATATACCGGGCATTTGTTTCCCCCGGTGGGGTGATCAGTGCGATTGGATTCTCTTCTAGTGCACAAAAGGCACTTTGGTGAATTTGTACACATCTTAGCGACATGCCCATTGCCTCCGCATTTAAAGCACGCGTCTTTTACATCGATTTCGATGGGGCACTTCCTCGATATATGCCCGAAATCCAAGCATTTAAAGCATCGCTTTGGCTGGGCTTTAGCACGAACGCGACATATAACCCACCCTATTCGGACTTTACCGCTGGATAGCAGCGGTGCACACAAATATCTGTGTGCCTATGCACCTACGTGGATGCAATTTTGCTGTTTGGCTTGCTAGGGAGGTTAGCCACTTCACAGCTTTAAATATTTAACAAAAATAACTTCTGTTTAACACTTGACTCACTTATGGGCACAGTTTTAAAGCAACTTTGGCCCGTTGACTACTTCGACTCCCTTTTATACCTTCCGCCGTGGCAGGAAAAGTCACCTTTTTGGGAAAGCTTCCACACACTCGCAAAATCAACCATTCGTTTTTCCCGCACAACAAGCTAATATGGTCCTTTCTTTCTAACATAGATATAATGTTGCTAGGCGTTCAGCAACATTGCATCTGTTACAGTGTCTGTTGTTAACAGCAAGCATCAATGCTATCTACAGCTGCAACACAACAATGTTGATGAAGCCCTGTTGTACTACATCTATGATAGATACTTAGCTAACATTCATACGTTGCCAGCATGGTGAAAGGCTGTCGTTACAATATCTCTACTAAAATTCAAAAACACTATAGATATTAATATAGATTCTGAAATGTACGTAAAATACCTTTAAAGTAAGCCCAATATGATATTTTTCTATAATTCTATCAGAAGCTATGAAGATTTTTTGGCCAAACCCTACATTGATATGGCAAAATATCTATTTTGCAAAAGGGGGGAAACCGAAATCGGACTTAGAGCTGTGGTGCCTTCGGCAATTTTTTTTAGAATCATCTGTAGATTACGTTTTTGCTATACTCCTGATGAAAAAAAATCCATCCATACAATTTGACCCGCTCTAATATACATACTTTGCATAACAAAACCTGTTTTGTCTGAAAAGGTAACCCAACGAACTATATTGAGCATAGAAACAAAAATATAAAATTATGTATTAATGTTCCAACAAAATATATTGCATTCGCGCTCATTTAACTATCAATCAATAACGCATTGGAAAATACAGTCGTGCGTCAAATAAAAGCACTATATATATCGATCACTTCCCCCTAAAGCAAAATAAAGCATATATCGATAACTTTAGTATATTGTGAAATAATTCCAAAAGACACATAAATACTGTTTATAAATAAACCTCACCTCACTTGGAAGGTTTGCCAGATTCTCAATATCAAAACAACAGATCCCTTAGTTGTAAACAGCTAATAGTTCGGTTCGACTAAAATGCCTACAGATCCGAAAACGCCCCTTCTATTAGTAGACGCCCAAAAAATGGGCGAAGAAGATAAACCCCTAGGTACCCCTGCAGAAGCTATGATCTCCGATCAGCTTAACATGGTAAGGCCAACTAAAGCGTCGAGAGTAGAAGATCCCCAAAATAAAGAATTAAATTCAGGCATTTACCTCAAGGTGCCGGCTTGTGATACAGAGGTGTTTCACGGAGGCTATGAACAATGGCTATCATTTCGCGACATGTTTACTGCCGTGTATATAAACTATCCGAGGTTACCACAAGCTCAAAAATTGTACCATCTCAGGCACAAAACAAAAGCCAGGCAGGCACTATAGTCAAGCAGTTCGCACTAAGCGACGATAATTCCAATCTGGCTTGGGAAGCTCTAAAAGAGAGATACTAAAACACACGAGCACTGGTAGATAAACAAGTAGCGATTTTAATGAGTTTGCCAAAAATCCAAAAAGAAACAAGTGAAGCATTTATTAAACTTCAATCCACGGTAAGCAACTGCCTATCAGTCTTATCCACCCAGAATATCCCTAACGATAACTGGGACCCCATTCTGGTACACATATGCGCCTCTGCATTACCAGAAAAATCGTTACTTTTATGGGAACAATCCCTCACGTCCCGAAAAATGTCCTACATGG
Organism: Merzomyia westermanni; assembly: GCA_949987695.1. Taxonomy (NCBI): domain Eukaryota; kingdom Metazoa; phylum Arthropoda; class Insecta; order Diptera; family Tephritidae; genus Merzomyia; species Merzomyia westermanni. Next base: position 139,906,738 of record OX465292.1, read on the forward strand.
CATCAAATGAAAGAATTCCTAACTACCTAGTACGAAATCGCAGAGAGGGTGGATACAAAAGCATCTAAACCCAACAACCAACAAAATGCTTTTCATAAAAACTGCAAGCCCCCAAGCCAGCAATCAGAATCCCAATAATCGAAGCGACAATCGATCGCAAACATATACATCTGAAAACAGATATGGGTCGTGCGAATCGTGCGGAGGTGGTCACGCCTTAAGATCTTGCGAGAAAATCCAAAAAAAATTTCTGTAAACGATAGATACAATTTAATTAAAAACAAAAATCTATGCATCAACTGTCTTTCACGAACCCACCTTTTGAAAGATGGTGACAGTAATTTTAACTGTGTGTACTGTCAATGCTCTACATGAATGGCAGTACAAATACCCCCCAAAACAGTTCTCACCCCAGAAGAACAACAGGCCTACTTGCTACAGCTAGACCTGACAATACCGGAACGCAAAATCCCGAAACGCCAACGCATCAAAGGGACGCCGAAGCCCCATGCTGCTCACATGCAGCGAACATTCAAGCTCTTCATTCGAATAATGAGAGCAAATTACTACTGCCCACTGTCATAGTCTCCATTGAACACCGAGGAGAGCTATTCAAACTGAGAGCCCTGATCCATCAAGGCAACCAAAGATCATTTATCTCGTCGAAAATACAAACCGGGTTGAGACTCCCTACTCAAACCTCAAACTTTGAAATTTCAGGAATGGGCGGAAGAGTTGTACAAAACTCTAACAAAATCTGCTCACTAACCCTGGTTTCCCCCGAAGCGGATATTAGAACACAAGCACAGTATTACCGCAACTTACCAATATGATACCCAACTACAGAATGAACAACAAAGATCGAGCCAAATAAGCGCATATGAAGCTGGCAGATCCTAACTGCCATACCCCCGCTCAAATAGATATTCTATTAGGCAGCGACCTCATACCTCAAATAATGCTAGATGGTATTGAAAAAATATCAAATACAAAATACCATCTTTGGATGGATCCTGAGTGGTCAAGTGACGGAACAAATATCCGCCTTCACAACCCAACTACTATTCAGCCCCTTCAGAATTCCCAGCCACTCTCGCCTTAGGTCGCTCCCGAACAGCTGCGTTTCAGCAGTTTTTAAGTATGGAAAACAACCTACTTAAGAAAGGTGAATTAAAATCAGCATATGATGGTGTCCTGGAAGAATATCTCGAATTGGATCATATGGAAAGAGTAAATCCATATGAGAAAATAACCCACGGTAATTATTCCTCCTTTTACCTTCCCTATCACGCGGTGGTAAAACCAGACAAAAAACCCACAAAGGTCAGAGCAGTCTTCAACGCCTCGATAACTACGAGCTCAGGCAATTCTCTTAAAGATTTGCTATACACTGGGCCCACATTACAACCCGATTTAATGCTCCTCACACTAAGTTGGCGCATGTACAAATATGTTTTTAAAATGATGTCGAAAAAATGTACAAACAAATTCTGGTGCATAAAGACGACCAAGATTACCAGCGTATAATATTTCGCAATTCCTCGAATAGTCAAATACTCCACTATAAACTAAAAACGGTAACATTCGGCGTAAATTGCGCCCCGTTTTTAGCCATTCGAACGCTGCACGAACCGGCAGATGAAGACGACATCCTGTAGGGAAGACACAGCCTATCACTCGCATGCGTATCACTATCCCAAATGATAAAAGCCCTAAGCTCAGCAAGGTTTCCCCTAAAAAAAAAGATCACCTCCAATCATCCAGAAATACTGAAGGATATAGATCCATACCACTTGCTGGACTCAAATTTCCTAGTATTTGAAAAAGAGAGTACAACAAAAACTCTGGGCATTCAATGGAATGCGATCTCAGATAAGTTCTCATATACCCTTGAGTCTATATCTGCGATGTCAGCAAAAACCAAAAGACAAATTCTGTCGTCTGTGTCAAAACTTTTCGACCTAGCAAGATGGCTTGCACCCGTAATGATACAAGCCAAAATGCTCATACAAGAGTTATGGCTAGACGGAACCGATTGGGACGAGTTAGTGAAACCACTCCGCTTGGCGAAATGGTCCCAATTCGCTAATAATCTAAGCTCCATTTCCTAGATACAGATACCTCGAGGTGGCAACTTTTCCCCCGACCATCAAGTCGAAATATATGGCTTCTGTGACGCCTCTGAAAGGCATATTGCGCAGCGATATATGTGCGCACCCAACTCACTGGGAAACCAACGAGCCGATTGTTAGTCGCAAAGACCAAGGTCGCTCCTCTTAAGACCGTAAGCCTGCCTCGGCTTGAACTATGTGGTGCCCTCCTCTTAGCCAAATTAGCCTCAACCGTGCAAAGCCACTTGAGCCTCAACGACCAACCACTATATTTATGGTCCGACTCGGAAATCTTCCTAGCCTGGTCAGAAAAACCACCCCACACTTGGAAACAAGCAACCCCTTAAAAAACACGAACTCTCTTTCTCTCACTATAGAGACCATATGGACACCGAGATGAGGACCGCCTCCCCATCAAGCTCCGCTCAACCTAGCCACGGTAATGGACGACCAACAGAGTCACCAGTCCCTCGACCACGACGCAGCAAAGCGCCCTTCATGGCGACCCCAGTGGCAACACCACGCAATCGCGGTTCCAGGACCGTAGTAGCTCCACCGGAGCTGCCAATTTCAGTACAGCGTACTCCCCTGCGATGTGGGCTTTGTAGTCGTCCGCATGCCATTCGCCTTCGCCCAATCTTTACAGGTATGCCACCCCCGAACGCCAACAAGTGGCTGCAGCGCATGGCTATTGTCTTAATTGTCTGACGCAAACGCATGTCACGGTAAAGTGTACCTCTGGAAACGAGTACCAAGTTTGCTACCAAGCCCACCACACCTTGTTGCATCGAGGTGGCAATGGCACCACAACCGTTTTTGCGAAACGACCGTCGCAGACAGCCCCTAACCGAGAGCACCGCAGCCGACTACAGCCATCTCACAACGACGACGCCCTATCATGGCTATTCCACTTCAACACTAACACTCTCGTCGACCTCGCCCACCTGCAGTCATGCATCACCAGCGTTTTCCACACCGTTCGCGACAACGGCTCCCATCCGGACTTAACAACGTAGTGGAGGCGTTGCAACAACTACAACGTTTGCTTGGCTAAGTATACGCCTAGGGGGCCGGGATGGCTAAATTAGCACGTTGGGCAGCATATGTCGCCACAAATCACACTATAATCAACACGTATACACAACACTTAACACTAGAAACAATGTAACACACCACACACAGGAAGACACAAAATAAAATGTCAAAGCTTCTGTTTATCTTGTAACACAAGTTTGTAAAACTCATAGCGTCAACACGCATGTCGAAGCAAACGGGCTTTCCGAATTTTTGACTTAAATTTAACGTTTCGTGGTTAAAATTATTACCTTGCACCCGCGTAAGTAGCGCCCCCTATGAAGTGACCCCTGTGCTCCTTGAAAGGAATGCTCTGTTGGGAATGCCCTGCGTCCCCTACCTCATAAATATTCAAATTCAGTTGACTTTGCTCCTTTCTGTTTGTTGTTCTTCCCGCAATGCGTATTAAGCCGGTTCGTTGTTGCGCGTATTCTATCATGTTATTAGAAGGTTTGACAATTCTTTACCGCACACTTCATTATCATTCCTTGACCAGAGAAAACTGGTGAGGCACACACTACGGTGAGCTGAATATTAAATTAATTAAATAATTTGCATTATTATTAAATAGTTATGTAAGTCCCAACCTAATATTGCCATGGATATTCGTCGTTTTTTGTGCAAAAAAGGCGAATCGAGAACGAAGATGTAAGTTTAACATAATATTCAATACAGCATAAATTCAGATTTGTACTAAGTGCATAACATTATTTGGTTCATGCTAGGACGAATGAATGAAAGCAAACTAGGCATGATTCCAATGCCCAGAATGAAATAATCAACATTTGTCAGCACCTCATCCTGAGTTACAACATCGATCGAGTGAACAAATCGAAGGGATTTTCTTTTCTCGGAGATGATACGCCAGACATTGCAGGAGTAGAACAAAGTTCAATTTGCATTCGCTACTTGGATAAATACGCCGAAAACTTCATCATTCAGGAAGATTTTTTGTGTTTTATTCCTATCACCGATTTCACTGGAAAGGGAATAGGAACTTCTTACCTTGATTTCCTAAAATCTTCCAGACTGGATTGCAGGTATTTATTCGGGTAAGGATATGACGGTGCGAGAGCGGTTAGAGGGGAGTTCCAAGGGACTCAAGTTGTTGCCAGAAAAACTTATCCAATCGCGCTCTACTCCCATTATGCTGCTCATAGTTTCAATTTGGCGGTAACCTCTGCGTGCAATATAACGGGAATCAAAAATTGTCTGGGAGTTCTAGAGAATATCCATTCCTTCTTCATTTATCCGAAGAGCCAAAATGCCCTTCAGGATGCGATAAATAAAAATAAACATGTATCGGAAACTCGAGTGAAGAAATTTAAAAATTTTGTAAACCCAGATGGGTAGAACAGCATGAGTCCGTGGCAACATATCTCCATTTACAACCAGCAGTAATTCGCCCTCTTGAAGTGATTTTCACCAGCTGAAAAGACCCAACGACTTCGTCTGGAGCTTTCCAACTGCTTTCAGCTATAAAAACCAAAAAAATATCAATTAACAAACAAACATAAAAATTCGAGCTTTGCTCCAACAACAATCACCATAACTATAATTGTTACAGGTACAGTGCGGGTGCATAACAAATAACACGGAAGTGTTGATATGCATAAAAGCCCTTCTGTATCTAAAACTGTTCTATGAACGCGCCTAAAAATATTTCCACTTTCCTTGAGTTGACATATAAAATATATGTACCAAAGAATGTATAAAAGGAATAAGCAAATGGCACATTAGAGGAAAAATGCATCGTGACGCTACAGGGCATCATAGCTTAGTTGTTAGAGTACACTAACAGCGGCTTTGGTGCAGACACTTGGGTTCATATCTCAGTGTCCGAGAAGGGGTCTGATGAGAAGTTGGGCACTTCGAAACATGTCATCCCATACCATCGCTGTGCATAACGTTGTAATTTTTCCTCTAATATCAATTAACAAACAAACATAAAAATTCGAGCTTTGCTCCAACAACAATCACCATAACTATAATTGTTACAGGTACAGTGCGGGTGCATAACAAATAACACGGAAGTGTTGATATGCATAAAAGCCCTTCTGTATCTAAAACTGTTCTATGAACGCGCCTAAAAATATTTCCACTTTCCTTGAGTTGACATATAAAATATATGTACCAAAGAATGTATAAAAGGAATAAGCAAAATGGCACATTAGAGGAAAAATGCATCGTGACGCTACAGGGCATCATAGCTTAGTTGTTAGAGTACTCTAACAGCGGCTTTGGTGCAGACACTTGGGTTCATATCTCAGTGTCCGAGAAGGGGTCTGATGAGAAGTTGGGCACTTCGAAACATGTCATCCCATACCATCGCTGTGCATAACGTTGTAATTTTTCCTCTAATATCAATTAACAAACAAACATAAAAATTCGAGCTTTGCTCCAACAACAATCACCAAAAAAAATTTCATTTATGCATGCATATTTTGAGTTCGATGCATTCTCTCACATTGTTTCTGAGTCGAGTACTTCGAGGAGAAAATCAAGATCTGGGAGAGGCTATCAAATTGGCTGATGCTGCGAAACAAATTTTGATGGAAAGGAGAGAAAACGCTAAGGGGGAGTTCAGACAAATTTTCAAAACCGTGAGCGAAATTAGCGAGCAATACGAAATTGAATTTCGAAAGCCAAGGATTGGGTGGAAACAGACCCAACGTTCCAACGTACAAACTCAGTTGAAGATTATTTCTACATACCGTACATTGATCCGCTTCTGACACAATTGCCAGATCGATTCTTAAATCACCGCAATATCTTATCAAATTTCGCTTTCCTTTTTCCCAAAAAAATGAAAAAAGAAGAGTCTTGCGCTCAACTATTCCAATCATACTGCTCATTGTTGCATGACGTTTCCCGTGACATCTGGGTGAACGAAGTACAACTTTGGCGGAAGCTCATTTCCGGAGAGGAAAGAAAAAACTCACTTGAAGCACTCGATATTTGTAATGAAGATGCGTTTCCAAATGTTAACCAAATGTTTCGCGTTATGGCAGTTTTGCCTGTGACAACAGCGATGAATGGACGATCCTTCTCAACTTTGAGATCAACAATGCCTAAAGATCGTCTGAACGGCTTAGCCTTACTCAATGTACATCGCGATGTCAAAATCGATCCGCAAATAATTTTGAAAGAGTTTTTTTCAGTACCTCGAAGAGTTGATTTATTAAATAATTGTAACTAAATATGATTTCTGACAATAAAATTTCCTTACTCCGAAAATAAATTTTTTATATTTTTTCATTGATTACTTAACTTGAGTTGAAACCCCCCCTCGGATATTTTCTGCGCACGGGCCAGCTACACACACTACATATATAACAAGTACCAAACCTGCAAAATTTTACGTTCCTAGCTTTTTAACTGCAAAATTTATAGCCCAAAACCCATTTATCGAAACTATCGATTGTATGGGAGCTATGCGTTGTAGAGCTCCGATCTTGCTGATTTCAGAGATATTTCAAAAACTGAGGAGCTAGTTTGCGTACAAACAGACAGGCGGACAGACGGATGGACGGACATGCCTACATCGACTCAGATCATCCTCCTGATCATTTCAGTATACTTATTGATGGGTCTATCTCTTTTTCTTCTCATACGTACAAGCATTTCATGTTCCTGAAAGGTATGAAAATCAAAAAAGATATTCAATTTCGCTTTTGCAGTGGGGTATTAACTACTTGCCCGGATATTTTACTTTTCATCCTGAACGTTCTGATATACATTAATAAATATATATCTCGACCCGTTTATGCCGAAAAAAGCAATATATACGTACCTTGTGTGTGTAACAAAAATAGATATAATAAAAAAGGGTGTCTTTCATAGGCGCCAAAGAATGCAGAAGTTTAGTTAAATGCACGTCCAATCCAAAGAAATTTTGATTTAAAAATTTTTATGTATACCCTGTCCGATCCAAAAATGTCCGCTAAAAACGTTGGCAATAACAGTTTTATGAAAAAAAAAAAAAATTGGATTTTGGGGAGTGTTTTGGTCAAAAAATTTACCTTTTCGATGAAAACGAATTTGTCTCATATTTCCTGTCCCACTTAAAATTATAGTTTTAATTAATTAGTTTTTGAAAAAAAAATGTATTACCAAAACAAGTCCCAAAATCCGAAAATAAAATTTTTTTTTTTCAAAAACCGTTATGGCCAACGTTTTTAGCGCATAATTTTAACTGGGACAGGAAATATGAGACAAGCTCGTTTTCATCGAAAAACTCTTTGCATGCATGCTGAAAACCCCCTTAAAAAAATGGCGAAAGGGTAAATTTTTTGACCAAAACACTCCCCAAAACCCAAATTTTTTTTTTTTCCAAAAAACTGTTATTGCCAACGTTTTTAGCGGAAATTTTTGGGTCGGACAGGGTATACATGAAAATTTTAAAATCGAATTAAAATTCTTTTAGTAGGTCAGGAAAAAACCCTTGAAAATAAAAGCCGAAAAAAATAAAATTTCGCAGGCTCGAAAGTTTTTTTTTGGGTATGCGTAGTGGAACTTTTTTTTTCCTGAGCCCAAAACCTATCGAAAAATCGATGGAGCGATATCGGTTAATAAATCGACCCAGTCTAATCACGAATTGTGATAAATATATATTAACTGAGGTTCATTTACAGTTTATTCAATAGAGTCAAATGTATCAACATGTCGGTATCAACATGTATCTCTGTTCCCAAGTTTTTCTAAAAGACAATATTTGCTGACTAACTCCGCAAGCGTAAGATGTCTCATGAATTGTTTTGCTTTAAAATGCAGTACCTGGGTGACCGAGCCTTGCTCGGTTTTTTTCAAATTTGTCGCTTAATCAAGTACCTCGAGATGCGCACTCCAAATTTCATCCAAATCGGTTAAGCCGTTCCCGAGATAGTGGTCGGTATAAGAAGGAATAATAAAAATGCAGTCAGGTGGCAACCCTAGGTGGCAATTCTACTTAAAGATATTCTGGTTGGTATACGGCCTCAAATACCTTCCGTTTCATACCCATATTGCCATATAGTGCTTAATATTTAAAAAAATTCGGAAAGGTGGCAACCCTCTAAGCTTCCTTTAGTGGCAACATCCAAGTAGAAAATCTTAGAATGAAGCATACTATCCATCTACCAAATTTCATCGAAATCGGTTTAGCCGTTCCCGAGATAGTGGTTGATATCTGAAGGAATAAATAAAATGCGGTCAGGTGGCAACCCTATGTGGCAACCCTGCTCGAAAATACTTTGGTTGGTATACGGCCTAAAATACCTTTCATTTGATACCCATATTCCCATATATTGCTTAATATTGAAAAAAATGGATATAGGTGGCAACCCTGTGAACCACCCCAAGTGGCAACACCAAAGTAGAAAATCTTAAAACTAAGGATACTACCCATATACCAAATTAAGTCGTTCCTGAGATAGTAGTGGATATACAAATATACAAATATACAAGAATAACTCGTTTAAAGTTTTAAGATACAACATTCAACGTAGCCGGCTTCTGTATCTTGTCGTTATCATAACGCATAATTTTTTATCACAAGGCTTGTATCTATTTTGTTCTGAAAGTTGTTATTACTTTAATTGTTACTGAAAACTTTAATATTTTCAAATCGGATTTTAAAACATAAAACTCCATTTTGCGGCAAACTATAACTAAAGACATAAGCGGTTATTTCAAATCGCCACAGAAATAAGATTAATAATTTAAAAAAAAATCAGCCTGAATACACATGCTATCGATAGGTCGAATTGTGATAAATATTGTGGCGATTATTCTGAAGCATGTACCATCCCTAACTCAATAACACTCCCACCACTGGTTAAACACAACCGAGTTAACGATGGCAACGCTTATACATGCAAGTGTGTAACTAGCAAGATGAAGAGAGATGGCGCGAGTGTTTGCGAATAAATAAATAACACCGACTCTTCCAGAACACGAAAAGCGAACAACCAAGAAACTTCTAGGTGCGTGGAGTAGCACCATGTCGGACTATATAAGGCAGTGACCAAGCAAGGCAGGTTGATAAAACTAGCTATTAGTTACAATATCTGTGCGTGTGTTTATTTGACTTTATAGTGATCGAAACCAGGATTGATAATCAAGGAATCATCGAATTCGTCACAATTGGTGTCAGAAGGACTTGGCGAAGCTGAATGAATTAAAGATTCAGCAACTCAAAAACGAGTTGGAACAACGGGGACTAAACCCTACAGGCAATAAATCAGAGTTACCGTCACGATTGCGCGAGGCTATGGAAGCAGAAGGAATCAACGTTGATGATCATGTTTTTCATCTTGTGGAGGAGGCACCGACATAAATGGAAGAAAAAAAGGAGTCTCCGAATCCTGTAGCGACCGTGGACACAAACATGATATTGGCTGTATTAACTTGCATTGCATCTCAGCTCGAAGAACAAAAAACTTGCATGGCATCTCAGTTGGAAGAACAGAAAACATGTATGGCACAGATCTCCGCGCAAATGGATGAACAGAAGGCATATATCTCTTCGCAGTTGGAAGCACAGGAGGCGAGGGTGTCATCGAAACTAGAAGTGCAAGATGCAAAAATTGCACAATTTCAAGATCAAATAGAGGCCGAGGTAGATGCGTTAAGGGGTCGTATCCAGGAGTTGCAACTGAACCGTCCATCTGCTTCAGCGAATACTCCCAAGGTAAAATCCCCGTCATTTGATGGTTCTGTTCCTTTCCAGGTATTTAAGCTACAGTTTGAGAAGACGGCAGCGGTGAATAATTGGGGCACTGAAGATAAATTTGCTGCACTGTTCGTGGCATTGAAGGGTCCTGCAGCCGAAATCTTTCAGACGATTCCCGACGGTGAACGCAATAATTATGAAGCATTGATGGGTGCAGTTGAGAGGCGCTATGGTAGCGAACATCGAAAACAGATATACCAAATAGAGCTACAGAATCGCTTTCAGAAGGCTAATGAGACATTGCAGGAATTTGCATCGGATATCGAAAGGTCGGCCCATCTAGCTAACGCAGACGCACCCGTAGAATACACAGAAAGGGTAAAAATGCAAAGCTTTATAAATGGAATACGTGACGTGGAGACGAAGCGAGCCACATATGCAAATCCCAAGAGATCATTTGCTGAGACGGTATCACATGCTCTAACACAGGAAACAGCCTCGCTATTAAGCCGCCGTACAAAGCTCACGGCGTGGAGGTAGAACGGCCAGACTGGGTAGACACAATTCTGGAAGCGTTGAATGGAGTACAGAAAAAAAGTAATGGTGCCAGTAAATGCTTCAAGTGCGGAAAACCAGGTCACATAGCACGTTATTGCGAAACTGGTAACAGTAACCCCAGCAATTCAAGGGGACGAAAACGCAAAGCTGAAGGAGAAAAGCAAACCTCCCAACCAAATCAGTCGTTAAACTAAATCGAGCCAGCCGAAAAGGGCGTGGACTGGCTCCCGCACCGAATGCCCCATAATATCTGTCCTGCAGATCGGAAGGCAAGCTAGTAATGTTACTGTTGTTGCATATGTGGATGGAAAAGAGCACTTACTAACTGTAGATACAGGCGCATCGCATTCCATAATTCGATGATTTAGTCAACAAGGAGGTGAGACCATTGCATGGAGAAAAGTTACGTACGGCCACTGGTGAGGCCACCCATGTCCTAGGAGAAGTAACATGTGAAATCGCAATCGGGAACGTGGCCGTTCTACACAGTTTTAAAGTAGCAGTTATTGTTGACGAAATCATAATTGGTGTGGACTTCTTAATCGGGCAAGGCATCAAGATTGACATGCAAAACAGGATTATGAATTACCAGAACATGGATGTGCCATTAAATTTTGGTTACGAAAACAAATACGTTAGTAAGCGAGTGCTTGTGGAGGAGAGCCAACAAATTCCACCGAAGTCGGAAGCAATCATATGGGCAAAGATTGGTGGAGATAATGGGACAAAGAAATTGTGGGTTGTCGAGGCAGCAAACGTATCAAGGAGGAAACCCCCTGGTCATGACAAAACAAGATGGACGTGTACCAAAGGAGCAATATTGGGACAATTCCAAGAGGTCGAGGTAGTTATCAATTGTGAACAGCTTCAGGAAAATGATTCTACCATCAAGATTAATCTTTCACATGATATCACGTCGTGGACGGCAGGCCTCGAAAAAGATCATCAGAAAAAGGCAAAGGAACTTCTATCAAAGTATTCGAGCATATTTGACAAGGATGGTTCTAAACCAGATCGGACCAAAGTTGTGAAGCATCAAATTGATACTGTTGATGCAAAGCCAATCCGCCAAGCTCCTCGTAGTATTCCATTGGCCAAACGCCAAGTATAAGGGAAATTATACAGGAAATGAGTGACAGCGGCGTGATCGAGCCATCAGCTAGTTCATGGAGCTCACCGGTAGTACTAGTGAAAAAGAAAGATGGAAAAATGAAGTTCTGTGTGGATTATCGGAAATTGAACGACGTAACGAAGAAGGACAGTTGTACATTGCCAAGAATCGACGATACTCTGGACTCGTTATCTGGCACGAAATGGTTTTCCACACTGGACTTGAAAAGCGGCTACTGGCAAATGGAGGTAAAGGATGAAGATAAAGAGGAGACGGCCTTCAGCGTTGGAGAAGGACTTTGGCAATTTACGGTAATGCCATTCGGGCTATGCAATACTCCAGCTACTTTTAAAAGACTCATGGAGCAGATACTAAAAGGATTGCACTGGCAAACATGTTTGGTGTACCTCGGCGACATCATCGTGCTGGGAAAAAGCTTTGGGGAACACCTACAGAACTTGGAGGAAGTTAAGTCCCAAGAAGTGTTCCTTGTTTAAGAAGGAAGTAAGTTATTTGGGTCACAAGGTAAGTACGGAGGGAATCTGCACTGCTAAGGAAAAGATCGAAGCCGTAAAGGATTGGCCAAGACCGAGAAATTTGCATGAGTTACGGATCTTCCTTGGGCTGTGCACGTATGATCGCCGATTTGTACCGAATTTTGCCAGCGTAGCTAGTAGTCTCCATGACCTTACCAGGAAGAATATGAGATTTGAATGGAAGAAGGAACAGGAGGTGGCTTTTCAAACATTGAAGTAACAACTATGCACTGCCCCGATGTTAGCATATCCGATTCCAGGTTCAAAGTTTATTCTGGATACAGATGCGAGTGGTTATGCTATAGGAGGTGTTTTGTCCCAGATTGGTGATGGACAGGAGAAGGTAGTTGCGTACTATAGCCGAACAATTGGAAAGCCTGAAAGGAACTATTGTGTAACCCGGAGAGAACTGTTGGCATTGGTAGAGTACGTTAAGCATTTCCACAAGTATCTCTATGGGCAGCGACTCCACGTCAAGACAGACCATGCAGCGTTGAAATGGCTCCTACAGTTCCGTAATCCGGAAGGTCAATTGGCCCGGTGGATAGAGCGACTGCAAAGTTATGACTTTTCCATAGAGCATCGCAAAGGTAGTACCCACGGAAATGCTGATGCAATGTCACGAAGACCCTGTAACTTGGAATGCAAGCATTGTTGGAGAGCTGAGGCCAAGGAAGACATTATAGATGTGCGGCTCATGGCTATAACATCCACGGACCAATGGAACATGGATCAATTAAGGAGGTGTCAGCACGAAGGTCCAGATCTTACACGTGTGATGCAAGGAATCGAACGAAACGAGCGACCATGAAGAGAGGAGATGTCAGCAGAAAGTCCTTTTGCCAAGTCATATTGGGCGCAGTGGAATATTTTGCAATTAGAATCCGGTTGTTTGCATCGAATATGGTAGATTGAGGATGGTCAATGCGTTCGAAAGCTGGTAGTCGCCCCAAGGAAAAAAATCCCTGATGTACTCAACGAGTTACATAATGGTCCAAGCGGAGGTCATCTTGGAGTCACCAAGACCTTGGTGAAGGTCAAGCAAAGATTTTATTGGGTTGGTTGCCGTCAATCGGTCACGGAGTGGATTGCCAACTGTGAAGTATGCATCAAAGCTAAAGGACCGAAATCAAGGAGCCATGGCCAAATGAAGCAGTATAACTCAGGTGCGCCATTTGAGAGGATAGCCATGGATGTAGCTGGTACATTTCCTACTAGGAAACTCGGAAACAAATATGTACTGGTAGTTATGGACTATTTCAGAAAATGTCCAGAAGTGTACCCTATTCCAAATTAAGAGGCAGAAACCATAGCAGAAGTGTTTACTAACAATTGGGTAGCTAGGTTTAGTGCACTGATGGAGATACATTCCGACCAAGGCAGAAATTTCGAATCAGCTGTGTTCCAGGAAATGTGCAAGACATTGGGCATTCGGAAACCTCGAACAACTGCACTGCATCCTCAGTCAGATGGCATGGTGGAACAATTCAATAGAAGCTTGGAAGAGCAACTGAGGAAAGTAGTGGATAAGTTCCAGAAGGGTTGGGATACTCACATCTCCTTATTCCTAATGGCATATCGCTCTGCAGTACATGAAAGAACTGATCAGACTCCTGCAATGGTAATTTTCGGGAATGATCTTCGATTGCCAGCTGACTTGAAGTTTGGGATCAACGCTGATGCAGGCGTAAATGCTCGGAAATCTACTAGCGTATTGGAAGAAGAAATGAGAGAAATTCACGACCTTGTGAGACAACGGACTAAGATCATGAGCGATAAGATGAAGGCCAGGTATGACAAAGCAATAAATTCCGAAGGTTTTATAGAAGGAGATTTAATGCTGCTATACAACCCACAGAGTAAGAAAGGTTTGTCCCCAAATCAACGATGGGAAGGCCAAGGAATATTATGAAGGTGGTCCATTTGGAAAGGCTAGCTGCGTTTGGTTCCGGCAATGTGTCTGATCGGGACGATCAGACTTAGGTGGAGGGCAGTGTGGCGATTATTCTCAAGCATGTACCATCCCTAACTCAATCACACTCCCACCACTGGTTAAACACAACCGAGTTAACGATGGCTACGCTTATGCATGCAAGCGGGTAACTAGGAAGAGGAAGGGAGATGGCGCGAGTGTTAGCGAATACCATGCAAAGAGGAGATGCCAATAAATAACACCGACCCTTCCAGAACACGAAAAGCGAACAACCAAGAAACTTCTAGGTGCGTGGGGTAGTACCCTGTCGGACTATATAAGGCAATGGCCAAGCAAGGCAGGTCAGTTTATTTTCGAAGTAACCAAACTCTTAAATTTGTTTTGCGTTTATTACTAGTAAATAAAATCGAACCCAGGAGTGATAATCAAGGAATCATCGAATTCGTCGCAATATATATGTACTTATATTAAATATTGTAATAAATAACAATTTTTATTTGCAGTTTATTCAATAGAAGGCGTATTCTAATTGAAGCGAGTCTCAAAAGAATACTCGCTTATTTATCGAATTACCTTCAAAGCAACAACACAGGTCGTCTATTTTAAGCACTCGCTAATAACGTCGGCTATTCAATACCCGACTTGAAACGTAGTGTGGGACTGTGAAAAAACCCCTCCATTGTGAATGGGCTATTGAAATATACCAGGGAAATATTTTGACAGATTAATTTAATGCAGCCAACTTCACTCAAACTGCGCTAAGAAAATAAACAGTGAAAAAGTAAATAAAAAACAATTTCGTTGGTCCAACCCGGTGTCTTTGGACTTCTCAACCATTTTTAAGATGATTGTGCAGAAAATGGCAAAATTAACTTGAAAATATGACGGTACAAGCATTTATAAGAGCACAAAGCTGAGTACTCCAGTGAATAAGCAGTATTTTAAGCGGTAATTGCTTTCTTTAGGAGACAACTGCTAAATCACGTCAAAAAATGTCAGGAGAGGTATCAAACGACGCGTTTTGATCTCGGTATCAACAAAGCGGATTTTCCATTTTTTGTATCAGTGAAAAGTTATTTGAAAAAAAAAAACCAAAAAATCAGCCGCGTCCAAGCCTTCGGCCGCGCTTCAAAAAAATAAAGATAAGTCGGTCCAACACCGGCTAAGCGGTCCCCAGTATTTCTGCGCAGAACACTTTTACACTTTTCGGAACACCTTCTATCTGTGCCTACAACAACCACATGAAAATTACAGAAAATTTTCAACTTTAATTGCAAATGTCTCTCGACAGAAATACAAAGTCGTATTTCCGTTTTTGGATTATTGTTACCGAGGGGTCAAAACGCGTCTTTTGATACTGCTCCCGAAATTTTTGGACGCCTTTTAATAGTTGACTCCTAAAGGAAACAATTACCGTGGTATGCATACAACAGGAAAACTGTATTTCACAAAAGCCCCAGAATTGTATACTGTGCAAAAAGCCTTTGGATACCGTGGCCGGTGTTGGATCGCATGTCCGTTATTTTTCATTCTTAACTTAAAAAATGCTTTTGAGTAGTATACTGGACAAAAGTTCTGTGGATAGAGTAGCCGATGTTGGATCTGCCAAGGGTTTTTTTAAAGCTTGACCAAAACCCGCCCACCCCTTTTTCTTAATAGAATTTTTATCCGCTGTGGTGGTCATGCTAATAAGCGAATTTTTATTTTCATCCTGCGTCACATACCTCGTGTGGTCTCATCAATCAGCGATGAAATACAAATTTTACCTGTAGTGGGGCGTTCCCATTTAATGTGCTGTTGTTTCAACATCTTGATCATCATGCCTGGCCCAGAATCGTTATCCATAAAGAATTTGCTGTTAAATGAGTATGTTCAGTTAAGCAGTTAAAAATATGGGATATTAAAAGATGCGTTTTTACCTCGGTATCAATAATTCAAGTTAAAAAAAAAGATATAGGATAGTCCAAAAAGTGCAAAAGTATGTTATGCGCAGAAATACTGTGGATCACGTAGCCGGTGTTGGACCGGCTAAGGGTAATTTGTTTGAAGCTCGGCCGAAGGCCTCCTACCTAGAAAGTTGTTCCGCACATAAATACCATGAATCACGCCCCCATTGGTAATCGGAACTGGGTAATTTTTTGGTTTTTTTGCTTTTAGATTATAGATATAGAGGTCAAAACGTGTATACATCTCCTGAAAAAAAAACGCAAACGTCAAGCGGTGTAGTTCTGTTTATATTTTTCTCTGTGATTATCTTTACATATAATAAAATTGTAACAGGTCGATGTCTGTACATTGAAGATATTCAAGAAAAACTGATAGGAGAGGTCGTTATTGGACCAGCGGAGCCCAAATCACCAATTTTTAGAATTTTTCTCTGTCTGTCTGTCTGTCTCTCTGTTCGTCTGTATGATTGTGCGCGTATCACGCAAAAACTACTGAATAGAATTGTATGAAACTTTCACCATTCTATCACTTAACGTCTAACTTAAAATTCAGGACAACTTTCATTTGGATATCTCATCCAGTTCCCGAGTTATTGACCAAAATGTGGGAACAATGTGACCAAAAATGTGGTTTTTTTACCATAACGCCCGCGTCACACAAAAACGACTGCATAGAAACGAATGAAACTTTCAATAATCATTTTCTAGACGTCTCTCCTAAAATTTAAGATATCTTTCACCTCGATATTGTACCCGGTTCCCAATTTATTGACCTAAATGTGGACCCAGGGTGACTGTATGATTTGTGCTTTTAAGGCGGAACAAAGTTCGGCGGGCCAGCTAGTCAAGTATATAGAAATGATCTACTTGCCGTTCATTCCTCCATCCCTTCAGAAGAGGTTAATATTCCTAATATCGATTTCATTGAGTTCAAATGCATCGGCCTTCAACTAGACAACGTCTCTATGTACTTATATGTTTGCTACATCCCTCCAGCATCAGATTTTTCAGTCTACATGCAACATATCTCTCTGCTCAAAACTATTAACTTTATGACTAAAGCTTCAGATTCAATTATTGTTTTGGGTGATTTTAACTTACCTCATATATCGTGGAACATATCTGATGGTAACATTATTCCAAATCCGTCCAAGCTGGGCTACAATGACTTTTTAGATAGAATTTCCAATCTTTACCTTAATCAAATAAATGTTACCGCGAACAAGTTTGGGAAAGTCTTAGATTTAGTGTATGTTAATGATATAAACCAATTTTCTGTAAATCGTTGTGATCCGTTGGTTTTACCCGAATACCTTTATTACCCTTCTATGGAAATAGGCTACGAAACCATAAGTAATGGCCAAGGCACTCAATGCTACTCATGTAATAGCTTTGATTTTACCTTTTCCAAAGCAAACTACAAGAAATTAAATAAAGGACTGTCTAAATTAACTTGGCCTGAATTTGGTTGTGATATCGATCTAAACGTCTCACATTTCCATCAAACTATTTACTGCCTATTTGAGAAGTTTATTCCTAAACGTAAAGTAACTTATAATCATCCTACGCAAGATTGGTTTACTAAAGAGCTTAAGGCTCTTAAAAATAGGAAAACGCGATCATTTAATTTATAAGAGAAATCCGGATTAAATAAACATTACTTACTGTATTCCATTCTACGTCAGAAGTACATAGGTTTAAATAAAAAGTGCTATAAAGCTTATATCTCTTAAACCAAAAGAGACATTAGTCTCAATCGAGAGATTGTATGGTTTCGTAAATTCTAAACTTAAAGTATAAGGGTTTCCCTCAGCCATGAAATATCAAGACATTATATCTAGCGATAATCAATATATCGCAAATTTTTTTGCACAATTTTTCACTTTTAACTATTCTGCTGTCACCAATTCAAACTTTCAATACTATCCCTATAAGCTACACGGGACAAATTCAATTAATTCACCAATTATATGCGCCAAAGATGTTCTAATTTACCTTAAAACCTTAAAAGAATCTTTTAAACATGGTCCTGATAGGATTCCTACATGTTTCTTGAAAAAGTGTGCGAACCATATTTACCAACCCCTTACCAATTTGTTCAATCTATCACTAAAGTGTGGTGTTTTTCCAACTGCGTGGAAAGAATCGTTTCTTCTACCGCTGCATAAAAGCGGGAGTAGGTCTTCTATAGAGAACTATCGTGGCATCGCAAAGCTTTCTGCCATCCCAAAATTGTTTGAAGATATTGTTACAAATCAACTTACGGGTCCGATCTCTACTTTGATAGCTGACTATCAACACGGGTTCAGTAAGGGAAAGTCCACAGTTACGAATTTACTTGAGTTTACCAGTCATGTCTCAAATAGCTTTAGAAAAAATCTGCACACCAACGTTATTTATACGGATTTCAGCAAAGCTTTTGACAAAGTGTGTTACTCATTACTTATTCATAAACTCGATCAGTTGGGCTTCCAGCCGGGTCTCAATCGCTGGATCTCTTCTTACCTTAGTGCCAGGACACAAAGAGTAATGTTTAAAAATTTAGTATCCGATGTCATTTATGTCTCTTCGGGGGTTCCTCAAGGAAGCCATCTTGGCCCGATTCTGTTCTTGTTTATAAATGATATTTCTACAATAATAAAATTTTCCGAAATGTTAATGTATGCCGACGACGTAAAGTTTTTCATGTCATTCACGTCATTTGAAGATAGAAATAAGCTACAATCAGATCTAGAAACACTTGTTACTTGGTGCGATTTAAATTATATGCCACTTAACCTTAAAAAATATAAACACATGGGTTTTTCGCGTGGAATTTCTCAGCCGTCTTCCTATACAATTAAAAATTAGAGTCTTGAGCAAGTGCCTGATTTTGTTGACCTGGGGGTTACTATGGACTATAAACTCAGTTTCAACCGCCATATTAACACAACAGTCAATAAGGCTAGAGGTGTCCTAGCATTCGTTAAACGATGGTCTAAAGAATTTAGCGACCCTTATGTAACTAAAGTCCTCTTCAGTACATTAGTCAGACCGATACTTGAATACGGTTCTATAATTTGGAACCCGCGTTACCAGGTTCATGTAGATCGCCTTGAATCAGTTCAAAAACAATTTTTACTATTTGCCTTAAGAGATTTTCATTGGGATCCCTTGTACAATCTGCCACCCTATACGAATCGTTTAAAACTCATCTGCAAACACTTTCTAGTCGGAGGGAAATGCTTGGAATTATTTTTATGATTACATTGCTAAATGGTTCACTATCCAGCCCATTTCTTCTAAGTGAAGTGAACTTCAATGTACCGTCTCGTCCTTCAAGGCATTTTAAACCTCTAGTCTTAAAACAGTGCCGAACCAATTTTCAGTTAAATGAGCCTTTTCGCTGTTTGTGTCAAGATTATAACTCTCTTTCTGTTAGATTTGATATTTCAGACTCGCTTTTCTTTCTCTCCTAAATTCATAGCTACTAATTGTTTCTTATTCTTTGACTTCTATATTAACTTCTAACAATAATTTTATTCTGTTAACTAGTTATTTCTTAATGTATAATCTATCCTATATCTACTTTACTTAGCAGATGAGGTTTTCTCTGTAGCTGAGCAGTTTTAGATCTCGACGATTAACAAACCAAAGCCTTTCAACGACTCGGCACGAATGATGCGCCCCTCGCGTCGGTCGGGCGGGATATGGTGGGTAATACATTGGGAATTATTATTATTATTATTATTAATATTATTATTATTATTATTATTATATTTTTGGACGCGTTTTAGCACTTTTCTCCTTAAGTTACCAAATACCTAAGACGGTTCTTCTCAAAAGGATTGGACCAGAGTGAAGTTGGGGTTAGCAGAGTCTGCCCATCGAGCAGGTACTATCATTCTCACGGCAGCCGGTTCTATGTTATGTTATGTTAAACTATTGTACTCTTCTCAATTCGTCCTGTGTAACAAATGGCTACACAAATGCGGGTGTTCAGGGCTTAACCTTGCCATCCACAGACCCCGTACTTTCTATAGTACATTCGTGGTCCCCTGTTGTTCACCACCAGTGGCGCCTTACTAGAAAAGTAGCACAGTCTTCACGACCAGCAGCGTTGCTCCATTGACACGGCGTTCAATAGAAGTATATTCCCTTCGTAACAGGTCAGAGCCGAGCAATGACCCCTTCTTCCAGCCATCAGCTTAGGACCACCATCTTCTCATTTATTTCACTACGTGCCTTTGGCATCGGTTAAACACAAATATTGCTTTGGCTGTGTCCCGTTCTTATGTGTTTTGAGCTCGCTAACAGAAACCTGTCGGGTAAGTGGCGCGAGGTGCTGCTACCGGAGCATACCGTGTCCATATCCGGCAAAGAACACTCAACATAGACCACACTCCCTAAAATCCTCAGGGATTGTTTTTGTCGCTTCAAAAATAAACAATGGTGAACCGTCAAAATGCATCTGCCTTGACGATGTTGCAATGAAAACTTGGCCACGAGCTTGACATAGCTACTTTGTAGCTCTTATCAATCCCTCTGCGGGTTAGGAGATTAGAATATGTCCGAGGTATGTATACCGGTCATAAGAGGCGACTAATATGCACAAAGGTAATGACGTGCAACTCGATGGTTGATTAACGGATCTGATGCCTCTCACCTATCATTAGCCATCTTCTAATTTCTTACGGAAGGAGGGGTGCCATGATCTAGAAAGTTCCACTAGTCATACCAAATCGCTACAACGACATTCGGGCAGTACCGCAAGGGAGTACCGGAGCGTACCGAGTTGATATCGGACAAAGGACTGTCACTTCCAACAACCATCCCCAAAACCTCGGGGAGTGTTTTTGTAGCTAAAAACGACAAAAAAAAACTTTTATCAATATCTCGCTCACCACTATTGTCATTCCAGCGATATGGATACAGGCGAGAGCTGGCTCCCTCCTAAATCCGGAAAATATGCCGGTTGCGAAGACACTAGAAACGAATCTATTGTCACTACACTGCAAACTTGCACGTGGACAACCATCAACATGGCTTCCGTAGACTACATAGCGACACCACCGCTTCGATCGCCATAAACACGAAACTTAATAGTGGTTTGAATCAAAACACCACTAACACCCGGCTCGTGCTAGTGGCACCTGTCTTATAAAAAGATTGTGATATAGTCAACCATGCCACGCTCCTCCAACATCTAGAGGCATAAATGCTCCCAGCCGGACTTAAAAGGTGGACCGCTAACTATGTAAATGCCCGGCAAGAGGCAGAAGTGTGTCGGAGTCGGTTTGGTGTGACCAGTGAAACCTTCTAGATCATCTTAATCCCTCTTTCCCTAAGGAGGAATAAGAATGGTAATGAGAGGTGGGAGTCATCATGTCCGTAGATCAACCATCGCACGTCATTAGCTATGTGCATTTTAGTCGACTCTTACGACAGGTGTGCCTACCACGGGAATATTCTAAACCCCTAACCAGCAGGGGTTCGCCCCTGTCTAATTCCCTGTAGAATTCAGGAGCGAACGATTATAACCACTTCTAATTAAACAGAGGGTGCCACAGAGGGTGTGCTATCCCTGCTACTGTTTAATTATTACATATAGAGGCTTCTTTTCTACCAGAGAGTGTCTCTATTGTGTATTAAGATGAATGCTACACGATTTCGGCAACTGGCTCTTCCTTGTTCAAGAATTATTTCTCCTTGCCCGGTTTCTTCGCTGGACCAAATCTGGCCATGTCACAGTATAAATCCTCGGTCACCTTATTTACCACTGGGATGGCGCAAATTATCGTCTACGGCGGCGGCATCAAGCTTCCGACTGTCTCACACCCCAAAATATTGGGGTGGCGTTTGATACCAAAACCGCAACAAAATTCCCATGTCACTGGCTGGCAGCAGTTTGGGAAAAGGTAAAGAAATGTTGTTCGCAACGTACAAGGCAATTGGCCATCCGGTTCTGAGCTGCTAGTATGATCATCCTGACTATCGGACACAAATTGGAGGAAGTTGGAGGTCTGTCAGAAAACCGCACTAGAAATTGCCGCGGAATGTCTCCTTATGTCACCGGAACTCCATCTCCACAATGCGGCAAAAATGGTTGATGTTAAAGAGCATAATAAAATGCTAACCAGGCCATTCTTGTTCAACTGTTACAAGCCGCGGAACCAAACAGGCACTGGTTCGAAAAAAATCCACCTCCTAGAATACAAAGAAACATCTCCATAAGCACTATGAAGAAATCCGGCATCGTAAATTTTAGCCATTTGATGTAAAGATGCATCGCAGACCCTCAAAAACATCCACACAGAGTAGGCGGGCTTTGCGTAGCTCAGAACCTGCTTACCGATTGCCTTTTACGATGCCAGCAGTATTTCCTTATCTTTTTCGCAGATTTTACTGCGGGAAAAACTGGATAAGCTCAAACAAAAAGATGTTGCAAAATTAAGAAAATGTCAATAACAAACAACAGATGATTTTGACAGTTGAAATGTGTCCAGTGTTGTTAAATACACACAGGGAAATTTTTACTGAGTTGGGCGTTTTCTTCACACTCGCTTAGAAGAAAATACGCCTAGAGTAAAATGTTTAATTACTTTGCTACTAACCGGTATCAACATGTTTAAATTTTAACGACAATTATCCTTCCTTCGCTGCGGTCAATATAATTGTCGCAATGCTTATCGAAAATATATTCACACCACACTTACAGAAACAGCGCTTAGCTATAATTACTAAACAGGGTTGAGTTAAAATTCTCAACGAAACGCTACAGAAACGGGCTACAAATCTCTTATTGACTACTATATATTGTGCATTTTGATTTTGTTGCGTTTTCGCTTTGTTTATTTGTAGAAACTTGGATAGTAAAGTAGCAGCATCCAATTTACAGGGCAGCAGCTGTAAAGACAATTTAATTGAAAAGAAAAAACAGCATATTAAAAAACCCTTGAATGCGTTCATGCTCTACATGAAAGAGATGCGGGCCAAAGTGGTAGCAGAGTGTACACTAAAGGAATCAGCTGCAATAAATCAAATACTTGGAAGACGGGTAAGTTTGAAATTATGATGTTGAATAATAGACAGTTGAAAATATTGAATCCTAAAAACTTTTACAAAATAAAAGTATCTAACTCCGAAAAATTCCAAAATATTATATCTGATTTTTTAGAGCATTATTTTTTATACCTATAGGTTCAAATTCCAGGGAGTCAATTCTGGTTTGCCATTTCACCACGATTTTCGATTCTTGTTTTACTTTAAATTTTCGATTTGAAGTGGAGTGAAAAAAGTTAACGCCAATATAAATTTGTAGTTAACGCAAAATTTCAAACATCGCATTTTTTACAAAATTTAAACATTGTAAGTGATAAAAAATGCTTTTATTTTTACAATTCTGTAATAAACTATTAATTCAACAAGGTCAACTTGTGTCGACGCGATTTAAAATGTTCTTCAGCAATTAATTTTCGGCGCATAACGTCAAGTGATAACTAAAGTGAAACGATTTATTTTCTAGGTCACGTTATATCAAAATCTTACTAACATTATACATGCGTAAGTTTGTGAGTGAGTGAGAGTGTTTGCATGTCTTTAGCGTCTAAAGTTCTAAACCGATATCTATGAAATTTTGTACACTTATGCTCAATAGCTAACAGATTGATTTGATTATTGGAAGTGGACCAGGGACCGACCTTTTATAAAAAAATCTTATTTATAATGCGATTTGCTTAAAATTTGATTCTTTGATAGCCTTTGATAAATCACTTATACTAAGTTCTCTATATTCACTTTTCTTATAATAAGTGCTTACATAGGAATTACTTTACATAAGAACAAGTAAGGAAAGGGCTGTCTTCGACTGTGCCGAAGACTTTATACCTTTCATGAATACCGGCTTTAAATGTCCGATCCTTACTCACAATTAGTAAAAATTCTGCAAAACTGATAATTTAAGGATACATAGCCCAAACCCCATTTATCGAAAATATCGATTGTACGGGAGCTATGCGTTGTATTGCTCCGATCTTGCTGATTCCGACGAATGATTAATCTCATGCAAAATGGCGGCTCCATACCAAATTTCATCAAGATATCTCGAAAACTGAGGGACTAGTTTGCGTACAAACAGACAGAAGGGCAGACGGACATGGCTAAATCGACTCAGCTCATCGCCCTAATCATTTCGATATACTTATTGGTGAATCTATCTCTTCTTCTTCTCGGACCAAAGGTTGTTATCTCGATGTAACCCTGTCTAACTCTTCACATTTCCCCTAAAATAATCATCCTCCGAGCAGCTCCTTGAAGAAGGGCTGCTCAATACATTCTTGCCAAGGGACCAAGAGACTGGATCTGCAGGTCGATGGTAGGAGAAAGGAGTTGGTCAAACAAATAGACGATTCGAGATTCTGCATGGTGAACCGGTTTGACCGCTGGTTTTGGCAACTTATGGTACACTGTCAAATCTTTGTCTAATCCGACTGAACCTAACGACAAAATATGCATCCCCTTCGGCGATAAGGCGCAGCGAAACCGAAGAGATCCGCGGGAGCTTTCTACCGGCAACACAGTCAGCTTTGCTGAAATTAGTAAAGGTGCGATTTTCAGAGGAGACAACGTCGATGGGGCGATTGATTGAGAGGACTATCGGTAAATGGTCCGATGCAAGAGTTAACACCGTTCGCCAGTCAACACAGTTTATGCGACCAACGCTGACAATGGTAAGGTCTGGCGAGCTTAAGCAATTTACCGCGACTCTCGTGCGGCGATGCAGAGCGTCGAATAATATATTCGTTCAGCCAGCGCCATCGACCTGTAAGCTTGAGTGCCATAGGTCATGGTGTGCGTTAAAAACTCTGACACGATTATCGCCCCTGAGTAACGCCGCTCAAAATATGGTTCGTTTAAAAACTTGAAATGTAGACCCAGTATGAAAATCAAACGAAAAGGGAAAGCCGCAGGCTGCATTTGGAGTTTGTTTTATTTCGTTATATATATCGATAGCTGAAACGTACATACAAAGTAGATAACAAACGAAACGCGAAGGCCAACGGTTGCATTTGGGATTTGCTATATTTCGATATGGGTGAGTATATAATGTAAATAAGTTGTCGGTCAAACTGTGAATGCCACAATGTCTTGAAATTCGCATGCCCTATGGTCATCAAACGAAAGGGCAAGGCTGTGAATGCCACAATGCCTTGAAATTTGCACACAATATGGTCATCAAACGAAAGGGGAAGGCCACAGGTCTCATTTAGGCTTTGTTATATTTCGATATATTTATCGACAGCTGATTTACCAGTCACAATATTGTGACGAATTCGATGATTCCTTGATTATCAATCCTGGGTTCGATCACTATAAAGTCGAATAAACACACGCACAGATAATGTAAGTAATAGCTAGTTTTATTTACTAGTAATAAACGCAAAAAAATTTTAAGAGTTTGATAACTTTACAGTAGTTCACTATTGAACGCTTGAAAATAAACTGATCCCCGCGCCTTGCTTGGTCTCCGCCTTATATACATAGTCCAACAGGGTGCTTGCCTACGCACCGAGAACTTTCTTGGTTTTTCGCTTTTCGTGTTCTGGAAGGGTCGGTGTTATTTATTGGCATCTCCTCTTTGCATTGTATTCGCAAACACTCGCGCCATCTCTCTTCCTCTTCCTAGTTACACACTTGCATGCATGAGCGTAGCCATCGTTATCTCTGTTGTGGTTTAACTAGTGGTGGGAGTGTTATTGAGTTAGGGATGGTACATGCTTGAGAATAATCGCCACACTGCCCTCCACCTAAGTCTGAATGTCCCGATCAGACACATTTCCCAAACCAAACGCTGCTAGACGCTCAATGGTTAGCACTGCTTTACTAAACCTCATTTCCTCCAGGGATTGAAACTCCGACATCAATCCTCTCCTGCAGAGATTCCCACAATGCATTGCAGTGTCACATATTCCAACCATTTTGTCCGTTCTTAATCCCGAATAGATTTGTGCCTTCACTTTCGTTCCCAATGGTACCCGGCAAACATTTTTGCAACTCGTTTCTTCAGGATTCCGTTCCGTTCTCTCATGCCCATTGCACTGTTTCACATTATCCACTAAGTTGCGTTGCCTCCTCGTAACATGACCACCAGATGTTCGTCTTGTATTCTCAGCACACTCTGCACACCTAGTAATCCATTCCCTCACAGTTTGTTTGCAACCGATCCAATACAACCGCCGCTTTACCTCTTGCAGCGTTTTCTTTATTCCCATGTGCCTTCCATCTGGGCAACTATGCGACGCTTTGATAACATCTGGAATTCTTGCCTTGGGAACAACAATAAGTGCTCGATGATTCTTGCCATCTTCACTTTCCCATTTCCGATGCAAACAACCAGATATTAGCTGCAAACTACTCCATTGTGCCCAGTATGCTTTTGCAATACGACTCTCTGCTACCATCTCTTCTCTTCCTGGCTGTTTGTTTTTCTTTATTCCTTTCAACACACGTGCCAAATCTGGATCTGACTCCTGGTCTTCCCGAATCTTCTTCAGGAGGTACTTGTCCGCGAAAGCCTTTGGTCGAGGAGCTACCTCTGCTTTACGAGGCTCCTGTTGCTTCATCTTCAAGATCACTCCCTTGGTAGTATAACCTTTATTGTGTCCAAAGACCAGAGGAACTTCTTGGCCATTGTAAGTCATAACCCTGTTCCTTACGTTGATGTGAATGTCTCTCTCAGCCAAGAAATCGACGCCAATGATGACTTCGTCGACAATATTCGCTACCAAGAAGTTGTGATACGTGGCCACATTCCCAATCACAACCTTGCATTTCACTTCTCCCAAGACTTTCTTGCTGTCACCAGTTACTGTCCACAACTTAGCTTTCCGCAATGGTCTCACCTTTCCCCTGACCAAGTCAGTCCGAATGATGGAATGTGATGCACCAGTATCGACAGTCAGCAAGCGCTCTTTCCCGTCCACGTAGCCTTCAACAGTAACATTACTAGCTTTCCTTCCGATCTGTGAGACAGAGATTACGGGGCATTCAGTTGCGGGAGCCAGTCCACGCCCCTTTCGGCTGGCTCGATTTAGTTTAACGACTGATTTGGTTGGGAGGTTTGCTCATCTCCTTCAGCTTTGCGTTTTCGTCCACCTGAATTGCTGGGGTTACTGGAGCCAGTGCCGCAATAACGTGCTATGTGACCTGGTTTCTCGCACTTAAAGCATTTAATGGCACCATCACTTTTTTTCTGTACTCCGTTCAACGCTTCCAAAATTTTGTCTACCCAAGCCGGAGTGTCCACTTCTACGCGATGAGCCTTGTATGCAGGTTTACTCAAAAGCGAGGCTGTTTCCTGCGTCAGAGCATGCGATACCGTTTCACCAAATGTCCTTTTCGGGTTTGCATATGTGGCCCGCTTCGTCTCCACATCGCGTATTCCATTTATGAAACACTGGATTTTTACCCTCTCCGGATACTCTACAGGTGCGTCTGCATTTGTTAGATGGGCCAACCTCTCGATATCCGATGCAAATTCCTGTAAAGTCTCATTAGGTTTCTGGAAGCGATTCTGTAGCTCTATTTGGTATATCTGCTTCCGATGTTCGCTACCATAGCGTCTCTCAACTGCACCCATTAATGCTTCATAATTGTTCCGTTCTCCGTCAGGAATAGTCTGCAAAATTTCGGCTGCAGGTCCCTTCAATGCCACGAATAATGCAGCAACTTTGTCTTCCATGCCCCAATTATTCACAGCTGCCGTCTTCTCAAACTGTAGCTTAAATACCTGGAAAGGAACAGAACCATCAAATGACGGGGATTTTACCTTGGGAGTATTCGCTAAAGCAGATGGACGGTTCAGTTGCAATTCCTGGATACGGCCTCTCAATGCATCTACCTCAGCATCGATTTTACTCTGTAGCTGTGCAACTTTCGCATCCTGCACTTCTAGCTGCGAAGACATTCGTGCCACCTGCATAGATATACGCTCCTCTTGTTCTTCCAATTTTGATGTTTTACGTGTCTCCTGGTGTTCCATCTGAGATCTCATGTATGCCTTCTGTTCGTCTAGTTGAACTGAAATCTGAGATGCCATGCTAGTCTTCTGTTCTTCCAGCTGAGATGCCATGTGTGCCTTTTGTTCTTCCAACTGAGATGCCATGTGTGTCTTTTGTTTTTCCAACTGAGATGCCATGTGTGTCTTTTGTTCTTCCAACTGAGATGCCATGTGTGTCTTTTGTTCTTCCAGCTGTGTTGAAATGCTAGATGACATCTGAGTCAATACAGTCAACAACGCGTTAGTGTCCACACTTGCGGCTGGAATTGTAGACTCCTTCTCTTCCATTTTTGTCGATGCTTCTTCCACAAGATGAAACACATGATCGTCAACGTTAATTCCTTCAGCTTCCATAGCCTCTCGCAATCGTGACTGTAGCTCGGATTTATTGCCTGTTGTATTCAATCCACGCTGTTGCAGCTCATTTTTGAGTTGCTGGATCTTCAGCTCATTCAACTTTGCCATGCCTTTGTTATCCTTGAAAACTCTCGGTATTTATTTAACAATATCACTTATGACACCAATTGTGACGACTTCGATGATTCCTTGATTATCAATCCTGGGTTCGATCACTATAAAGTCGAATAAACACACGCACAGATAATGTAAGTAATAGCTAGTTTTATTTACTAGTAATAAACGCAAAAAAATTTTAAGAGTTTGATAACTTTACAGTAGTTCACTATTGAACGCTTGAAAATAAACTGATCCCTGCGCCTTGCTTGGTCTCCGCCTTATATAGTCCAACAGGGTGCTTGCCTACGCACCGAGAACTTTCTTGGTTGTTCGCTTTTCGTGTTCTGGAAGGGTCGGTGTTATTTATTGGCATCTCCTCTTTGCATTGTATTCGCAAACACTCGCGCCATCTCTCTTCCTCTTCCTAGTTACACGCTTGCATGCATGAGCGTAGCCATCGTTATCTCTGTTGTGGTTTAACTAGTGGTGGGAGTGTTATTGAGTTAGGGATGGTACATGCTTGAGAATAATCGCCACAATATGGTTCTCCTAAAACCTTACAATATGGGTATCAAACGCAAGGTGAATGCCACAGGTTTCATTAGGAATTTGCTACATATCGATGTATTCACCGATAAATAAGTTATCGGTCAAAATGTGGATGCACCAATGCCTTGAAATTTGCATAAAATATGCTCATGAAGCGAATGGGTAAAGACCACAGGTTTCATTTGGAATTTCCTATATTTCGATATATATGAAAAATAAGTTATTGGTCAAAATGTGGCGGGGACTGAAATGTTGAAATTTGCATACAATATGCCTTTTAAACAAAAGAAAAAGGTTACATGTTTCATTTAGAATTTCCTATGCTTCGATATATTTATCAATAAATAAGTTATCGGTCAAAATGTAGATGCCCTACAACCCTGAAATTTGAATACAATATGTGTTCAAACGAAAGGGAAAGGCCATATGATAAATAAGTTATCGGTCAAAATGTGGCTCCCCTGAATCGTTGAAATTTGCATACAATATGCCTATCAAACGAAAGTGAAAGGGCAAAGGTTACATTTGGGCTTTGCTCTATTTCGATATATTTATCGATAAATAAGTTATCGGTCAAAATGTGGATGCCTACAACCCTGAAATTTGTGCTCAAACGAAAGGGGAAGGGCACAGGTTTCATTTGAAATTTGCTATATAAGGTATAAGGTATCGCTCAAAATATGGTTCCCCTAAAACGCTTAAATTTACATACAATATGGCAACTAAACGAAAAGGGAATGCCACAGCTTTAATTAGGAATTTGCTATTTTTCGATATATTTATCGAAAAGTTAGTTCTCGGGTAAAATGTGGATGCCTTAAGACCTTGAAGTTTTCATAGAATATGACTATCAATCGAAGGGGGAATTCCATAAGTTTCATTTGAAATTTGCTATGTTTCGATTTACTTATCGATAACTGAGTTACAGGTCAAATGTGGTTCCCCTTAAAACATGAAAATTACATCCAATGTGGTTATCAAACGAAAGAAGAAAGCCACAGCTTTTATTTGAATTTTTCTATATTTCCATACATCTATCGATAGCTGAGTTACCGGTCACAATGTGGCTCTCCTAAAACGTCGAAATTTGCATACAATATGGCTATCAAACGAAAGGTAAATGTTACTGGTTTCATTTGGAATTTCTTATATTTCGATATATTCACTGATAAATAAGTTATTGGCCACAACGTGGATGCCCCAATGCCTTGAAATTTATATAACTTATGGCCATCAAACGAAAGGGGAAGGCCAAAAGGGTTAATTTTTACTTTGCTATATTTCGATATGTTTATCGAAATTTGTATACAAAATGGTTATCAAACGAAAGGGCAAGGCCACAGGTTTAATTTGGAGCTTCCTATATTTCGATGTAGTTATCGACAAATTAGTTATCGGTTAAAATGTGGTTGGTCCAAAACCTTCGAATTTGCATACAATATGAGTATCAAACCAAATAGGAAGGCCACAGGTCTCATTTGAACTTTGCTATGTTTCAATACATTTATCGATAGCTGATTTGGCGGTCACAATGTGGTTCCTCTAAAACATTGAAGTTTGCATAGTGTATGGCCATCAAAAGAAAGGGGGAAGGCCAAAAAGGGTCATTTTTACTCTGCTATATTTCGATATGTTTATCGAAATTTTTATACAAAATGACTATCAAATTAAAGGGAAAGGCCACAGGTTTCATTTGGACTTTGCTGTATTTCGATATATTTAACGATAGCTGAAACGTACTACAATGTGAGTATCAAACAAAACGCGAAAGCCAGCTGTTGCATTTGGGACTTGCTGTATTTCGATATATTCACCGATAAATAAGTTATCGGTCAAACTGTGTATGCCACAATGCCTGGAAATTTGTAACCAATATGGTCATCAAACGAAAGGGGAAGGGCAAAAGTTTCATTATTTATAGAAATTTGTAAACAAGGTGGCTATCAAACGAAACGGAAAGGCCACAGCTTTCATTTGGAATGTCCTATATTTTGATATATTTATCGATAAATAAGTTATCGGTCAAAATGTGGTTGTCCTGAAAGGCTGAAAGTTGCATATAATATGGCAATCTAACGAAAATGGAAGGCTACAGGTTTCTTTCGGAATTTGCCATGTTTCGATATTGTGGCTAATATTCTCAAGCATGTACCATGCCTAACTTAATAACACTCCCACCACTAAGATAGCATGAGTGTTTGCGAATACGAGGCAAAGAGTAAATGCTGATAAGCAACCACTGTTCTAGAATGCAAGTACATCAGCGATCCAGAACTGCGGAGAGGCTTGTAGGTGATGAAACAGGCGGAATCATCGAATTCGTCACAATTGGTGTCAGAAGTGGTATTGTTCAATAAATACCAGTGATTGCAAGGATAACAAGGACATGGGGAAGCTGAATGAATTAAAGATTCAGCAACTCAAAAATGAGTTGGAAGAACACGGATTAAACACTACAGGCAATAGATCATAGCTACAGTCACGATTGCAAGAAGCTATGGACGATTATGTTTTTATCTCATGGAAGAAGTATCAACAAAAATGAAAGAAAAGAAGGAGTATACGATTCCAGTCTCAAGTGTGGACACAAACGCGTTGTTGGCTGTATTGACTTAGATGTCATCAATCACTTCAATACAATTGGAAGAACAAAAGACACACATGGCATCTCAGCTGGAAGAGCATAATACACACATGACATCTAAAATTTCAGCGCAACTAGAGGAACAGGAGATTCGGTTATCGTCGAGAATTGCATTGCAGCTGGAGGGACAGGCATCACATCTAAGAATGAAGGACGCAAAAATAACTAAAGTGCAGGAGGTATTCAAAAACGGCAGAACAAAAATTAGGCTGAGGTGGATGCACTGAGAGCTGGTAGCCCGGAGTTGGAACTGAATCGTCAAACTGCTTCAATGAACGTCTCGAAGGTAAAAACCCCTTTCTTTTATGGTTCTGTTCCTTTTCAGGTATTTAAGCTACTGTTTGATAAAACCGCAGTTGTGGACAATTGGGGCATGGAAAACAAAAGCTGCTTCATTATTCGTGGCATTAAAGAGACCTGCAGCCGAAATCTTACAAATAGTTGCTGATTGCGCGTGAAACTATTATGAAGCATTGATGGGTGCAGTTGAGATACACTATGGTAGCGAAAATCGAGAACAAATATACCAAATAGAGCTACAGAATCGCTCCCAGAAACCGAATGAGACTTTGCAGAAATTTGCATCGGGCATCGAGAGGTTAGCCTATCTTGCAAATGCAGACGCACCTGCACAGTCCATGGAGAGGGAAAAATTCCAATGTTTCATAAATGGAATACGTGATGTGGAGACGAAGCGGGCCACATATACAAACCCCAAAATGACATTCGCTCAAACGGTATCGCATGCTCTGACGCAGAAACAGCATTGCTTTTGAGTAAGCCTCCAGGGCTTGGTGCCCTTAAATGCTTCAAGTCAATTTAGGTGGACGAAAATGCAAAGCTGAAGGAGATGAGTAAATCTTCCAAACTAGTCCATCGTTAAACTAAATTGAATGCCTTACAGATCGAAAGGAAAGCTAATAATCTTACTGTTGGAGGATTTGTGGACGGAAGGGAGCGTTTACTTACTTTGTATACTGGCGCATCTCATTCCATCATTCGATCTGTTTTAGTCAACAAAAAGGAGCAAAGAACAGGTAGCATGTGACATCGCGCTTTGGAAAGAGTCCATTGTACACAATTTTATAGTGGCAGACATTGTTGATTAAATCATAATTAGTGTGGACTTCTCAATGGACAAATCGACATGCAGAAAAAGCTTAGGAACCATAATAAAATGGATGTGCCACCCAACTTTGGTTACGAAAAGAAGTACGTCAGGAAGCGATTAGTCGTGGAGGAAAGCAGACAAATTCCACCGAAGTCAGACGCAGTAATATGGCAAAAGATTGGTGGAGATTATGGCACAAACAAATTGTGGGTTGTGGAGGCAGCAAACAAATCGAAGACGAATATATTAGTTAGAAAAACCCTGGCAAATAAAAAACAAGATGGAACTTAAAGGACTCAAGGTCCTTTTCTTAAAAAAATTAATTTTGTTGGGCCAACACGCCCAGATACCCTGACAAGGTTAGTTATTTAAACACAACACTATTAGTTTGGTGTTTCACAATTAAGTTTTATTAAACTGAACTTAGTCCAAACTTAAAGCTACTGAACCGCGTCCGAACTCGACTGCCTGCTCCATGGTAGCTGCTTCCCTTTTTAGCCGATGTCCAGCAGCGGCGTACCTGTTGCATAATTGTTGACAGCCCGTTGTCTGTAAATAAGTTCGCCCGTTAGTTCCCACAGTTGCGTTATGTGTAGGTTCTATTTCACAAGCATGTGAAATAGAATTATGCTGACGATGCGGTTGGAGAAATGCAGTAGCATACGTATTAACCGCTGGTACTTACCATGGCCTTGAATTTGGGTGTAAGGTTGCCGTGCGCCGTGATAATGTAATTGTGCTGACTTACCGGACTTAGGGACTTAGCGGCCGTGGGAGCGTCGCAGCGAGCGCGACTCATGCGCGTTAGCTTGGATGTATACCCGTAGTAGTACTTAGTGAGTCTAAATGGCCAATTAGACCTTCCAAAGGAGTTATGTTGGGGCAATGCCATGAGGTCGAGGTAGTTATCAATTGCGAACAACTTCAGGAAAATGTTTCTGCCAGAAAAGCTGGTCTTTCAGATGATATCACAGCGTGGACGGAAGGGCTCGAAAAAGATCATCAGAATAAAGAAAAAAACTTCTAACACAGTACTCGTTGCGAAGCATCAAATCGATACTGGTGATGCAAAGCCAATCCGCCAAACTCCTCGTAGTATTCCATTGGCTAAACGGCAAGTGGTAGGGGAAATTATACAGGAAATGAGTGATAGCGGCGTGATCGAACCATCAGCTAGCCCATGGAGCTCACCTTTATACTAGTGAAACAAATCGAAAAATTTGGTTCTTTGTGGATTACCAGAAATTGACCGACGTAACGAAAGACAGTTATCCGCTGCCCAGACGATACTCTGGACTCCCTTTATAGTGCTAAATGATTTTCCGGCTACTGGCATGTGAAGGTAAAGGATTAATATAAATAAAAACAGTATTCAGCGTTGGAGAAGTCTTTGGCAATTTACGGTAATGCCCTTCGGACTATGCAATGCTCGAGCTAATTTTTAGAGACTCTTCGATCAGGTACTAAAAGGATTGCATTGGGAAATATGTTTAGTGTACCTGGACGACATCATCGTGCTGGAAAAAAACTTTGAGAAACACCTAAAGAACTTGGAGGAAGTTTTCCAAAGAATATCTGGTGCTGGTCTGAAATTAAGTCCCAAAAAGTGTTAATTGTTTAAGAAGGAAGTAAGTTATTTGGATCACGAAGTAACGACCGAGGGCATCTGCACTGCTAAGGAAAAGATCAAAGCCGTAAAGAATTGGCCAAGACCGAGGAAACTGCCAAACTGGTTAGTAAACATTCTAGTTTATTAACAAGAATTTCGTGGGCTAATTCATACCAGTCTGAGCGACTGCAACTTTTCCGCTATCATAGGTAGCAACAACCCTCCAGAACTGTCGATAGCTACATACGTACACGAACGAGGAAGATTAGCATTCATTATCATACTTGACAGTATTGGCGACTTGCCGGCAATTTGGCAACTTTTTACAAACTTTGGCGACCAAATTATGAAAATTTTCGATCGCGACTATCAAAATATTCTGAAGCTTGAATAAATTATTAAGTATAATTTTAACTCCATATTTATCCTTGCCAATGCATCTTATGAGAAAATGAAATAGAAAACCAAAGAATATAATATGTGCTTTGATGAAAAATGTTGACAATGTCTTAGAGCCGTTTACTCAATGTCTGGTTATGATAAACTTTATTAATCATGGGTTTGCTCAGAATGACAGTTGCGGTTACAGAACAGTCTGATTAAGTTGGTCATTGTGAACGTTTTTGGAAAAAAATTCACAAAAGTTGCATTGTGAACGGATAAAGAGTGACAGCTGCTCTTGTTTAAATTTTGAATGAACGATATTATTAAATTTTTCAACTTGTATGACTCGCAAAACAATTTATCACAAATTTTGATTTTTACTTTCAGCTGTTACTTTTTGTCTTGATAAGCACATAATCAGAGGTCCATCCTTTGATAACTTTTATCAGAAGATAATCAGCGAATTGTCGCTAATCAGACATTGAGTAAAGGGGTTTTGGGCCAACCTATGATAAAGTCCTGATTTACCGGTTAATCAGACATTGAGTAAACTAGTGTAAATTAGTGTACTGTCTTCCTGAGGAAGAACATTTTGACATACTTTATTTTACCTAGAAAAGTTCATCGTTCAAGATTTCCATAGGGGATGAAACTGTCATTGAGAGGAAAGCTTTTGAATATATTAAAAGCCTTTGCAAAGAAATTCATAGGTTGCCAACTTTTTCTTTTTGGTACACAGTCCGATATTCGTGCCCATCGGTTTTGTTTATTTTGTATACCAAGAATTCAATTGAATTGTTGTTTTTACGGCCTGTATATTTGCAAAGTACCATGACTATAAACGAGCTCAAGGCGGAACGAAAATTTGCTAATATTTTTTAGCACTAAAAATTCACTTTTGATACTTGGGTTTTTAGGGGAGCGCAAATATACGAAAAATTGCCTGTCAACCGTGTTAAATGAAACGCTGATGTTGCCGATTACTAATTGACTGTGTCTTTAATTATTAACTTATTTTTCCTAGCACAATAAGTCCAGCATTCCAAATTAGAAGCGGTAAGTTTTTCGCCTGTGCCTCTGTACAAGTTAACTTATAATAAGTTAATACCATCTACATCGCCTGAAACAGGATCGCCTATTACAAAATAGCCGCTCCAACTCCCATAAATTATTTCGCAATAATCACCCATAAATTGTTCATAGTAATTGCCCATAAATTCTTTTTAATAATTGCTTACAACAAAGTAAGGTCGTTCCAAACAATTCTGCTCGAAATACTCATAATTCGGCCAAACCAAATAAATTCCCAAGCATTGCATTTCTTCAATATGACCACTTACCCTACTCCGATCGCACTCCATAAATTAAAATGCAATGTATTTATGCAAAGTCAAAACACTTTTCTATAAGAAACAATTAAAAAGCAATTGATTTTGTAAGTCGCCTGAAATATGATATATCATCATAATTCAGCCGCCTCAAGCAAATCCACTTCAAAGCGGCACGCAGCTATGCTAAATGGTGACATTTCACAAACGTTCACACAATGCTTGCGCATTATCAAAACGCTGAGTTAACAATAACAGAAATGGGTCATATGGAAAATGCAGTTTAAGTAAATAAATTCTTTACCAATGCGACAACTATTCACCAATACAATCAATTATTTTCCAATACGGTAAAATTCTTCCCCAAAACATACATACATAGAAATTAGGTCAAACAGAGTTGCAGCGCAGGCACAATTTCAGTATAAATAGTAAGAATTTTGTAACTTAGTTTAAGTTCATATTTGACTTCAATAAAAAGTGGACACTCTGTCCTACAGAAAAAACTATTTATTTTCCTTGTTTTTGTTCCTTAAATACTAAGGAACATAACTGGCGCCCGAGCAAAAAAAAGGCTCCCGCGTAAAAGTCTTGAAAACTAAAAAGTAAGGACTCGCGAGTGAAAATAGCCTGAGTTAATAAAGTGAATAAAAAGTAAGGATACGCGGTACGGAGAAAAATACCGACTAAACGCGTAAAGTGCTTAAATCTTGGAAAAAATAACTCTGCAATATATCCTGAAAAATAATAAGTAAGGATGCACGGTATCTAAGTACAAATTAAAGGAAGCGTGTAAAGTCCCGAAAACCAAAAAATAAGGACACGCGATTAGAAATCGGCAATAGTTTCAAATGTTCAAAGTGATGGTGAGGAATAGGTAGGAGTGAAGGGAGTTTTCATTCCGCTTGTATTTGGGAGTAAATACAAGTGAAGGGATTGCAACGATAAATGAAACGCTGCTTTTTATTGGCAACTGAGTACTAACCACAATGGTTTAATTCAAGTATTCGGTACTTCAATGAACATATGACTTATATGCAAATACGATTAATTCAATTGATTTGAAAATGAAGGTTGCTCTTATCTAACAATATTAATGTTATGCAAATTCAAGTTAATTAATTTTAGATTAATTGCAAAACTTAATAGGAAAGAGAATTGATTAAGGAAAACTGTAGATCGTGCACTGCAGGTAAAGTTGATTGCTGAGGTTGAATGTCCCGCGTTGATAATAGTTACCTCTGTTGATTGCTGATGCGATGGTCCAAGTTAAGTTGAGAAAATGATGAAAGAGGGAGAGTTCATTTACGCAAAACTTAATAGGAAAGAGAATTGATTAAGGAAAACTGTAGATCGTGCACTGCAGGTAAAGTTGATTGCTGAGGTTGAATGTCCCGCGTTGATAATAGTTACCTCTGTTGATTGCTGATGCGATGGTCCAAGTTAAGTTGAGAAAATGATGAAAGAGGGAGAGTTCATTTACGCACAGCGCTTTTATAGTGTTTTCAACACTGGAAGTTCGAAGGAAAGCAGGGATGCTTCCCTTGACATAGTCATGCAGGGATGCATGACGGGCCTCGCGAACACAGTATTGAGTTCGCTGAAATGATATGCAAGGATGCATTACGGGCTGAAGGATCGCAGGGGTGCGTTACAGTTAAGTGACGAAAGTCACTTAAACATGGCTCCCGCGTTGCACTGGTGTAAGGGATACCTTCAATTGAGCCCGCATAGCTACGTCTATTTTCTTCCTTTGAATGGAGATTTGGCTTCTTGATTGACGTGATTCTTGGCGTTTGGGTACCTGAGGTCCCTTTTCCGGTCTACGGACACCTCTACGTGCGGACACTTGGGGCCGTTTCACCGGCGTACGAACGTAGCGGCTGTTGGATGCCTGGCTACGAACGCTGCGAAGGTCTTCCACGATATCATCTGACGCCGTAGCGTGCAGCAGGGTGTGGTGTAATTCTTGACATAGTTTGCCAGTGTCGGGACACGAGCAATACCGAATGCTGTCATGGGTACGAGCAAGACAATTCGGGCAGTATCTTAATTGTCGCACTACTTCGCTGCGTTCTTCGCTGCGTTATTCGATGTTCATTGCCATGAATTCCTTACAAAACCGGAGTGGATGATACTTCAGGCAGACCTTACATTGACAGATCCGTTGGTCTAGGTTGGTGTTGTTGATCTGTAAAATATTAACGGTATGAGAAGGTCGTGGAAATCTTAAAACTATGGCAAACAAGTTGATGCTTAAGTGTCAAGTGTAAGGTTTAGATTCGGAACCTCAGGTTGAGAAGGAAGCGGCCAGAGCTTGACAAGTGGTCGAGTAAAAGTTCCAGTCTGAGTCCTGACATCCGGCACTCGCACACAATTGTCCGAACCATGATACACTTTTTCGATGCGTCTCCATTCGTTTGGTCATTTTTGATGACCACGAAATCACCAATGGAGAGGGTTTTTGTGGGAGTTCTTTAAGATACTCATCCTTCCAGCGTTGGCTGAACTGTTGATACAAAACTTTGAGCTTTTCCCATCGAGTTTGTAGGCAGAGATTGTCAATTTGAGGTTCTGGAAAGCCTAGTAGTGGCCCGCCTCGGAGAAAATCTCCTGGAGTTAATGCAAGCAAGTCATTGGCATTATCAGAAATCGGGGAAAGGGGTGGAGAGTTCATTAATGCTTCGATACGAGCAAGTAAAGTTGTGATTTCTTCACAAGTAAAGATGTGGTTTCCAACAGTGCGTGTGAAGTGATGCTTGAAACTTTTTACAGCTGCTTCCCAAAGGCCGCCCATATGAGGAGCATTCGGTGGCAGGAAATGCCATTCAAATCCATGTACGGTATACTTTGAGCGTAGGTCATCAGAAGTTTCTTTGAGGAATTTTTTGAAATCCTGTTGGAAGGCGGGATTAGCACCAGCAAAGTTCTTGCCGTGGTCCGAAAAGACTCGTTGCGGGAGTCCGCGTCTACCTAGAAAGTGGGCAAATGCTGCCTAAAATGATTTGGTTGCCAACCCCGAACATGGTTCAAGGTGGATTGCCTTAATGGAAAAGCAAATGAAGACGCAAACGTATCCCTTCAGTAGTAGAGATCTCCGGAGTATTGATGACTTTATGTCGAAAGGACCGGCAAAGTCTAAACCGGTGTAGGTGAATGGCAACGAGACAGTTGCACGCTCTGGGGTAGAGCTGCCATAATTTTCGAACGACTGTTTTGTTTGAAAATTGTACAGATTTTGCCATTGCGTATACAGCTTTTTACTTTAGATTTTAGGGAATGTAGTATTCCTCCCTTGCCGTTCGAACCATGAGTTGCTGTTCAGCATGCATTAGGACATCATGCAGAAAGTTTAGAAAAAGATAACATAATCTCGAAGATTCGGGAATAATGGTTGGATGACTTTCATCATACGTGAGGCCAGCGTTGGCCAAGCGACCATTCACACGGATAAGTCCATGTTGGCCAAAAAAGGGGTTTAATGTTAAAAGCGAGCTCTTTTTGGAAATTGATTCTAGATTGGACAATTGATAATATTCCTTTGGGTAGTGTCTTTCTTGCGAAAGTTCAATAAGACGAGTTTTGACCCAGTGAATTTCCTTTTGCATAATAACCACAGAGTTATAGCAAGTGGGAGAAGTGGACTGTATTGGTTTGGATCGGTGAATGAATCGAAACAAGGCTTTAGACGATGAAGAGAAGCGATCTAATATATCGGGGTCGTCGTCCAAAACGTGAAGACCTTCTACTTTACGTTGTTCTTGAGGTACGACATTTTGTCGAAATGATATTGGCCAATGGTCGGGGGGTTTAAGTAACCAATCTGGTCCGTGCCACCAGAGTTACCAAAGTACTACGTCCTGTGGTCTACAACCTCTTGTTCCAAGGTCGGGCGAGTTGTGATTAGTGGCAACATGCCCCCACTCTACATTTCCGACATTTTGGATGATTTCTGACACACGATTAGCTACGTACACCTTCCACATACACAGCGGCTTTTCGAGTCATGCAAGTACAATAAACGAATCGGACCAAAGAAAGACGTCTGCACACTCGAGAATCGTATTGGCTGATTGAGACCGAATGTAAACGGATGCACAGTATGCTTTCTCTGAAGCATCACAGAATCCATGGATTTGAATTGATCTACTAGGCGAGAATTCTGTCCATCTAGGAATTTGGATTTGTTCAATTGTGGGCAAATCGGTTATGAATTGGTGCCACTTTTGAAGTGAAAGAGGTTTGACACACTCGTCCCATTCAGTACCTTCAAGCCAAATTTGTTGTAGGAGTATTTTCGCTTGAATGAGAATGGGCGATAGTCATCTTGCGACGTCAAAAAATTTCGAGTCTGAGGATAAAATTTGGCGTTTTGTGACACTGGAGGGTAGTATCAAGTATTCAACTGAATATGACAAAGAATCGTTTGACGCGTTACATCGTATACCAAGCATTTTGGTAGAACTGGAATAATCAAATTTCAGGAAGTCAGAGTCGAGAAGGTAATTTGTAGGAATTTAATTTAAAAGTTGAGGATGAGGAAACCCAGCTGAAAGCAAACATTCGATAAGTTCAGTTTGAGCTTTTAAACACGTGATCTCCAGATAAGACATCATCCACATAGGTTTCTTTGGTTAAAATTTGTTTAGCTAGAGGATGGGAATCTTTTTTCAGTTGTTAGTTGATGCAAAGTGTGAATTGCAAGATAAGTCGCGCAGTTGAATCCGAATGTCAATGTCTTAAGTGCAAAATCAGATAGTTTATCCTCGTTCTTTCTTCGAAAGAGAATTCGTTTATACGGTTGATCATTTTCGTGGAGAAGAATCTGTCCGTACATTTTTTGTATGTCACCGTTAAAAACATACTTACACAATCGCCAATTTAAAATGACAAATAGAAGATCTGCTTGCAAGGTTGGACCGATATGAAGTATATCCTTTAGCGAAATACCAGATGCCGTGGGTTTGGAGGCATTGAATAGCACACGGACTTTCGTAGACTTACTGTCTGGTTTAACAACTGAATCATGTGAAACATAGTATGAACGATAATGTCCATTTTCGTGCACCTCATCGGAAGCGATTTGCTCCATATGATCGAGGGTGAGGTACTCTTCTAGAACGCGGTTGTATTCTTCTTTGAGGGTGGGGTTTTTATTGAGCATATGCTCCAATCAGATAGCTTCTCGCATAGCTTGGGAACGAGATGGTCCCAGGGCCAGGTTGGATGGAAACTTCGATTTGAAAGGTAGCCGAACTA
Source organism: Merzomyia westermanni (assembly GCA_949987695.1). Lineage (NCBI taxonomy): Eukaryota > Metazoa > Arthropoda > Insecta > Diptera > Tephritidae > Merzomyia > Merzomyia westermanni. The sequence continues at coordinate 139,948,036 of OX465292.1, forward strand.
TATATCGGCCATCACTTCGCCTAACAGTGTCTTGATAGAACTGTTCGCAGTATGAATCTTCGTCAGAAGATAGGCTAGATTCGGGCAGTTCCTCGAGTTCCCAGAAACTCTTCAATTGAATATTGAGGTTTTCAATGGTATCTTCTACAGCGTACGTATGAAAGGTGGGTTGCATAGGTTCGCTCAAATACTACCCGAAATTTGTGTTTTGAGCGAGGATACTGCCTAGGATGTGGTGTTGAATTCCTTGAAGAAGGATCTTCGGTATGAGATCGCTTCCGATCACCATATCTATTGGACCAGGAGTGAATAAATACGGATCAGCGATATCTAGAACCTTAATGTCTGTTGGATTTGGTTTAGGGATAGAGAATGTTGGTAAAAAGCTTATGAGCTTTTGAAGCGCAATCGCTTGGGTAATGATATTGTGTCATAAAGTTTGGAGATTAGAGTTAGGTGACAGCCTTTTTTCGAATTTTCTACAACGATTCCGCCCATCCTGGTTACTGCATACGTAAGTAGGAAGATTTAAGCGTTTCTGTACCTTCTCGGAAATGAATGTTTTTGAGAGCCTTGGTGAAAAGTGGGCCCATGTGCTCAATGTGCACTCGGGAGGTGGGAAGCAGAGTCTTCTCACGATATGCTGAGAAGTTAGCTTGGATTCTGGACGCACTGTCAGCAGAGGTGGACGGAGATTCATCGCGGTTGCCTTGGGTTATGTTGAATATTGGATGACTTGGGGTGTTCGGCAGTTCGGTAGAGTGGGTGTGCAACCGGGGGGTTGCTTTTGTGGTTGGCTTTGCGGATGAAGTCGCGTTTGCTGACTTAGTTGCGGATTTTGTAAGTGGTTTAGGATGAAGCATCGTATGATGCGGTTGTCTGCAATGACTACATCTAAAAACGCTTTGACAGTTGGTAACTGTGTGCTTATATGCCAGGCAGTTGGTACAATAACCATTTTTCTCTGCGAATTTAGTTCGATCGGAAACTGCCAAGTTACGGAATTGCGGACAGGATTTGAGAGCATGATTATTTTTGCAAAGTTTACAAGTGAACGCCACTTGTTCTTGGGAGAGATAAGGTTGCACTTTAGTTGGAGTCTTCGGGTTGGAAGAATTGCGAGGTTTGGAAGTTTTGTAGTTGTGCAATCGTTCAACTTCTTCATACCGACTAGTTAGGAAGGCGTCCTTTTGGGCCCAGTCGGGTAACTCTTTCCTTGATTTTAAGGATTGCTCCCAAAGAGAGAGCTTTTCTTCTGGGAGTTTTGTGGAGCATAGGTAAACTAATATCGGATCCCATTCGACCACAGAAACCACTAGAAGGCAAGAAAGACTATCTTTTATTGTACTCTGAATTCTCTGAATTCCCTCAGTATTTTCGGATGTAACAGGGGGAATTTTGAAGAGGGTCTTCAATTGGTTATCGATCAAAATCCGCTTATTTTCAAAACGGGCTCTAAGTCCTTCCCAGGCCAGTGAAAAGTTTTCATCACAGAGTTTCTAATGTTTCACTATAAGGCCTCCAGTTTTATTTCGCAGATGAAAGAGTTTTTGAGCTGGGGTTAGTTTTGGGAAGCTCGGCCACTCCTCGTAACTACCACAAAAAAACAGTGTATCGCATTGGGGCACTTTGATGCATACAAGGGGTGTCTAGCAGTTAAATTTTTATCGGGAGTGGTGCCGTGAAAGGACTTAAGTTGATCGATAATTTGGGATTTACATATATAGAAGCTGTCAGTACATACTTGGAACTTGTTTGTGGCTTCGTTTTTGAAATCGACTGAAACTCGTTTTTCGTCTTCGAGGCAGACGCTCTTATAAGAGATTTGTAAATTCTCCCAACGTTGGTTTAGATCTTGAAGTTTAACATCCAATAAGGTGTCAGTATTTTCTTCAGGGTCTTCTTTTTCAAAACGAGACCAAAAGTTCATTAAATCGTTTGAACAGAATATGAATGCTGCCATTGCGGCTGAACCAGTAGCCATGATTTAATATTTGCACAGTATTATCCGGGTGTAATTAAGATTGATATTGGAATTGATAAAAACGATTAGGGGAGTTCCGTAATGACGTGCGCTACTGGGTATAGCAATAAAAAATTAAAAATGTATAAAATTTGATCTAAGCTTCACTCAACTTGATTTTAAGGATTATACTTATTTATTTATTTATTTACTGCCTTAGCACATTAAGACGTCGAGTCTTTTTTTGTACGTTTTACATATAAATTACAGAGTTTACTTGTGTTTTATTCTGAAATAGCTTAAACTATAGTATAAGGTAAAAAAAAAAAAAAAAACATAAAGGAAATAATAAAGAGTTTTGATTAGAGAGGAGAAAGCCTCAAGGATGAGGCAGAACGGGATGTAAGAGGAGTTCCTAGGAAAAATGATTTGCAACTGCCGCCTTGAAGCATCTATCCGATTTAATACATTTAACTAATATTGGCAATGAGTTCCATAGTCTGACAGCACTAACAAAGAATAATCTAGACCCCGTTAAAGATACAAATCTTGGTACTACGATATTATTTGTACGAGATGATGTTACAAAGCTGAGTTTTTCATAAAGATAGCCGGGTTTCTTGTACTTAATTATTTTAAATAAAGAAGTTATGTTTCTAATCTGAAGATAATTTTCCAAGCTCGTTCCAAGAATGTTTATTGTGTAAATAGAGATGTGATCAAACTTTCTCTAACAGCATATGAATCTGGCGGCATTGTTCAGAGCTAGGTCCAATTTTCTTTTGGATTCTGCATCAAGATCTTCCTATACTAGTTCAAAATAAGTAATTTGTGAAACAATGAGAGCTTTTACTAGTTTGAGTTTTGTTTTAACTGGAACAAAAGAGCAGCCAAGCCACAAATTCCTAAGAACATAATATATTTTCGAGACAGCGAAGTTAATGTGATTTATGCAAGTGAGGCGGGAGTTCATCTTAAACCCAAGGTTAGTCACAGCAGAAAGAAACGGCATTTTGATATCATCTAGAACTATAGATGGAAATGCACTAAGGTCATATGAGTTAAAGGATATTGGCAGAACCTGCGTTTTTGCTGCATTTAGGCTAAGGCCATTTACCTTGGCCCAGGATAATATGGCTTTTAGATCATCGTGTATTCTGCACACTAAGTCTTCGCAGAGACCAATCGGACGGGAGATAGATCTGAGTATCGTCGGCATACAAGTGTATAGATGTGTTTTGGCAACAGCTAACAATGTCATTTATATCAAGTAAGGACGGCGCTGTCTTCGGCTGTGCCGAAGGCTTTATACCTTTCATGAATACGTGCAAACTTAAATACGCATTGTTTAAAGTTCCCTAAAACTATGTCAGCAATACATTTTATTTTCTTTTATTTTTTTACGAAATCTTTTAATATCAATAAGAAAATATCTCACCATGTTTCAAGTTTTAATCTTTTAAAATGAGGGGAAATGGCCATAATCCTCTTATCTGAACAATCGGTTGTATGGGATATATACTATATATAGCTCCCATCTTAGCGATTTTTTTACCAAATTTTTTGTTATACATAAGAAAATATCTCACCAAGTTTCAAGTTTTAATCTTTAAAAATGAGGGAGAAATGGTCATAATCCTCTTATTTGAACGATCGGTTGTATGGGAGATATATGCTATAGTGACCCGATTATACCGGATCCGACAAATGTCTAATATAATACAAAAATACATCGGTGTGCCAAATTTCATCGAGATATCTCAAAAATTGAGGGACTAGTTTGCGTTCATACAGACGGACGGACGGACAGACGGACTGACAGACGGACATGGCTGTATCAACTCAGTTCATCGCCCTGATCAATTTGGTATACTTAATGGTGGGTCTATCTCGTATATTTCTAAACGTTACAAACATCGGACCAAAGTTAATATACCATTTCATGTTCATGAAAGGTATAAAAATGGTAAATAAAATGGGGCCTAGAATGGAACTCTGAGGCACACCAAAAGATACAATGCTACGTTGTGAGATGTTGTTGCCACATACAGTCTGCTGTAGCCTATTTGAAAGATAACACCTAATTAATTTTATTGATGTTGCGTCAAACCCAAAGTACTCTTGTAGTTTAAGTTGTTACGTGCTGGCCTTCGGGTGGGAGTCGCAATCTTACCCTGCGCCCCTCTCACCCTCGCGTTGCATGCCCCGCGGCCCCCGCAGGTATGCTTGCTTAAGCACGAGCTAGCTCGCCGGACTGTGGGGTGGATCTTGGGACCCAAGACATGGCAGCCGCACCCTACAAAAAAAATTATCATACCTGTCTGCTTCACTCTCGCGTCAGGATGGCGCGTTCGCACTCTCTGGCACCCGCGTTTGGCCACCGATGTTGCTGGCCTGCCATTCATTACCCGCCCTTCCATGGTCGGCAGAAGCAAAATATTGCCGACCCCAAAAGAACCCCCTTGACCCCCCTAGAACTCCCCTCCCCTGGTCTCCGTCTCGTCCGTCTGTCTGCACCGCATCTGAAATGGAGAACGCTCAATTTTCAATGAATCAAAAATACATGATGTTTATTCACACGGTATCAAAATCCTTAATGGCTATACCTATGCCCTTCGTGGGCCTTAATGCCTACGAGTTAATGTCAAAATCCTTAACATCTATACCTATGCCCTTCGTGGGCCTTAATGCCTACGAGTTAATGTCAAAATCCTTAACATCTATACCTATGCCCTTCGTGGGCCTTAATGCCTACGAGTTAATGTCAAAATCCTTAACATCTATACCAATGCCCTTCGTGGGCCTTAATGCCTACGAGTTAATGTCAAAATCCTTAACATCTATACCTATGCCTCTCATGGGCCTTAATGCCTACGAGTTAACCGGTCAATGCCGAATGATACAAGTGAACATGTGCGCTTACGTGACTAAGTCTACTATGGTGACGTGTTAACTAGACTGGGAGCATGCGCAGATACGCGCAGGACTGTCCGTCTTGGATTCGAGGGACGCCGGTCATGGATGCTCACCTGCGTTTACCTGCCTACCCTCCTTCGAATACGCTATCAAATATTACCGTGTTGCGGAGCTGCAACCCAGTGGGGAAAAAAAAACATATATATTTTAAATTACGAGAGGCTAAGTGGAATGCCGATGGCAAATTTACATCAGCGGCCTGTCTGACTCCCCTCTTACTATATTTGATGACAACTACCGCGGGGCGGTCCCCTTTCTACCACTCCCCTCCTGCACCTAGAAGACATCTCGGGTCAAGGGAAAAGGGTAGATTTACTGCTGCTCAAGCGGCTATGTCACCGTTGCGTCTTCGGACCTGTAGCTTCCGAAACTAACTCCGATGGATCCCTAGTTCTAATAGTGGGAGGGTGTGAGCTGACGCCGCTGTCTAGGCAACCTTTATTGACTTCAGCAAAGCTTATACATGAGCGGCCCTAACCTTACTTTTATTTCTGCGCTGTACGCTACTCTTGACGCGTCTATACGCGCCTGTGCCTATCGCACACTAACGCCCAATTACTGAGCAGACAAATATTCCAAGGAGCGTTCGAAGCATATGGCCTCGCCGCTCTTTTCTTGTATCAAGAATACGTAATGGGATTTGCCCTTCGATACATATATACATGAGTTGGGTGCACCTGCGCAGCCCTCTCCTAAACACTCATTGCCGAGCGGCGCTAACTGACTGTCCCTATCTTATGCTAAAAACCTGGTCTGGTCCGCTGCTGCCTGATTCGCCTTGTGGCCTTCTTCGTGCTGGCTTGTTGTGATTGTAATAGTCCGCTTTATTGGACCCGGTGGCCGTGGCGCCGTTGTATGTCGCGTTCGCTGTGGTGGCGGCGATGGAATAGCGCCGATACTCGAGGTGTCGTTGGCCATTCGCAACTGGGGCTTGATGGCGATGCCGTGGTGCGGAGTGGCTACCGGTATGACTGCGCCGCTGTACAACCTGTCGCCTCAAAACGGTGGCCGTGGCAGGGGCGCAATGAGCTAACTTGACGTGTTAGCGGTCGTAGCACCTGGCGCTTGGCTGCGGCGTGCCACCTGACGATCGTGATGATAACTTTTTAGGTAGGGGCTGTGATGCGTGCCGTGATGTCAGTGGCGGTCCAATACTGGCGTGGCTGCGGCTCCACTGCGCACAATGGCCACCTCGTGGTAATGCTGTGGCGAGAGCCGTACAGGCGTATTCCTTCCGCGTTATTCCGCGTTAGACTGTGGCCTTTACTTGCTGCTTGTGCCACCGCCATGCGGCCTGGGCCTGAGGTTATACACCAGAATTATATTTCCTTGTATTTTCTTTCGTCTCACTTTCAGATCGCAAATATCCAAGTGAGCCGACCCCGTGATATACTGCCAAGTTCTGGGGTGTTTATTCGTATTTGTCGATGGCTTCGATCCCGCGATGGACTGGGATTCCTGCGGCTCCAAATTTCCCTTCCTTTTTTTTTCGCTGGTGGTCGCCTCGGCTGCCGGTGTTGAAAAGGACGGGAAGTTTCGCGGACCGGAAGAGTTGGCTGCGGTTTTGAATTGACATCTGTCAATTGCTGACGTGTCAACAAAACGGAAGCGTTCCGAACGTGGGGTTGCCGGATGACATTTTGGGGTACGGACCACAGGGTGACCGCAACAGGGCGAGCGCTGCAGCCGGGCTCCGCCTGGCGATGCACTCGAAAAACCGGTTCACCTGCTCCCTGGTCCTTCCTACCGGCGCAAGTCCTTCGCGTGGTAAGTTCCCACGGAGCGTCCATTTGAGTCGCCGAGCTAGTATAATGCGTTCCCTTTGACCGCTAGGACCAACAGCCGGTTCTATCGCACCGGAATGACCCGGGTTTTTTCACCCGGCCAAGGGCTGTTATTTCAGTGTAACCCTGTCCAATCTGGGGCAGGGCGAAGCACTGTTAACAACAACAACAACAACAACCGTAGATATTTTGGGGCGAGTTTGGCGCTGTATCCCTCCGCCGCGTTGCTCAGTTTGAAATTCCTTCTGTATACGACTTCCCCTTCTCGGTATCTGACTGGCCGCGCCCTTGTGTTGTAGGTTTGTTCTCCCTTCCGGAAGGCTTCTTCTAGGTTTCGGATCAGCCTTTCCCGCACCAATCATATGCTGGACGCCCACGTTCCCCTCTCTCAGGGCTTCCAGCCGCCGTAGGACCTCGTATGCTTTGCCATGTTGTACCATCGCTTGTCCGAACGTGACTCGATATGGTTCAATACCGGTAGCCTCATGTACCGCGCTCTTGATCGCGAATGCTGCCAGCGACACCTGCTGATCCCCATAGCTTTGATCCACGCCTGTAATATACGTACGCAGCATACCGAGCAGCGACCGATTGACCCTCTCGGACGCGTTCGCCTGTGGTGCATACGGCGCAGTCTTGATATGGTTGACTCCGTAGCTTCGCAAGAAGCCCAGGAATGATTCTACCACGAACTGCCTGCCGTTGTCGGAGTGCAAGGCCTCCGGCACCGCGATGGGTCGCTCATTACCCTCGTCATCCTTCTGAAATAACACGCTGCCGATTCCCTGAGTAGATGCATCGCACTGCACATAGAAATGCTTAGAAAAGTCCGGGTTTACGAGTACATCGGCTGAGGTGAGAGCCGCTTTCAGCTCTCCGAATGCCTTTACCGGCTCTGGTGACATGGCGAACGTCTTGGCCTTGCGCAAGCACTCCGTCATCGGCGCTGCAATGGTGGCGAAGTTGGAGATGAATCTTCTGTACCACCCACACATACCTAGAAACCTGCGCAGCTGCCTGACGGTTGTCGGTATCGGGCACTCGGCGATGGAGCGTACCTTCTCGGGGTCTGTCTTCAGCTCGCCCTGCCCTACGACAAAACCTAGATATTTCAGTTCGCGATGGCAGAATTTGGATTTTGCTAAATTGATGGTGAGACCGGCGTTGGCAAGGCACTCGGCTACCTCCATTAGATGCACAAGATGCGACTCGAAATCGGGAGAACATACCAAAAGGTCGTATGTAGACAAAAACGTTTTCCCTTAAGCGTGATGGTATCACCTTGTCCATCAGCCTGCAGAGCCGCTGACTGGCATTACACAGGCCGAAGGGCATCACCTTAAAGTGATACAACGGTCGTCCCGGGACCTTGAACGCTGTCTTCTCCCTCGACGAAAGCTCCAAAGGGATCTGCCAAAAGGCATCCGTCAGGTCGATGCCCGAGACGAAATGCGTTTCCCGCAAACGTGCCAGAATGCCCTCGACGTGTTGTGTTGGGTAGGCGTCCTTTTTAGTACGGTGGTTGAGCTTTCTCATATCCACACACAGTCGCTTCTTCCCCGGTTTCTCCACTAGCACGATCGGTGAGCTCCACGCGCTATTGCTCTCCTCGATGACATCTAGCTTCAGCATGCGGTCTATTTCCTCATAAGCATACTTCTGCTTCACCGGCGACATTGGGTAGTGGCGTTGTTTCACCGGCACCGTGTCATCCGAGACCTCGATCGTGTGCTCCAGGAGGTTTGTCCTTCCGAGGCCAAGCTCTGTGAATGACGGGAGCCTTAACGCGCTCCAGCTCTCGCTTCTGGTCGGTAGTTAGATCTAGCTGTCCCTGAGTCTCCAATTCCGAAATGACCATGGGCGCTACCCCGAAAGCATCCCAGAAGTCGATCCCCAGGTACAACTCCTGCTTGAGGCTTGGCACTAGATATAGTGTCATTGGCTTCCTTTCCCCCCCCCAATTCACCTCCACATCGACTTTGCCGATTACCTCCTGCGCCTTACCGTCTGCTGTCTTCAACCGTTCCCTCAACTTGAATAATTTTCCCCCCATCTTCTCTTTCCATATCGGCGCGACTGATCCGAAGCAGCTTATGGAGGCCCCGCTGTCCAGTAGACCCTGGATCTTGGCCCCTTCGATTTCCACCTGTACATAGGGTCGCTTGTCCACGGTTCGGCCTGTACCCCGTTGCGTCTGTCGCGTCGTCCTTCCCGCTTGCGTTGGCCTACTCCGATGAGACTCCGAAGATTTTTGCACGCGCCGCGTCATATCTGGCTTGTCGTTCGCTTAGAGAGAGACGGGCGGCTGGTCCGCGTTGCCTTGCCGCTTCACGTCCCTCCTCCTCGATTGTCTGAATTTGGTTGTGTTGCAACGTACTCTCTGGTTTCTTTAAAATTATACTTGTTGGTGAATCTATTTCTCCGGGGCTGCACGATACTGACAGGGTTCCCCGGCCTTCCTGTCGCTCTCCGGGGTTTCCGCCTTGCATCCTTCGCATGGCTGTCTTCCGGGTTGATTGCATTTATAACATATCATGCTGTGTAGACGCCCGTCGCAGGTGTGGCCCTCTGGCCAGCCGTGGGCTTGATCTTCCCTCTTGTTTCTGGCAACGCCTGATGGCTCCTTGTGCGGCGGTCTGCCTCTACTGGGCCTGTGGAGCGCCTCCAGCGCACCCGCTTCGTCCGTTCCGAGATCGTCCTCCAACTCCTCCAGCGTCTTTCTGCGGTATGGTTTCGCCTCGTACTCCGCCAAATGCTTTTCCGCCCTACGACATTCCCTCCTGAGGTCTTCCAACGACTCAATGTGGCACCCAAAGATGAAGTTTTTTATTCGCGGCTTCTGATTTCTCCGCATCAGGTTGACCAAGCTCTTCTCCGGAAGCCTTGCCCGCATGGTCAGCTCCATCCCTCGGACTACCGCGTAGAATTCCTCGAACTTTTCGTTGTACTCCTGCTTGCGCTCATTCATGGCTTGGCGGATTTCCTCATCGCAGGCCGCCTTGCGAAAGTGTTCCACTATGGCCCACCTGAATGCCTGAAAATCAACAACGCTGTCATCTGGATGCTCCTCCGTGTACAGCCAGTACCACTCCTGAGCTTGTCCCTCTAACAGCAGGTGAAAGTTCGCGAATAGGTCCTGCGATGAGATGTTGTGCTTTTTCCGAAGAGTGTCCACTCTAAACAGGAAGCGTTCTATCGGAATAGCTTTTGAGCCGCCGTTGAAATTGAGTCGCCAATCGCGTATAGCCTTTGTGGCTGCTCTCTCGTAATGCGCGCCCGCATCCCTTGGCCGGCTTTCCCCACGCGATGCTAACCTTTTCCTCGCACTGGTCTCGCATTCGCTACCGCCCTGTTCGCGTTCATCCGCGCTCGCGTTCGGCGCGCACGCCTCGGCGTCTTGTAACCAACCCTCCTGTTCATTCCCTTCCTGCGCGCCGCTATTCGCGCCCTGCAAGCTCGCTAGCCTGCTTGACAGCCCGTTCATGTCCTTCCTCAGTATCTGCGCAACCTCTTTAACTGCCTCCGTCGTCGAGCGGCTCATTTCCAGTTGGTACTGGAAGAACATCATCTCGAACTTCCGCATCAGCGCTTCGCCCACACTATCGGCCGTCGCGCTCTTGGGTGCGGAGTCACGCTGACCCCCGCCTATCGGTCCACTCGTGTTTGCTTGTGCGCCGGTGTCCTCGCGCTCCTCCTCGCGTCGTCGCGACAGCGTTGGGTTGTCTTCTAAATTCCCGTTGTCCGCGATGCTCGCGCTGCTGAGCGGTAGCTCCTTCTTTGGCGGATTCTGCATGCCTTCCCTACGCGCTGGCGTAGACCACAGGACTAATTCCCCTCAAGCGCACTGCAGACTATACCCACCCAAAATGCTCCGAGGTAAACCCTCGGGGATATATGAAAAAAAAAAAACGCACACAAAATAATCAATTGGCGTTATATGTGAAGGTGTTCGCACACCGATGAGACTCAACCCGCTGCAAGGAAAAACTAAATATACGTGGTATGTAAACGGGTTTACGGGTGCTGAGTAGATAAAAGGATTAAATTCCAAAGCGTGTGAAAATTAAGGAGATATAAGTGAAAATTGCGTATTCCTTCTTCGATGCGGTGTCTGTCCGCCCTAGCGTCGTCAGTCTATTTCCGTCCTTACCTAAAGCGATCCGATTCCCCCAATCAGTTGTAGATACTATTAGCTGGCATCAATTTATCCAACTAAGCTACCTAGACAACTAGCGCCTCTCCGACAGGAATGCTTCCGCGAACACTATCGTCAGCTCTCGGCAAAACGAGCTACCCGCGGATTCCATTTCCGGTGAACTAAGTGCGGTTCCTGCCACTATTGTCCAGATTGAACTCCGCCAAGACAAGTTAGCAGACCTACACCCCCATCCACCATCCCCCCCGAACATCAACACTATTGACCAGCTTAATGAGCCCAGTCAAGCTGCCGATGTAGCGAAAAGAAAAAAAATTGAAAAACTTATAAAGTGGTATGTTATACCAGAAGAGACCCCCCGCCCCCCAAAAAAACATGAGAACCCTAAGTGCGAACGCCCCTAACGCTTGTCCGAAATTTATTCACCAAGGCTCCACTAGGCAGTGGGCCCCACGTTGGGCGCCATTTCTGTTACGTGCTGACCTTCGGGTGGGAGTCGCAATCTTACCCTGCGCCCCCTCACCCACGCGTTGCATGCCCCGCGGCCCCCGCAGGTATGCTTGCTTAAGCACGAGCTAGCTCGCCGGACTGTGGGGTGGATCTTGGGACCCGAGACATGGCAGCCGCACCCTACAAAAAAACTTATCATACCTGTCTGCTTCACTCTCGCGTCAGGATGGCGCGTTCGCACTCTCTGGCACCCGCGTTTGGCCACCGATGTTGCTGGCCTGCCATTCATTACCCGCCCTTCCATGGTCGGCAGGGGCAAAATATTGCCGACCCCAAAAGAACCCCCTTGACCCCCTTAGAACTCCCCTCCCCTGGTCTCCGTCTCGTCCGTCTGTCTGCACCGCATCTGAAATGGAGAACGCTCAATTTTCAATGAATCAAAAATACATGATGTTTATTCACACGGTATCAAAATCCTTAATGGCTATACCGATGCCTACGAGTTAATGTCAAAATCCTTAACATCTATACCTATGCCCTTCGTGGGCCTTAATGCCTACGAGTTAATGTCAAAATCCTTAACATCTATACCTATGCCCTTCGTGGGCCTTCATGCCTACGAGTTAATGTCAAAATCCGTAACATCGATACCTATGCCCCTCATGGGCCTTAATGCCTACGAGTTAACCGGCCAATGCCGAATGATACAAGTGAACATGTGCGCTTACGTGACTAAGTCTACTATGGTGACGTGTTAACTAGACTGGGAGCGTGCGCAGATACGCGCAGGACTGTCCGTCTTGGATTTGAGGGACGCCGGTCATGGATGCTCACCTGCGTTTACCTGCCTACCCTCCTTCGAATACGCTATCAAATATTACCGTGTTGCGGAGCTGCAACCCAGTGGGAAAAAAAACATATATATTTTAAATTACGAGAGGCTAAGTGGACTGCCGATGGCAAATTTACATCAGCGGCCTGTCTGACTCCCCTCTTATTATATTTGATTACAACTACTGCGGGGCGACCCCCTTTCTACCACTCCCCTCCTGCACCTACAAGACGTCTCGGGTCAAGGGAAAAGGGTAGATCTACTGCTGCTCAAGCGGCTATGTCACCGTTGCGTCTTCGGACCTGTAGCTTCCGAAACTAACTCCGATGGATCCCTAGTACTAATAGTGGGAGGGTGTGAGACGACGCCGCTGTCTAGGCAACCTTTATTGACTTCAGCAAAGCTTATACATGAGCGGCCCTAACCTTACTTTTATTTCTGCGCTGTACGCTACTCTTGACGCGTCTATACGCGCCTGTGCCTATCGCACACTAACGCCCAATTACTGAGCAGACAAATTTTCCAAGGAGCGTTCGAAGCATATGGCCTCGCCGCTCTTTTCTTGAATCAAGAATACGTAATGGGATTTGCCCCTTCGATACATATATACATGAGTTGGGTGCGCCTGCACAGCCCTCTCCTAAACACTCATTGCCGAGCGGCGCTAACTGACTGTCCCTATCTTATGCTAAAAACCTGGTCTGGTCCGCTGCTGCCTGATTCCCCTTGTGGCCTTCTTCGTGCTGGCTTGTTGTCATTGTAATAGTCAGCTTTATTGGCGCCGATACTCGAGGTGTCGTTGGCCCTTCGCAACTGGGGCTTGATGGCGATGCCGTGGTGCGGAGTGGCTACCGGTATGACTGCGCCGCTGTACAACCTGTCGCCTCAAAACGGTGGCCGTGGCAGGGGCGCAATGAGCTAATTTGACGTTTTAGCGGTCGTAGCACCTGGCGCTTGGCTGCGCCGTGCCACCTGACGATCGTGATGGTAACTTTTTAGGTAGGGGCTGTGATGCGTGTCGTGATGTCCGTGGCGGTCCAATACTGGCGTGGCTGCGGCTCCACTGCGCACAATGGCCACCTCGTGGTAATGCTGTGGCGAGAGCCGTACAGGCGTATTCCTTCCGCGTTATTCCGCGTTAGACTGTGGCCTTTACTTGCTGCTTGTGCCACCGCCATGCGGCCTGGGCCTGAGGTTATACACCAGAATTATATTTCCTTGTATTTTCTTTCGTCTCACTTTCAGATCGCAAATATCCAAGTGAGCCGACCCCGTGATATACTGCCAAGTTCTGGGGTGTTTATTCGTATTTGTCGATGGCTTCGATCCCGCGATGGACTGGGATTCCTGCGGCTCCTAATTTCCTTTCCTTTTTTTTTCGCTGGTGGTCGCCTCGGCTGCCGGTGTTGAAAAGGACGGGAAGTTTCGCGGACCGGAAGAGTTGGCTGCGGTTGTGAATTGACATCTGTCAATTGCTGACGTGTCAACAAAACGGAAGCGCTCCGAACGTGGGGTTGCCGGATGATGTTTTGGGGTACGGACCACAGGGTGACCGCAACAAAGTAACAAAATCTTATGATTGACAGTGTCGAACGCTTTCGAGAAATCTAAGAGAGCTAATATTGTTAGCATTTTACTTTCAAAGTCAGGACGAATATCATCTGTTACTTTAAGTATTGCTATAGAGCAACTGTGCCCAGACCTAAAGCCAGATCGGTACTCAGATAAGAGGTTAAATTTATTTAGGTACAAAACTACTTGACTTGAGATAACTTTTTCAAAGACTTTCGACAATGATGATAAAATACTAATGTGTCTATATGGAATGATATTTGACACTTTCTGCTGGGTAGGGAATGTGGATGATGCTAAAATATAATTAAAAATGTGCGTAAGAGGAGATAGCGCATAAGGCAAAATTCGTTTTAAAAATCGTAGGTTAATGCCATCCACACCAACAGCATTGGATTTGATGGCGTAGAAGCACCTAACAACATCATTCTCAGTTGCTGAGTTGAAACTAAACTGTACGGAGCGATCGCAGACTAGACCTTCGCTAATTTTATACGACGACTCGGGTACGAGCGGCCTATTCAACCCAATAAAATAAGAGTTCATATCATTTGCGTCGATCGTACATGTTATTTTGTCCTTTACGCCAACTGCTAATGACTTAAGATTTTTCCATTGCTTTTCAGTCGAAATACCATCATTAAATTTGTTTTTAAAATATAAAGATTTAGCAAGGCGAATTTTCGTCGTTGTTTTATTTCTCAAATTCTTATATGAGGTCCACCGTTTGAGGGTAGGATTACGCCAGTACTTGTATGCTTTTTCTCGCTCCTTAATAAGATTTAAAATGGACTTAGTGAACCACGGCTTTTTGCTATCGGTGATTTTTATACACCGGGTAGGTACATATTTTTCAAATAAGGTCATAATCATTGTTGTGAAATAGTTTAATGTTTCATCCACACTTGAGAGAAACCAGCAGAAGTTCCAATTCATTGAACTAGCTTCACTTTCTAAGGCAGGCATATTTATATTCTTAAAATCTCGAAATGTCAAGTTGGTAATTTGGCGCGCCTTGTTAAACATTATATTGTAACTTAAATATATCAATTCATGATCTGAAACTCCTGCTAATGGAAATTGATCAATGTGGCTCACTTTATCAATATCACCGACACCAAAAAGATCTAACAGGGATGGCTTATTTTGAGATGCAAACCGTGTAGCGTATTTATTGACAATCGTAATGCCAACACTATTTAAACTGTTTTGTAAAGATTTAGATATAGCGTCCTCGGTTAAGATATCAATGTTAAAGTATCCACATACAGTGACGTGAACATAATTAACACATAATTCATTAATTTTTGAAAATATTGATGCTAAGTCATTCGATTTATGCGGATTGTATATACAAGCAGCAAGACACTTATGAGCATTATCGCTAAATTCTACAAACATACATTCAACAACATCCGTACAAATCGACTTATGTACAACTTTACATTTTAGCATGGGTTTGATTTAAATAACTATACCCCCACCCCTGCACCCAGTGGACCTGTCATTTCTTAATAAGGAAAAATGGCAAAGAGCGTACGCTGAATTTTTGATATCTGCTTTAAACCAGGTCTCAGTTACACAAAAAACATCAATTTCGGACTTATTAAAAATATGACTTAAATAATCAAATATGGCCACCGTTAAGCTTGGAGAATTAAAGTGGCATATACAAGGTGGCGCAAAAGTAAGCTTCCGATGTTCAGCATATCGGTTGTGGCACGTGCAGTATGTGCTGTTGCACCGTCTTGTTGGAACCACATGTTTTCCAATCCCAATTCATCAAGTTGCGGCAAAAAGAACTCGTTGATCATTGCTCTGTAGCGCTCACCATTCACAGTAACCGTTTGACCCCAACCGATTATTGGTCAAATAAATAGTCAGCAATATTCCGCGTTCTGGAGCAGTGTAGCGTAACATTGTTTATTAACGTGTATTTCGCATGCGTTTACTACACAAATGTCAAAATAGAACTGACTTTAGGGGCCAATCGGAAAATTTATAGCATTTTCTGATAGGAGGATTACTTTTGCGCCACCCTGTATTAAAACCCCGGTGATAATTTAGGAATTTTAATGACCACTGTGCTTTGGTTGGGTTGGGAAAACTCAGTTTGCTCTTTGAACGGGCGTGGTGAAACAACTTGATTAGGCTACTGGGTATAGTAGCAGTAAAACACACACTAGAAATTACTAACTGTGCTAATAGGTAGAATGATTTATGCAGCCTGTATAGATGCACTCGGATGAATTTTTGGAAGCAAAATTGTAAATAAATCTAGTCGGTGTGTACGATTTACATTTAATGTTTAAGTAAGTTTTGCCTAACGAAAACGAGAACAATATATTTGGGTTAGTATTTATTTACACTACTGGGTATGGTAGCCGTGAAAGAACCTATTGCATGTATTAATTGCCGTATTAATAGGTTGAAGGATTTATGCACCCTGTATAGATGCGCTCTCATGAATTTTGGACACAAACTTATTAAATAAATCGCGTAGGTAGCACTGGCACAGAAAAACTTGCACTTTATATTTTAGTAGATTTTGCTGGGCGATTATTTTATGCTATTGGGGATAATAGCATTAAATGCAAACGAGAAAAAATCACGGTATATAGTAAATGATTCATCAAATATTTTTGACGGGTTTTATGTTGCTACTGGGCTACGCTGTACGTATGTATATACCAATACCTATATCTGCACTCAAATCTACAGACTTTTTTTTTTTTAATATTTTCATATATTTGTTCACCACTGGGAATGAGTTTTCAATTGTCAATTCTTATTGGGATTTTGCTATGTTTGTCGTCGACAGAACCAAAAGAAATACAAATCTACGCTGACGCGAGCAGCGAAGCGAAAATAGGAGAAAGAATTCCTGTTTTATACATACACTAGCAACCCGCACCTTGTTTCACACAGGTTGATAATGTTTAAAACAAATAATTAACATTACATACATACATACATACGTCCGAAGCGAAGTAACGCTACCGAGCTCTTTCGCGAATTCATCAAATGAATGGCTCACCACAGCTGTCGCTTAAAGCACGCTGACATATTCGGTTGGCAGCGAACAAACACACAAACCGATTTTTTTGGAAAAAATGCTGCTTTTGTTTAAACAATTTTGGTTAAATTAGAAAGAAATCAACTATTTTTTTTTATGCAGAACGAAAGTAAATATTTCCAAGTTTAACTTCAAGGAAGATTCATTCTAATCGGTTGATTAGGTTATGATGTATGGCTGTGTAAACCAAAAATTTATGTTTTTTTACCACATTTTGTCCGATTGCCACGCCCTCTTTATATATTCCTTCACATTATATAAAAAAAAGTCCATCTCACACAGCTAAGCTTTAAAATGCAAAAAACCGCTTTCAAATCGGAGCATTCTGTGCGAAGCCAATTCCGTAAATAGCTTTTTAGCGACTTTATTTTATAAGTAGTAAGAAGATATGTCGATATATACGAAATTTTCAGACAAACGTATATATATTGAAGTGATTGTAAGCAAAGTAAGAGTAGATAGAGAGGCAAAACTCTATGTCTGCGCAGAGAGTGTCAATGATATAGAGAAGGTCCATGAACGAATTTCGTGTGAAGCAGTAGACCATCAATGCGCGGGTAGGGAATTCACCATGGCATTTTGGTTTAGCAGCACAATAGCAGAATTCTTGTGCTTACATAGGGGATGGTTACATTGTACAGACGGCGAAATTATGGTTTTGTATATTTTATTATAACTATATTCGAAAATTATGTGCATGTCATATAAACAAATTGGCAATAAATATATGTGTAGGTTCATTTATCGTATACAATTTTAATTGGTTGAAAGTTTTTATTTGGGAAATATTTGATACGGTAAGTACAAAAATCGTCTATCCACTTCTGTATTTATATAGGAATGCTTTTACCATTGCATTGCATGCGTATAAATATATAGAATACTTCATAAAAAAGCTTTTATGTATTTACATTATTTAAAGGTAGGCCAATTCCTCCCACATTTAAAGCTTTTGGCAGCAGGATAATTTTTGCTAGCATTTGAGCAGTTAATGGCCCTTATGCATAATAGGCGAGCATTTGCTCGAGTCGAGTCTGGTGAGATCTATCTCAAGTAGGTGAGTTCGAGCAAACCGACCGAGCTCGTGCTCAATTTGGTATGCATAAAAATGAGATCGAACAAATACCTTGAACTCGAGTTAGCTGAGATAAACCCGCTTGTTTGATTAGTTGCCAAAAAGAGTTCAGATAGTGAAAGTGCTAGTGAAAATTTACATTTTGATGCTAATGAAAATTAATAACCCTTTATTACAAAAAAGCCAACTGCCCAGTATAAAAAATAAAAAAAAAAGAAATAATTAAAAACTTTGTGGCGTATTTAAAGAAAAAACTAGTGTGGAAATAAGCGAAAAAAATTTAGTGAAGAAAATTGCTAATATGAAGTGCCGAGTAAAGTCAAAAAGTGACAAAAATGAAACGGGAAACAAAAAAATGTATTTAAAAAAATGGGAACATGAACTATTTGAATTACTTTCTGCTGAATCGAATCCAGCTTTCGGAAAAGTTACCGGTAAGCGTGCCGTTATGATGCGTGGCTTTTTTTATTGATAACAAATTGGTTTTGTTTTTTTTTTTTACTTTTTCCGAGGGAGGCAATTTTTCGGTAGGCGTTAATGCTAATGAGAGTTCCAGCAGCAACTTAGAGAGTGCAGTGGGCATTAATAATGATAGCTCAACCAGCAGCGCAGCAGTACAGAACACACCCATATCCCATCCACATATCCCATCTGTGACACAACAACAAACATCAAAAAGAAATCTAAATGATAACGAACATGATATTTGGCCGGTAACTCCTCGTTAGGCTAAAGAGCATAGAGCTACAAAAGTCCCTTATTTGAGCCGTGAATGACTCGCTACTCGCAAAAGTACAGGGTGGCGCAAAAGTAATCCTCCTATCAGAAAATGCTATAAATTTTGCGATTGGCCCCTAAAGTCAGTTCTGTTTTGACATTTGTGTAGTAAACACATGCGAAATACACGCTAATAAACAATGTTACGCTACACTGCTCCAGAACGCGGAATATTGCTGACTACTTATTTGACCAATAATCGGTCGGGGCCAAACGGCTACTGTGAATGGTGAGCGCTACAGAGCAATGATCAACGAGTTCTTTTTGCCGCAACTTGATGAATTGGGATTGGAAAACATGTGGTTCCAACAAGACGGTGCAACAGCACACACTGCACGTGCCACAACCGATATGCTGAACATCGGAAGCTTACTTTTGCGCCACCTTGTATAACATATCAGCATGCATAGATTATGTATTTAATTAATTAATTTGGCTTATGTTGTTGCTTTCAACTATAGTACATTGGTGAAGTGAAGAGTGCAAAATATATAATATATCTAAGTATATATGTATGTTAGATTTCTCTCTATGGCGCGATATACAACAGGTATATCATCATAAACCTCCTAAGAGATTTTTGCGCCAAGCTTCTCTTCCAATTTGTGGTGTGCCGATTTGAATTTTCCCTACAAATTGGTGGGACCTACAGTTTTTTGCCGACTCCAAACGGCATCTACAAAGGAGACGAATTTTTGCTGATAAGCCTGTCATGGCAGAAATACACTCGGAGAGTTTGCCAAACCACTGCCGAGGGGCGACCCCGTTTTGAAAAACTTTTTTCAAATCACTTTTGATGTTACCTGTACCAGGGCTCGAACCATGGACCTTCGGTGTGGTAGGCCGGCAACACTACCTTCACACCACGGCGGCCGCGTTAGATTTGGTTAGATTAAAAAGAGTTTCAATTAAGAACAGGCATAGGTAAGTAAAACCCTAGGTATAGGAGTAAGAATAAGTTAGAATTGAGAGTACTCTCAAAATAAAAACAAACTTTATTATTATGGAACTGCATTAAGACGTACGATAAACACCACTAATATGATTGCTTAAATCTGATAACTTAATTTAAGTACAGGCCAAACGAATCTTCGATGAATATGAGACAGAGGAAACGAAAAGTTTAAACTTTCAACAATTGCAAAGACTTGTTTTGTTGAAGCAAAGTAAAGTTCTTTCATTAAAATTAAAAAATTTAGAAGATCGGATTGCAGAAAAGGAGCTAAATTTGGACGAATATTAAAACATAAAATTCATTATACTTATTTTTACTGAGCTTCTGTTTTTTTTTAACTAACACTAAACATTAAAAGTAATATAACAACTACGATCTCGAAAATATATTTAAAACTAAGTTATTTATTAATTTTTCTTGTTTTTCATAGAGCTTATAGTTATAGCTTTTATATTTTATGATGACTTAAAACAACTGTTTTGCAGAATTGCGATGCGCGGTTTTGCACTTTTGCCAAATCAGATAATTTTTCCAAAAAGTTAAATAAAATGAAATCAAATTCTTTAGTTTTAAGTTAACTGTTAAAAATAAAAGGAATTACAAATACATTTATGTATGTATGTACATCAGTAAACATTTAGTTCAATAAATTCGAAATGTACTGTCTTTTTCCTTTTCCCGCTTCCAAAACTCTAGAATTGGTTCGCACATATTCGTCCCTTTCCGAATGCGAGGAGTCATTTGGCATATCACTTCCATCAAAAATAAAATCGTCTTTTAAAAACTTTGCAATATTGTGCAAAATAAAACAGCTCGCTATAACCATTGGCACCAATTCTGTTGCTACTCGCACCTTGTACTGCAAAACTGCAAACCGCTGTTTTACCTGACCGAAACACCGCTCGATGATGCATCTTTCTTTCTTAAATATTCTATTATAGTTTAGTTCTGCTTCTGTTTGTGGGTTTCGAAATGGAGTCATTAGCCAAGGAGAGAGAGCATAACCCTCATCTCCAAGGAGTAAGGCATTACTTTGAGCATTCCCCATGATGGTGTAAATGCTGCTATTCCTTAGCACCCGAGAGTCATGAACTGAACCTGGCCAGGATACATCCAAGCTGGTGAACCATTCATTGGCATCACATGTTGCTTGCACATTTATCGAATGGAAGCCCTTTCTACATATGTACTCATCACTTTGCGAGGACGGTTTTTTTATTCTAACCTGCGTGCAGTCAATGGCGCCAATCGCAAACGGAAAACGATTTTTTGCTTCCCATTGGTTTTGCGCAGCTCTGATTTCTTCATCTGTGGATGGAAATTGTATCCATTCATGAGCCCTCCCTGATATAATCTGTGCCATTTCGCCAATCACTCTTGACACGGTGGTTTGGTGAACTCCTACATCTTCCCCAATTCCACTTTGGAAGCCCGGATCGGCAGAAAACCTTAAAAATAAACACATCTTTTCCCTGTTGGAAATCGCGCCACCCTTTCTGTCACTTCTTTCACCAAGGAAATAGTTCGTCAGCCAGTCTACGTGCTCAAAATCAAACCGGTAAATTTTTTTATATTCGCTTTGAATAGCGGTTTTTCTTGATTTATAAGTTTTTTTTTGTCTAAGAGGAACAAAATATTCGGCCATCTTTGTACTTGTAAACACGCGAGTCAACTAAAAGGCAGTCTCACCTTTTTGTGAGATCGATCTCAAAAATGTGAGTAACTTCTTGCTTTTATGCATACCAAAGTGAGCTTTAACTCACGAACATTTCATGACTTTAGTTCAAACCCGACATGTGAGATCTATCTCACGCGCTGAGTAAAAGCAAGCGAGTTCAACAGTTTGTATGCTTACCAAACCTACCTCTTACTCGAAAACTCGAGTCTGAGCAAATGCTCGCTTATTATGCATAAGGCCCAATGTCATCCCCTTGTACTTTTACTTTTTTATAGTTCCTTAATAAACATATTTCTCCTATAAAACACAACATATTATTTTAAGTTTGTATCGTAGATGCCAAATTTGGAAAATAACTCAACATATCGTACTACGAATGAATACCCAAAAAGTGCATTCATCCCACTGCAAGTGTATTATCCTAAAATACCAACTCCTCAAATACACACAAAAAAATTCAATAAGTGAAGTAAATAATGTACAACCGATGTATAGGTATATCGACATGTAATGACATAGAAAATTTGCAACAAAAAATTTAAATATTATCAATGTTATTACATACAGTGGTTTGCAATATAGCAACACAAATCAATTATTGGCGAGTTTACATTAAATAAAGCCTATAAGATATATTCCAATTGGTAATAGATTTTTTGTAGATATGTCTAATCTGTTTTTGCCTTTCAAAGAAACTACAAAACTTATCATGAATGGCCGTAGAAATATTTACATTCATACGAGCTTTTACGCACGCTTATATACATACAAGATTATCAACACAACAACGAAGTCAGTCCCATATCCAACGTAAACAAATAAATCTGCTTCATCAATCCAAATACCAAATATCCAGCGTACAAAGAAGTAAACATAAATATCCACACATACATATGAACACAAATATGCAAACGTACCGACCCTGCAAAAATCGTTGGATTAGGTGTTCATTTTTTGTGATATTGGAGTACTCTCATGGTACTCCTTTTGCAAAGCATTTGAGAACCACCTTCGGCTTTCTGCAAGCCGATCATTGCTCGTGATTTAGCGACAACGATGACGACACGATGGTTATTGTACTGAGTTGCCAAGAGCAAATTACTTATTTACTTAATTTAAAAGGAATTAAAAAAAAATTATAATAATGGAAGATAAATTGTAGCCACACACATTTAATTGATGAATATTAAAGTAAACTATGTTAAACTTTAACTATATAGCGTGCCAGTTATATTTGCTTAAAACCTAAGCATCTTGTGAATTTAGTTTCAGTAACATTATATATTGACAACCCTGGTATAATGCAACAGCGCAACTGGCTTTATGTAGTATAGAGAAATTTTCAAAGCGAAATTGCAAAAAACGTGAATATTTTGATGTGAATGGGGACAGTGAATTTTGTTGGTGAATAAATAAATTAATAAACTAATCTAATACATAAAAATCAATTCCATTTTTCTTCGGGGCAAATGATCTCAGAAACGGCTAAAGCTAGTTAATTGATATTTACAGGATATGTTTAGAATTGATCAAGGATGGTTCGTGGATTGGTTCCAGAAAGTTACCTGAAGATGGCGCTGTGCACTGATCGGTTAAATTCAAACAATCGGGTTTTCATGCTTCTTCTTCTTCTAATGGACAAAGTCACATGCTTTAAGCGAGATGGCGTCCAAAGTAATAAACTGATCTTTATGAAATTTTTACAGCAGCTTTTTTAAACTGCAAAGTATAGTGTAGGCTATACACAGTTTTGGAGAAGTGGGCGGTGCCCCGCCCTCAAGTGAAAAACGGCCACCATTTTTCAATACTCCGACTCTACGAGTACATATGAGAATTTGTGCATATTTGATGAATATGTGCGTATATCTAGCTGGGAAACATTGAATCCCTCTATTTTATTGTTCACATCACTGGGTGCGCAGTTTAAGAGCACATTACTCATCGACGATTCACCACATTCACCGTTTGTGCGCGTACGCAAAGGCGCTACCAGTTATAAGCACGTTCACCAATTTCGAAATTCGGAGCACATCCACCAACCGCGATAATTGGCCGCATTCATCAACTGTGCAGTACTTACTGCCTCCATCAATAGTGATCACATCCACCAACGACGAAAATTCACAAAAATCATAAATTTTGTTGCACTCACCATATCCACCATTTGGGAGTAAATCCACCAATGAATATAATTTCTGCTTCCATCAATTGTGATCACATCAAAAAATTACGAAAATTACCTGCGATCTTTGGTTGTGTTGCATTCACCGGATCCACCGATCGGGAGCACATTCACCAGCGGCGATAATTTACCGCATTCATCAACCGTGCAGTACTTACTGCCTCCACCACTTATGATGACATCCACCAACGACGAGAATTCACAACAATCATCAATTTTGTTGCACCCACCATATCCACCAATTGTGAGTAAATCCACCAACGAAGAAAATTGGGTTCATTTGTGATCACATGCAAATTCAATGCAATCATCAATTTTGTTGCACTCATCAGATCCAGCAAACAAATTTTAATAACACCGGAAGCTTTCTTTTACATACATACATACATATGTGTAGGTATATACACATAAAAGCTGACGATTAACATGGCTGTATGTTAACGTTTAGAATGACAATGATAGTATGTAATAGCGGAACTTGCGTATATGGAAATGTGATACCCAACAAAATGGCAGAGATCATTTTCAATCGAAATCATTTTATAGTTTTACTACTGAAATCATCATATTGGATGCGCGAGTGCAACTTTTTATTAGAATACAAATAATTCTTTACGCATCCTTTTAAGAGTTTTAAGCGAACATACACAAAATTAAAAGAATATACAAAACATTGCTGGTATTTAAAAAAAAAAATATATCAGTGTTTACTTCAATTTATAGTTAAAATTTTTACAATTAATAACAACAAAATATAAATGGGATGATAGCTTCTTTTATGAAACCAAACATAAGTGACAAAGGAAATTATCTCTATCCTTATGTAAAATCATTAAATTGGGCACACTCCAAAGCTCAAAAAAGTTGAGCAAACAGTTGATTCCAATTTGGAACGTCAGTTGAGTGTGCTGTAGAAACGTGCATTGAAATAAGAATAAAAGGGGATGAAATAATTATAAATATAAGAATAAGTTTGGAAGCGTAGAAAATGTTACAAGTTGCCTAAAAACCATTTGAAAAAGTATATCCACAACATTTCAAAACATTTTTTCATTGATTAATTAGGAAACCCTCCTTTTTATAACACTTTTAACCAGTTTGTTTCACGCCTTGGAACATTTTTTTTCAATACGTTACCTCATATTTCACCGTGAAATATCTACAATGCCTAAACTATAAATTCTGACATTACGCGTCTTCAAAGATTTCTTGAAATAGTATAAATACGTGGTAGCCATAGCATTTGCAACTGATTCAACCATTACATATTACATTTGCCTAATTTTGTTTACAAATACCTCTTATGAACATTGTTAAAGCCGCTTATTAAAGATTTGTACATCCAGAGAAAAATCTGCAAATTTTGGCCTAAAATGTGAACTTTTCACCTGGGCTCTTTAGAAAAGTACTGGGTATGCAGCTTTGTATCCCATCCAATTTGAGTATAACAAAATATAAGTCTCAAGTCTCTGCGAAAGCGCACTGAATTTTGAGAATTATTTTTTCACACTAACTTTTGCACTTTTCCCTCAGAAAAAAAGGTTTGATTTCGTTGGATGAAGAAAAAACTTATATAAGTCCAAAAGACTTGAGACCTGCACTTTACTTGCAAATTGAAAGGGATACAAAACTGCATACCCAAAATTTTACTAGAGAAACCAGGTAAAAACTTCAAACTTTGGTCAAAATATGCAGATTTTTTCTGAATTTTTCACAAAACCTTAAAAAGCGTATTTACGACCTTCACTAGAACATAAGTGGTATTTGTAAACAAAATTAGGAAAAATGTTATGTGAATGATAATAATAGATTAAACTCCTGATTATAATTGGTTGCAAATGATATGCCCACCACTGTATGTCGCTGGATATATATTTTATTTCATTTATTGAAAAAGTTTTCATAATTATGTTTAGGCAACTTGCAACATCCTGCCACGTCAACACAACACCTAGCTTTAGATCTAATCATTTAGTCGAATAAAGAACTATTTCCCACCTGATAATGACACCAATAAAAAAAATACGATTTTAATTTTATTTCTATAAAAGATAAATCGTCTGGCGTACTCTTACCCGAAAATGGGCTTTCCCAGATTTCAAACATTTGTCTCCTTTACCTTCTCACCATGCACTCCCTATCCCTATTTTTGCGTCACATATACATACATTAGTTCTCAATGCAGCTGCTCCTTACAATATTCTGCACTATGCAGCACAAATAAACCCAAATATGACTCCTCTAAGTCGAACATCAATATAGACATGCATATGGTAAAGTCCGTGCAACGCCGGACAACGGGTAGCTAGTATATTATAAAGACTAAAATATTAAGAAAAAAAGTATGTATTCATGAAACGAGCTCAAGGCCAAGAATAATAATTTTTCACTTTTGGAATTTTATGAAAATTATTATTGTTTTTATTTATTAATAATCATTTTTTAATCAATTATTAAAAGTTTTTTGGATAGAATAGAGTAGGAAAAATGTTTAGAGACAACTGCCATAGCTTTTCTTATAGATCCATTTCGGAAGCTGCTAGACTTGACTCATCAGAGAAATTTTGGCACGCATTGCTAACCATTAAGCTAACAATACGCTGGTTTTGATGTCATCTAAACTCCTAGTTCTATTCATCTTTTTACCATATGCATGAACCACTTCCGCCATTTGACAGTTAGTAGTGTGATCATGATGGATTTTTGACAGCTCTGTTTTATCATCAGAACTGCCTTTCCGTGTGCTCTCGGTTTTTGTTATTGCTTTTTTATACCAACAATTTTTGTTGATTTACGGCCTGTACATTTTCAAGTATTCATGAAACGAGCTCAAGGCCAAGAATAATAATTTTTCACTTTTGGAATTTTATGAAAATTATTATTGTTTTTATTTATTAATAATCATTTTTTTTTAATTAATTATTAAAAGTTTTTTGGATAGAATAGAGTAGGAAAAATGTTTAGAGACAACTGCCATAGCTTTTCTTATAGATCCATTTCGGAAGCTGCTAGACTCCACTCATCAGAGAAATTTTGGCACGCATTGCTAACCATTAAGCTAACAATACGCTGGTTTTGATGTCATCTAAACTCCTAGTTCTATTCATCTTTTTACCATATGCATGAACCACTTCCGCCATTTGACAGTTAGTAGTGTGATCATGATGGATTTTTGACAGCTCTGTTTTATCATCAGAACTGCCTTTCCGTGTGCTCTCGGTTTTTGTTATTGCTTTTTTATACCAACAATTTTTGTTGATTTACGGCCTGTACATTTTCAAGTATTCATGAAACGAGCTCAAGGCCAAGAATAATAATTTTTCACTTTTGGAATTTTATGAAAATTATTATTGTTTTTATTTATTAATAATCATTTTTTAATTAATTATTAAAAGTTTTTTGGATAGAATAGAGTAGGAAAAATGTTTAGAGACAACTGCCATAGCTTTTCTTATAGATCCATTTCGGAAGCTGCTAGACTTCACTCATCAGAGAAATTTTGGCACGCATTGCTAACCATTAAGCTAACAATACGCTGGTTTTGATGTCATCTAAACTCCTAGTTCTATTCATCTTTTTACCATATGCATGAACCACTTCCGCCATTTGACAGTTAGTAGTGTGATCATGATGGATTTTTGACAGCTCTGTTTTATCATCAGAACTGCCTTTCCGTGTGCTCTCGGTTTTTGTTATTGCTTTTTTATACCAACAATTTTTGTTGATTTACGGCCTGTACATTTTCAAGTATTCATGAAACGAGCTCAAGGCCAAGAATAATAATTTTTCACTTTTGGAATTTTATGAAAATTATTATTGTTTTTATTTATTAATAAACATTTTTTAATTAATTATTAAAAGTTTTTTGGATAGAATAGAGTAGGAAAAATGTTTAGAGACAACTGCCATAGCTTTTCTTATAGATCCATTTCGGAAGCTGCTAGACTTCACTCATCAGAGAAATTTTGGCACGCATTGCTAACCATTAAGCTAACAATACGCTGGTTTTGATGTCATCTAAACTCCTAGTTCTATTCATCTTTTTACCATATGCATGAACCTCTTCCGCCATTTGACAGTTAGTAGTGTGATCATGATGGATTTTTGACAGCTCTGTTTTATCATCAGAACTGCCTTTCCGTGTGCTCTCGGTTTTTGTTATTGCTTTTTTATACCAACAATTTTTGTTGATTTACGGCCTGTACATTTTCAAGTATTCGTGAAACGAGCTCAAGGCCAAGAATAATAATTTTTCACTTTTGGAATTTTATGAAAATTATTATTGTTTTTATTTATTAATAATCATTTTTTAATTAATTATTAAAAGTTTTTTGGATAGAATAGAGTAGGAAAAATGTTTAGAGACAACTGCCATAGCTTTTCTTATAGATCCATTTCGGAAGCTGCTAGACTTCACTCATCAGAGAAATTTTGGCACGCATTGCTAACCATTAAGCTAACAATACGCTGGTTTTGATGCCATCTAAACTCCTAGTTCTATTCATCTTTTTACCATATGCATGAACCACTTCCGCCATTTGACAGTTAGTAGTGTGATCATGATGGATTTTTGACAGCTCTGTTTTATCATCAGAACTGCCTTTCCGTGTGCTCTCGGTTTTTGTTATTGCTTTTTTATACCAACAATTTTTGTTGATTTACGGCCTGTACATTTTCAAGTATTCATGAAACGAGCTCAAGGCCAAGAATAATAATTTTTCACTTTTGGAATTTTATGAAAATTATTATTGTTTTTATTTATTAATAATCATTTTTTTAAATTAATTATTAAAAGTTTTTTGGATAGAATAGAGTAGGAAAAATGTTTAGAGACAACTGCCATAGCTTTTCTTATAGATCCATTTCGGAAGCTGCTAGACTCCACTCATCAGAGAAATTTTGGCACGCATTGCTAACCATTAAGCTGTACTCCCCCACTGACCGTTCTGTGCTTCTAAGAGCAATCGCAAACTTTTGCAAAACTAAAAAAAGAACAATGGCTCTCAGTGATATTGCTCACAGTGGAAATGGCAAAATATTTGTGCATGAGTGCCTAACAAAAAGTAATCGCGAGGTGTTACAGCATGCACTGCAGCTAAAAAAACAGAAACTGCTTGCTTCTGTTTTCTCGATACGCGGGTGTGTGTATGTGCGTACTAGTCTGGGAGTTGATGCTGTGAAAATTTGTGATAAAGAGAGCGCTAATCGAATTGCAGAAAACAGCATAGCTAGAGATGGAAGCAGAACTGCAGCAACATGCTAACATGCTTTACTTATTTATAATTTTTAATATTTTCTCTTTTAATATTATTGTTTCTTTTTTTAATACTTTCTCTCTTAATATTATTGTTTCTTTTTCCCTATTCATCTTGCGCGCTAAACTCTTCTTCTCTTCATCTTTCATTTGCTGCTTTGTTGATCTTATCTTGCTTGTTTGTTTTGGTTATGTATAGTTTGAACAATGATTGTGCTGACAGTGGGCATGTGAGGTGTATTTTGCGTCAAATTTGTAAAAAAAATCCTACATTTAATTTGTGTCATTTAAACACTTGTAGTCTTACGGCTCATAAGTTGGACTACCTTTCTTATGTACTTGGTGATCAAAATATTGATTTAATTTGTATCACTGAAACCTGGTTCAGATCCAGCATTGATGATCATTCGTACTCATTAGGTAATTATGTATTACTAAGAAATGATAGGGGAGATAACATTCGTGGTGGTGGAGTTGCTATATATTGCAAAAAGGTTTTGAATCCAAAAATAATTCACCGTTCAGAGAATGGCAGTGTGGTTGAAAGTATATTTATCGAAATAGGCGATGCTCGAACAAAGTGTTTTGTAGCTTGCGTTTACAATCCCAATAGGTCGAATGATCTAACTTATTTTTTTCATGAACTGTCAGAATTCACAATAAATTACGAGCACATCATCATCTGTGGAGATTTCAATATTGATATGCTTTACAATGATTCCCGCTGTAAGAATCTTACAAGTAACTTTCAGGCTTATGATTTAAGTATTATAAATAAATTCGCGACCCGTTTTTCTCCAAACAGTAATACTAGTTTACTAGATTTAATTTGTGTTAACAATGCCAATAATATAAATCATATTGACCAATTCCCCATGGATGGTATTTCTGACCATGAAATGCTATTCTTGTCGTATGATCTCAAATTTAACTCAAAAGAGCCCGACTTGGAAGTGACCTATAGGAACTACAATGGTATAAACTTAGATGAGCTAAGTAATGAGGCGTCTAGACTTGACTGGAGTGGATGTCTCTTCTTCCCTAGTGTAGACGAAAAGTTAGAGTATTTTAATAACCTTGTCAGTTACCTTTTTAATAAGTTTGTTCCGCTAAAAACCATTAAAATTCAGGGTCGTAAGAAACCGTGGTTTACTAGAGATATTTTGAGCCTCATAAGAAAACGTGAAAGAGCCTACAGGGAATGGAAGCGATCTTCCAATGAAGAGCATTGGGATGCCTTTCGCCGTTTGCGCAATCAAGTTACATTATATATCCGCAATGCTAAGGTAGCATATTTAAAAAATAAATTTAATTCTAATTTGCCTCCTAAATTGCTCTGGAAGAATCTTCGGAATCTTGGAGTAACTAAAAAGGATAATACTAAATGCAACCTTGACCCCAATGCGATGAACTCATATTTCTTGAGTGGTAATACAAACGATAATGGTATAAGTGGTGTTGATGACCGTACCATAAATTTCGTGCATGATGAAATGATAGCTGGAACTAGTATAGATAATAGACCGAAAGTTAATAGTTTTGATTTTTCAGTGGTAACAGAAGATGATGTGTTGGGTGCTATATTTGACATTAAGTCTAGCGCTATAGGGATCGATGGCATTAGTTTAAGATTTGTCAAACTTATTCTTCCTCTTGTCATACCCCCGCTCACACATATATTTGGGTTTTCAATTATGTCCGGTGCGTTTCCTAGTCAATGGAAAATAGCTAATGTCATCCCCGTCCCTAAAACGAAATCTCCCTGTTCTTTCAAAGAGTTTAGACCAATAAGCCTATTGCCTGCATTATTTAAGGTGTTTGAGAAGCTACTAGCAAAGCAGTTAGTTAATTTTGTTCATAATAACAACATGTTATCAGGGATCCAGTCGGGATTTAGAAGAGGGCATAGTTGTTCAACTGCCATGCTAAAGATTTTTGAAGACATACGTCCTGCCTATGACTGTAATGATCTCACAGTTCTTGTACTTTTAGATTTCTCAAGAGCATTTGACATGGTGGATTTCAGAATACTTCTCCACAAGCTCGAAACGTTTTATAACTTCAGCTCTTATGCTATAAAATTAATACAAAACTATCTCGTCGGCCGATCTCAACAAGTTCAATGTGGTGATAAAGTCTCAAGCTTAAAGCGCATAACGTCTGGCGTACCACAGGGATCTATCTTAGGTCCAATACTTTTTACAATTTTTATTAACGACATTGTTGGTTGCTGTCACAATGCCTCGATACATCTTTATGCGGACGATACGCAATTATACCTGTCCCGGCCAATCGGGCTTACTGAAGACTTGTTTGCTAGGTTGAATGAAGACCTTGCGCGTATTGGACATTGGGCCTACGTAAACAAATTATCTCTTAATGCAAGAAAGTCAAAGGCGATAGCAATATCAAACGCAACTTATGACCTGAGTTGCCTTCCTGATATTGTACTTAATGGGGATAAAATACTTCTAAACGATGTGGTCACCAATTTAGGCTTTAGACTCAACTCTAAGCTAACATGTGTTGATCATATGAACATTGTGGTCGGCAAAATATATAACACCCTTCGCAACTTGTACCGAACAGCCTATTTACTACCACGTGATACTAAGATGAGGCTAGTCAAAACTCTAATAATACCTCAAATTTCTTATGGTGAACTCGTATACGGTAACCTTGATTCGTCTTCGCTCAATAAGCTGCAGCTTGCCATTAACAATGCTGCTCGGTTTGTTTATTCTAAAAGAAAATTTGATCATATCTCTTCATACGCTACGCAAATCCTTGGGAGCGACGTTAACAATTTTTTAAAGATCAGAAATCTTTGCTTTTTGCATAAGCTACTCCACTCTCAATATCCCCCTTACTTGTTTGAAAAGTTAAATTTGTGTCAGTCTTCTCGGACTCTGAATATATTGGTCCCAAATTTTAGATACATGACATCCTCCAGAATGTTCTTTGTCAGTACAATCCGTCTTTGGAACTCACTTCCAACCAAAACAAAAGCTATTCAAAAAGCAAGATGTTTCAAACTAGCAGCAATATCTTTTCTCAACTCCTAACCTACTTTAAATTGTATTTTGTCTTCTGTATTCTAAATTTATTAAAATTATTTATTAGTTGCAATTTCTATGTTAAATTGCGGGATTGAAAATATGTAAATTTGTATCTGCAATATCAAGTGAATAATGCATTCTGAAAATTTTATCTACCTATTTAACTTGTATTTCTTCTGTTTTTGTATCTATATCTTGAAATATTTTTATCGTAATAACTTTACCAGATTGATGTACTACCTAAAAGACTTATGTCTTACTTGTACAAACAATTTAAATAAATATATTAAATAAATATATACGCTGGTTTTGATGTCATCTAAACTCCTAGTTCTATTCATCTTTTTACCATATGCATGAACCACTTCCGCCATTTGACAGTTAGTAGTGTGATCATGATGGATTTTTGACAGCTCTGTTTTATCATCAGAACTGCCTTTCCGTGTGCTCTCGGTTTTTGTTATTGCTTTTTTATACCAACAATTTTTGTTGATTTACGGCCTGTACATTTTCAAGTATTCATGAAACGAGCTCAAGGCCAAGAATAATAATTTTTCACTTTTGGAATTTTATGAAAATTATTATTGTTTTTATTTATTAATACTCATTTTTTAATTAATTATTAAAAGTTTTTTGGATAGAATAGAGTAGGAAAAATGTTTAGAGACAACTGCCATAGCCTTTCTTATAGATCCATTTCGGAAGCTGCTAGACATCACTCATCAGAGAAATTTTGGCACGCATTGCTAACCATTAAGCTAACAATACGCTGGTTTTGATGTCATCTAAACTCCTAGTTCTATTCATCTTTTTACCATATGCATGAACCACTTCCACCATTTAACAGTTAGTAGTGTGATCATGATGGATTTTTGACAGCTCTGTTTTATCATCAGAACTGCCTTTCCGTGTGCTCTCGGTTTTTGTTATTGCTTTTTTATACCAACAATTTTTGTTGATTTACGGCCTGTACATTTTCAAGTATTCATGAAACGAGCTCAAGGCCAAGAATAATAATTTTTCACTTTTGGAATTTTATGAAAATTATTATTGTTTTTATTTATTAATAATCATTTTTTAATTAATTATTAAAAGTTTTTTGGATAGAATAGAGTAGGAAAAATGTTTAGAGACAACTGCCATAGCTTTTCTTATAGATCCATTTCGGAAGCTGCTAGACTTCACTCATCAGAGAAATTTTGGCACGCATTGCTAACCATTAAGCTAACAATACGCTGGTTTTGATGTCATCTAAACTCCTAGTTCTATTCATCTTTTTACCATATGCATGAACCACTTCCGCCATTTGACAGTTAGTAGTGTGATCATGATGGATTTTTGACAGCTCTGTTTTATTATCAGAACTGCCTTTCCGTCTGCTCTCGGTTTTTGTTATTGCTTTTTTATACCAACAATTTTTGTTGATTTACGGCCTGTACATTTTCAAGTATTCATGAAACGAGCTCAAGGCCAAGAATAATAATTTTTCACTTTTGGAATTTTATGAAAATTATTATTGTTTTTATTTATTAATAATCATTAAAAAACTTTTAATTATTAATTAAAAAACTTTTAATTATTAATTAAAAAATGATTATTAATAAATAAAAACAATAATAATTTTCATAAAATTCCAAAAGTGAAAAATTATTATTCTTGGCCTTGAGCTCGTTTCATGAATACTTGAAAATGTACAGGCCGTAAATCAACAAAAATTGTTGGTATAAAAAAGCAATAACAAAAACCGAGAGCACACGGAAAGGCAGTTCTGATGATAAAACAGAGCTGTCAAAAATCCATCATGATCACACTACTAACTGTCAAATGGCGGAAGTGGTTCATGCATATGGTAAAAAGATGAATAGAACTAGGAGTTTAGATGACATCAAAACCAGCGTATTGTTAGCTTAATGGTTAGCAATGCGTGCCAAAATTTCTCTGATGAGTGAAGTCTAGCAGCTTCCGAAATGGATCTATAAGAAAAGCTATGGCAGTTGTCTCTAAACATTTTTCCTACTCTATTCTATCCAAAAAACTTTTAATAATTAATTAAAAAATGATTATTAATAAATAAAAACAATAATAATTTTCATAAAATTCCAAAAGTGAAAAATTATTATTCTTGGCCTTGAGCTCGTTTCATGAATACTTGAAAATGTACAGGCCGTAAATCAACAAAAATTGTTGGTATAAAAAAGCAATAACAAAAACCGAGAGCACACGGAAAGGCAGTTCTGATGATAAAACAGAGCTGTCAAAAATCCATCATGATCACACTACTAACTGTCAAATGGCGGAAGTGGTTCATGCATATGGTAAAAAGATGAATAGAACTAGGAGTTTAGATGACATCAAAACCAGCGTATTGTTAGCTTAATGGTTAGCAATGCGTGCCAAAATTTCTCTGATGAGTGATGTCTAGCAGCTTCCGAAATGGATCTATAAGAAAGGCTATGGCAGTTGTCTCTAAACATTTTTCCTACTCTATTCTATCCAAAAAACTTTTAATAATTAATTAAAAAATGAGTATTAATAAATAAAAACAATAATAATTTTCATAAAATTCCAAAAGTGAAAAATTATTACTCTTGGCCTTGAGCTCGTTTCATGAATACTTGAAAATGTACAGGCCGTAAATCACCAAAAATTGTTGGTATAAAAAAGCAATAACAAAAACCGAGAGCACACGGAAAGGCAGTTCTGATGATAAAACAGAGCTGTCAAAAATCCATCATGATCACACTACTAACTGTCAAATGGCGGAAGTGGTTCATGCATATGGTAAAAAGATGAATAGAACTAGGAGTTTAGATGACATCAAAACCAGCGTATTGTTAGCTTAATGGTTAGCAATGCGTGCCAAAATTTCTCTGATGAGTGGAGTCTAGCAGCTTCCGAAATGGATCTATAAGAAAAGCTATGGCAGTTGTCTCTAAACATTTTTCCTACTCTATTCTATCCAAAAAACTTTTAATAATTAATTTAAAAAAATGATTATTAATAAATAAAAACAATAATAATTTTCATAAAATTCCAAAAGTGAAAAATTATTATTCTTGGCCTTGAGCTCGTTTCATGAATACTTGAAAATGTACAGGCCGTAAATCAACAAAAATTGTTGGTATAAAAAAGCAATAACAAAAACCGAGAGCACGCGGAAAGGCAGTTCTGATGATAAAACAGAGCTGTCAAAAATCCATCATGATCACACTACTAACTGTCAAATGGCGGAAGTGGTTCATGCATATGGTAAAAAGATGAATAGAACTAGGAGTTTAGATGACATCAAAACCAGCGTATTGTTAGCTTAATGGTTAGCAATGCGTGCCAAAATTTCTCTGATGAGTGAAGTCTAGCAGCTTCCGAAATGGATCTATAAGAAAAGCTATGGCAGTTGTCTCTAAACATTTTTCCTACTCTATTCTATCCAAAAAACTTTTAATAATTAATTAAAAAATGATTATTAATAAATAAAAACAATAATAATTTTCATAAAATTCCAAAAGTGAAAAATTATTATTCTTGGCCTTGAGCTCGTTTCACGAATACTTGAAAATGTACAGGCCGTAAATCAACAAAAATTGTTGGTATAAAAAAGCAATAACAAAAACCGAGAGCACACGGAAAGGCAGTTCTGATGATAAAACAGAGCTGTCAAAAATCCATCATGATCACACTACTAACTGTCAAATGGCGGAAGTGGTTCATGCATATGGTAAAAAGATGAATAGAACTAGGAGTTTAGATGACAT
This sequence comes from Merzomyia westermanni, assembly GCA_949987695.1. Lineage (NCBI taxonomy): Eukaryota > Metazoa > Arthropoda > Insecta > Diptera > Tephritidae > Merzomyia > Merzomyia westermanni. The sequence goes on from OX465292.1 coordinate 139,983,577, forward strand.
CAAAACCAGCGTATTGTTAGCTTAATGGTTAGCAATGCGTGCCAAAATTTCTCTGATGAGTGAAGTCTAGCAGCTTCCGAAATGGATCTATAAGAAAAGCTATGGCAGTTGTCTCATTTTTCCTACTCTATTCTATCCAAAAAACTTTTAATAATTAATTAAAAAATGATTATTAATAAATAAAAACAATAATAATTTTCATAAAATTCCAAAAGTGAAAAATTATTATTCTTGGCCTTGAGCTCGTTTCATGAATACTTGAAAATGTACAGGCCGTAAATCAACAAAAATTGTTGGTATAAAAAAGCAATAACGAAAAAAAGTATGGAATACAGTGAGCGTCACACTAGACGAATTAGACAAATAGAGAGGCAAAAGTTTGTCCAAAGACTGCTAAATGCAAAAAGAGAATCCGATTGATGCATCAGGATTAACTGCGCAAGGAGACAATACGAATGCCAAAGCAGAATTAGATTCAGAATTACCTAACGAAGTTGAAATAGTGCCTGAAGCTAGTGAATTTGTACCATATTTGGAACCAAATGTGGCAGCAGAAAAAAAGGATACTTATGAGGGATTTAAGGAAGTGACAAATAAAAAGTAGGACTTCTGTTGAGAATATGAGGGAATTATTGTGCATATTAAGAAATAACGGTATGGATTTACCTCTTTCTCCTGCCACGCTACTAGAAACGAATTCCAGACCAAAAATAGTAGCTGTACAGCCTGGAAAATACGCACATTTTGGCATAAAGCAAAGTATTCTGAAGGTGTCACATATTTCAAAAAACTTGGGCGAATTTATATGTGATATTAATATTGACGGCTTGCCAATTTTTAAAAGTTCAAACCTCCAACTTTACCCAATATTAGCCCGGGAAGTCCCATAACTTTTTTTGTTTTGGATTTTTGTGAAATGTTGTATACTTATGTATTTCGATCTCCTGAGCACGAAAATGAAGTCCATTTTCATTTTCCTCGCTTCGATTTTCCTCTGCGTGAAATACAGTTATTCTTTTTTGTTTTTGTTATTTACTTCAGACATAATACGTAAAATTGCAACGGCATGTTTGCATTACCATATGGTAATCGTGGGAAGATTCGGGTTAGTTAGACCAGTTAACATTAGAAATGTAAACGTTTTCCCCGCTGGAATATATGTAGGAACCCATAAACCAAATGATGTGGAGGAATTTTTAAGCCAATTCGTCGAAGAAATGTCGACTTTACAACAAATTGGGTTGACTATCAAAGGCAAAGATATCACAATAAAGATACGGGCTGTTATATGTGACGCACCAGCGAAGTCGTTGGCTTGTGGTTGTAGGGTTATATACTTGCGTTATATATTACTTTATTAATTTTTAAAATTGTTTTTGGTTCACTGTGGTTTAATGTTAATTATCAAAATGAAAGTTATTATTCAATTTTTGTTCTTTCAAAAATAAAATATTCTTTATATAAAAAATAAAATATTTATATATATATATCCAAACGATATATTTGGCGATCCTGCCAGGAGTAGTGTCTTGCAAAAATGATTTATGCATTGTGGTAACAAGTCCACCAATTTCCAAATTGAACATTGGTTGTGGTGTTGTAATCGTGAAATTTTGTTGATGCTGTGATTGCTGCTGAAGTCGTGCCGCAATAGGTGTTTGCGGGTCATTGTTTTCGGAAGAATATGCAAAATGTCGTTCTAGATTTTGTGCTGGTTTTCTGCGTGGACGAGTAAACGTTCGCGAATTGAGTTTGTAGACTTGTTTTTGCTGATATTGTGCTGACAGCAGACAATTATTGCTTTTCCATTGTTGTAATATATTCGAAACATCATCGTGCGTTTTATCTTCCAAACAAATAAAAGAATCATCTTTAAGCGCTTCATCAATATCTAAAATGGCCATTGTTTCACTTTTGGGAAAATTGTTCTGAGTACTTCACTATTGAAAGAGATTAAAAATCTTTGTAATAACATACATATTTTCAAAAAGATTGTTGTTAATTTTAATTTATACACGTCGTCTAGATCCAATTAAATTTAAAATTGCAAAAACAGAATTCGAATTTTTGGTCAGAACAGGTATATGTAGACCTTCTAGTTCTCATACTGCATCTCCTTTACATTTGGTCCCAAAAAAAGAACCAAATGATTGGAGACCATGTGGAGACTATCGTAGACTGAATTTCATTACCATACCTGATCGATATCCATTACCCCATATACATGATTTAGCTATTGATTTAAAAAACAAACAAATATTTTCGAAAATTGAACTACTCCGAATATGTCATCAGATACCCATGGCCGAAGAAGACATTCATAAAACAGCAATAACTACACCATTTGGAATGTTTGAGTTCGTACGCATGCCTTTTGGTTTTTCTGGGTTTGATTTTGTTTTTGTCAACATTGTTGCTAGTGATGACGAAGATCAACATTTTGAACATTTAAAATCTGTTTTTGAAAGGTTGGCGGAATATAATTTGAATACTAAACCTTCGAAATGTATTTTTGGAACGAATAAGTTAGATTTTTTAAGTTATGAAATTTTTAGTGAAGGAATTAGGCCATCCTTAGAAAGAATTGAGACAATAATCAACTTCAAAAAACCTATTTCTATAAATAAATTACAAAAATTTTTAGGAATGGTTTATTATTACCATAGATATGTTAAAATGTTAGCAGCAGAACTTGGTCCACTGCATGAAATGTTAACATTTGCTACTAAACATAAACTTAAAGAACTAAGTTGGTCAGAGAAGACTATTAATGCTTTTGAAAATGTCAAACAGCTTTTTGCATAGAAAACTTTACTCATTCATTTTGATAAAAACGGTAAATTATCTCTTGCTGTAGATGCTTCAAATGTAGCAATTGGTGCAGTCTTATAAAAAGTTACTAGCAATGTTTTAGAACCACTCGCCTATTTTTCACGTAAATTATCTCCTACTGAAATGAACTACTCAACTTTTGACAAAGAGCTTTTAGCGATTTATAATTCAGTTAAATACTTTAAATATTTTCTTGAAGGTAGGACATTCACCATTTACACTGATCATAAACCCTTAACACAAATTCTTAATTCAAAAACAGACAGATCACCACGACAAATTCGACATCTAGAATACATAGCACAATTTACACATGACATTCAATACATTTCAGGAAAAGAAAATATTGTTGCCGATACACTCTCTCGTATTCCGGATATTAACACAATTTTAGCTAAAGACATAAATTTCCAGACCTTATGTGAAGAACAGCAAAAAGACCAAAATCTTCAAAATATAATATCTGATCAAAATTCAAACAGTAATTTAAAAGAAATTGGTATTCCAGTTCTTAATCTTAATATACGAGGTGTGTTCAAAACGTATCGCGAATTTTGAATTTTCGCTGGTTACGTATATTCGAATTTCGAATTTTTTGTGGCGTTATGTTGGTACTCATGTCTCTCGCTTATGCCGACAAGCTCGGCCATTTTGAATGTTCAGTTAATTGTTGACAGCTGCTTCGCTTGCACGTGTTTTGGATCGTCTTCGATTTTTACCTATTCAAAAAAATGGATCAAAGAACCTGTATCAAATTTTGTGTGAAAAACGAAATTAAGTGCGCGGATGCCTTCCCAATGTTGACTGTGGCATACGGAGAAGCTACCTTGGACCGAAGCAACGTTTATCGGTGGTACAAAATGTTCTCAGAAGGCCGAGAAGATGTGCAAAGAAGAACAAAAATTGGCTTTTGCACCACGATAACGCCCCTGCTCACGCATCGTTGCTTGTGCGCGACTTTTTGGCCAAAAACAACACACTAATGATGCCGCAGCCACCGTATTCCCCAGATCTGGCCCCCTGTGACTTTTTCTTGTTCCCTAAACTGAAGAGGCCCATGAAAGGACGACGTTACGCTTCTCTTGACGAGATAAAGACGGCATCGAAGGAGGAGCTGAACAAGATACAAAAAAATGATTTTTTGAAGTGCTTCGAAGATTGGAAAAACCGTTGGCACAAGTGTATAATATCTCATGGGGATTACTTTGAAAGGGACAAAATAGATATTCATGAATAAATAAATAATTTTTGAAAAAACACAAAATTCGCGATACTTTTTGAACACACCTCGTATGGTGTGATATTTCCCAAAAACCTTTTAGGCCGTTTGTTCCTAAATCTATGAGAAAAATTATTTTTGACAAAATTCACTGTTTATCGCATCCAAGTGTTCGCACAACTAGACGACTGATTCAATCTAAATACTTCTGGCCTAATATACGCAAAGAAATAAATAATTGGTCTGCTACTTGCTTAAATTGTCAAAAATCAAAAATTTCCAAATATACAAGAACACCTATACAAAAAATTTAGATACCTTTTGGACGATTTGAGCACATTCATACGGATCTGGTTGGTCCATTACCTGTATCAAAAGAAAATCGTTACATTTTAACTATCATTGACAGGCATACACGTTGGCCTGAAGCATATCCGCTTAGGGATATTTCAGCAAATACTATAGCAACAACTTTTGTCTATAATTACATTCCTCGCTTCGGTATTCCACTAAACATAACTGTTGATCAAGGATCACAGTTCACATCAAAATTATTCACAGAGCTAACTAAGTTATTAGGATCTCACAAAATGCATACAACTCCATACCATCCTCAATCAAATGGAATGATAGAAAGATTTCATAGGACATTGAAAACAGCTATCACTTCTTTAGATGATTCAATGCACTAGTCTGAAATTCTCCCTTTGATTTTATTAGGTTTACGCACATCTTTCAAAGAAGATTTAAATGTTCTTCTGCGGAATTAGTATATGGACAAACACTTAGATTACCAGGTGAACTAGTTGTTTCCAATAATAATGGTAATGAAGTAGATACTACGATTTAAATTCTTTCTAAATTAAGAAAATATTTTTCACGTGTTAGATCAAAGGTTCTACACCACAGCACTGAGTATTCTTTCATTCCTAAAAACTTAGATTCTTGTGAATACGTCTTGGTTAAAGTTATTCACAAGTCGAATTTCCAATCACCTTATGATGGTCCGTTTAAAGTTATTTCTAAACATGATAAAGTATTCAAAATTCAACATGAAAATACTTTTGAAACAATTTCAAAAGATTTACTTAAACCTGCAAACATAATTACAGATACAGTACTTAACACTAACTCATCAACATTTTCATCAACACACAATACCAAATCAACTTTCAAAAAACAAAAAGAAAATAACGTTTAACATAAATTAATTGATCGTTTCACTGGAGGGGGAGTATATGTAGGGTTATACTCGTATACTTGCGTTATATATTACTTTACTAATTTTTGAAATTGTTTTTGGTTCACTGTGGTTTAATGTTAATTATCAAAATGAAAGTTATTATTCACTTTCTGTTCTTTCAAAAATAAAATATTCTTTATATAAAAAATAAAATTTTTATATATATACGGGTGGCTGATGAATTTTGCTACATTAAGAAACTCAAATAATTTTTTTTTCAGTGTATGGAATTCATTTTTCTTTTATTCATGTTAAAGCGCATTAACTTTTATTAAATATAGCTTAACTAGTTTTAAAAATAATGGAATTTAAATGCCCCCCCTGCTCGTCGATGCATGTGCGGCATCTTACCAAAAAGTTGTTCATTACTGCTTGGAGAGTTGAGACAGGAATAGCCGCAATTGTTTCTCGAATAGATTGCCTTAGTTCATTCAAATTTGTTGGTTTTGCTTTGAAGACTTCCTGTTTGCAATAACCCCACAAGAAAAAGTCAGGTGCAGTAAGGTCAGGCGACCTGGGTGGCCAACGGAATGTGGAGTTTCTGGATATCTGCTTATTGGGAAATTTTCGTCGCAATTCTGTCATAGCAGGTTGGGCTATATGAGGAGCTGCACCATCTTGCTGAAACCACACAGAGTTGAAAGAAATTCTCATTCGGCGTAATTCTGGATAGAAAAACTCTCTCAACATGCTCAAGTAACGGTCTCCAGTAACCGTAACGGTGTGACCGTTTTCTTCGAAAAAGTAGGGCCCGACAATGCAGCGTGATGAAACTGCACACCACACTGTGACACGAAGTGGATGCAATTCCGTCTCATGGAGTATCTGTGGGTTGGAAGCACTCCATATTCGACAATTTTGTTTGTTTATGTTGCCGTTTAAATCGAAATGGGCCTCGTCAGACATGAAAAGACAGTTCAACATGTTTCCATCCTCTTCCACCATTTGAAGCATCTTCTGGCAAAATGCCAAGCGAATCGGCAAGTCTGCAGCATTCAGTTTGTTGGCCATTTGAATTTTATATGGGAATAAGTCCAAATCTTTGTGCATAATTGACTGTAATGACTGTCTGCTTACACCCATTTGAGCAGATAAGCTTCTTGTCGAAACACGTGGATTGTTTTGTATGGTAGCAGCTACAGCAGCGATTGTTTCCTCCGTTCGAACTGAAGGGGTTCGATGGTAAGGTCTTCTGTTGGCTGTCCCATGCTCGGCAAAATTGTTTACAAGTCTTATTATGGTCCATCTGCTCGGAGGATTGCCGCCAAACGTGCGCCTATACTCTCTTTGAACCGAAACTACGGACTCCAGTGCGTAATAGCGGCGGACAATCCAAATTCTTGTTTCAGTGTCCCAGTTATCCATTTTTGTTAAATGTAAAAGTCAATCTGCAAAATAAAATAAAAATTAACCAGATTCATTAAATAGAAAAAAAGTTATTTAATTTTTTTTTGGTAGCGGCTTTCATCAGCCACCCTGTATATAAAGTGGTATCGCTCACCATTCTTCAGCTCATGGATGCTCTAAATGCACACAAGTGGCTACAAAACAACAAAATGTGTAAGTACGGAAGTCGCACATATTATCAGTGATGTTGATTTTGCCGAACGAAAATTTAAAGATCAGCATCAACCACGGTTTTTAAATATTGAAACACCTTTCGACAAAATCAACTTAAAGATGATAAGTCAAATTCCCCTAGATCCAATGCACGTCATTGACTTGGGTGCAACTAGAAAGATGTTATCCAAACTCTCTAAAAACAAGATTAGCGAAAAAGTTTCAAAATTCAACAAATTAAATATATCAAAACTATTGATTTCATTGAAAAGAAGTATCACAAAAGAGTTTACTAGATTGCCCCGTGGTTTGGAAGTGCTTTCCAACTGGAAAGCTACAGAATTTCGGCAATTCTTATTGTATACAGGTGTTTTAGTTTTAAAAAACAATGTTGGTGCTGATTTTTATGATACGTTCTTACTCCTACACTGTGCAATTAGATTACTGTCATTTCCCAAAAATTTTCAAAACAATATCCAGATTTGTTGAAGCTTTTTGTTCAAAATTGCGGAGAAGTTTTTGGACCACAAAGTGTAACAGGTACAGTGCGGGTGCATAACAAATAACACGGAAGTGTTGATATGCAAAAAAAAGCCTTTCTGCATCTAAAAACTGTTCTATGAACGCGCCTAAAAATATTTCCACTTTCCTTGAGTTGACATATAAAATATATGTACCAAAGAATGTATAAAAGGAATAAGCAAATGGCACATTAGAGGAAAAATGCATCGTGACGCTACAGGGCATCATAGCTTAGTTGTTAGAGTACTCTAACAGCGGCTTTGGTGCAGACACTTGGGTTCGTATCTCAGTGTCCGAGAAGGGGTCTGATGAGAAGCTGGGCACTTCGAAACATGTCATCCCATACCATCGCTGTGCATAACGTTGTAATTTTTCCTCTAATATCAATTAACAAACAAACATAAAAATTCGAGCTTTGCTCCAACAACAATCACCATAACTATAATTGTTACAGATACAGTGCGGGTGCATAACAAATAACACGGAAGTGTTGATATGCAAAAAAAAGCCTTTCTGTATCTAAAAACTGTTCTATGAACGCGCCTAAAAATATTCCACTTTCCTTGAGTTGACATATAAAATATATGTACCAAAGAATGTATAAAAGGAATAAGCAAATGGCACATTAGAGGAAAAATGCATCGTGACGCTACAGGGCATCATAGCTTAGTTGTTAGAGTACTCTAACAGCGGCTTTGGTGCAGACACTTGGGTTCGTATCTCAGTGTCCGAGAAGGGGTCTGATGAGAAGCTGGGCACTTCGAAACATGTCATCCCATACCATCGCTGTGCATAACGTTATAATTTTTCCTCTAATATCAATTAACAAACAAACATAAAAATTCGAGCTTTGCTCCAACAACAATCACCATAACTATAATTGTTACAGGTACAGTGCGGGTGCATAACAAATAACACGGAAGTGTTGATATGCAAAAAAAAGCCTTTCTGTATCTAAAAACTGTTCTATGAACGCGCCTAAAAATATTCCACTTTCCTTGAGTTGACATATAAAATATATGTACCAAAGAATGTATAAAAGGAATAAGCAAATGGCACATTAGAGGAAAAATGCATCGTGACGCTACAGGGCATCATAGCTTAGTTGTTAGAGTACTCTAACAGCGGCTTTGGTGCAGACACTTGGGTTCGTATCTCAGTGTCCGAGAAGGGGTCTGATGAGAAGCTGGGCACTTCGAAACATGTCATCCCATACCATCGCTGTGCATAACGTTGTAATTTTTCCTCTAATATCAATTAACAAACAAACATAAAAATTCGAGCTTTGCTCCAACAACAATCACCATAACTATAATTGTTACAGATACAGTGCGGGTGCATAACAAATAACACGGAAGTGTTGATATGCAAAAAAAAGCCTTTCTGTATCTAAAAACTGTTCTATGAACGCGCCTAAAAATATTCCACTTTCCTTGAGTTGACATATAAAATATATGTACCAAAGAATGTATAAAAGGAATAAGCAAATGGCACATTAGAGGAAAAATGCATCGTGACGCTACAGGGCATCATAGCTTAGTTGTTAGAGTACTCTAACAGCGGCTTTGGTGCAGACACTTGGGTTCGTATCTCAGTGTCCGAGAAGGGGTCTGATGAGAAGCTGGGCACTTCGAAACATGTCATCCCATACCATCGCTGTGCATAACGTTATAATTTTTCCTCTAATATCAATTAACAAACAAACATAAAAATTCGAGCTTTGCTCCAACAACAATCACCATAACTATAATTGTTACAGGTACAGTGCGGGTGCATAACAAATAACACGGAAGTGTTGATATGCAAAAAAAAAGCCTTTCTGTATCTAAAAACTGTTCTATGAACGCGCCTAAAAATATTCCACTTTCCTTGAGTTGACATATAAAATATATGTACCAAAGAATGTATAAAAGGAATAAGCAAATGGCACATTAGAGGAAAAATGCATCGTGACGCTACAGGGCATCATAGCTTAGTTGTTAGAGTACTCTAACAGCGGCTTTGGTGCAGACACTTGGGTTCGTATCTCAGTGTCCGAGAAGGGGTCTGATGAGAAGCTGGGCACTTCGAAACAAGTCATCCCATACCATCGCTGTGCATAACGTTGTAATTTTTCCTCTAATATCAATTAACAAACAAACATAAAAATTCGAGCTTTGCTCCAACAACAATCACCATAACTATAATTGTTACAGGTACAGTGCGGGTGCATAACAAATAACACGGAAGTGTTGATATGCAAAAAAAAAACCTTTCTGTATCTAAAAACTGTTCTATGAACGCGCCTAAAAATATTCCACTTTCCTTGAGTTGACATATAAAATATATGTACCAAAGAATGTATAAAAGGAATAAGCAAATGGCACATTAGAGGAAAAATGCATCGTGACGCTACAGGGCATCATAGCTTAGTTGTTAGAGTACTCTTACAGCGGCTTTGGTGCAGACACTTGGGTTCGTATCTCAGTGTCCGAGAAGGGGTCTGATGAGAAGCTGGGCACTTCGAAACATGTCATCCCATACCATCGCTGTGCATAACGTTGTAATTTTTCCTCTAATATCAATTAACAAACAAACATAAAAATTCGAGCTTTGCTCCAACAACAATCACCATAACTATAATTGTTACAGGTACAGTGCGGGTGCATAACAAATAACACGGAAGTGTTGATATGCAAAAAAAAGCCTTTCTGTATCTAAAAACTGTTCTATGAACGCGCCTAAAAATATTCCACTTTCCTTGAGTTGACATATAAAATATATGTACCAAAGAATGTATAAAAGGAATAAGCAAATGGCACATTAGAGGAAAAATGCATCGTGACGCTACAGGGCATCATAGCTTAGTTGTTAGAGTACTCTAACAGCGGCTTTGGTGCAGACACTTGGGTTCGTATCTCAGTGTCCGAGAAGGGGTCTGATGAGAAGCTGGGCACTTCGAAACATGTCATCCCATACCATCGCTGTGCATAACGTTGTAATTTTTCCTCTAATATCAATGTAACATATAATGTTCACAGTTTGCTTCATATATCTGATTGTGTGAAGCGGCATGGTATGCTTTATAACTTCTCTGCATATGATTTTGAGAATCATTTACAAATTCTTAAAAAAGATGTTAGTAAATCCTCCGACATTTTGCAGCAGCTATACATTAGACATTTTCATAATAATTTAGTGCAGGCACCAAAACCTATAGGGATCCAAGAAAAACATGGCATAATTTATAGCTATACATGTGAAGATTTTTTTTTTGAGTGTGAAATATCCGAATAATGTATGCCTATTGATACCCTATGTACCATTGAAAGTTATTAGATTCCAACGCACTGAAAGTAATGAGATTTAAGTAATAGGCCACCGTTTCAGAAATATCCAGTCATTTTTTGAAGAGGCTATGGACTCATTGTCTGCATTAGGCATTTGTACTGCCGACATTTTAGTAGAAGAAAGAGAGGAAACATTCAACATTAATAATTCACTTGCAAACTTTTGTCCATGTCATTTGAAAATAACATTGTTTTAATGGCAATTTTACATGTTTGCACATAAAAATAACAGTCAAATAATTATAACTACATAATCGTAAAAGCCAAAGTCAAAAAAGAAAACTAAATAAATAAACAAAACGTATTGGAGAAGAAGATTGACGGCCTCAATAGGAAACGACCTTATAAATTGTGAGTATGAAATAAAAAGCAGATCATTTCTTTATTTAAATAAAAACTTCACAATTAAAATTATTTTTCAGATCGTATTAATTGTATCGTATTATTGCGAGTTTTGCATTGAACTTAAAGGTAGAGTACTGTATATACAAATTAAATATTTATCATATGTAAATACAGGGTGGCTGATGAATTTTGCTACATTAAGAAACTCAAATAATTTTTTTTTCAGTGTATGGAATTCATTTTTCTTTTATTCATGTTAAAGCTCATTAAATTTTATTAAATATAGCTTAACTAGTTTTAAAAATAATGGAATTTAAATGCCCCCCCTGCTCGTCGATGCATGTGCGGCATCTTACCAAAAAGTTGTTCATTACTGCTTGGAGAGTTGAGACAGGAATAGCCGCAATTGTTTCTCGAATGGATTGCCTTAGTTCATTCAAATTTGTTGGTTTTGCTTTGAAGACTTCCTGTTTGCAATAACCCCACAAGAAAAAGTCAGGTGCAGTAAGGTCAGGCGACCTGGGTGGCCAACGGAATGTGGAGTTTCTGGATATCAGCTTATTGGGAAATTTTCGTCGCAATTCTGTCATAACAGGTTGGGCTATATGAGGAGCTGCACCATCTTGCTGAAACCACACAGAGTTGAAAGAAATTCTCATTCGGCGTAATTCTGGATAGAAAAACTCTTTCAACATGCTCAAGTAACGGTCTCCAGTAACCGTAACGGTGTGACCGTTTTCTTCGAAGAAGTAGGGCCGGACAATGCAGCGTGATGAAACTGCACACCACACTGTGACACGAAGTGGATGCAATTCCGTCTCATGGAGTATCTGTGGGTTGGAAGCACTCCATATTCGACAATTTTGTTTGTTTATGTTGCCGTTTAAATCGAAATGGGCCTCGTCAGACATGAAAAGACAGTTCAACATGTTTCCATCCTCTTCCACCATTTGAAGCATCTTCTGGCAAAATTCCAAGCGAATCGGCAAGTCTGCAGCGTTCAGTTTGTTGGCCATTTGAATTTTATATGGGAATAAGTCCAAATCTTTGTGCATAATTGACTGTAATGACTGTCTGCTTACACCCATTTGAGCAGATAAGCTTCTTGTCGAAACACGTGGATGGTTTTGTATGGCAGCAGCTACAGCAGCGATTGTTTCCTCCGTTCGAACTGAAGGGTTTCGATGGTAAGGTCTTCTGTTGACTGCCCCATGCTCGGCAAAATTGTTTACAAGTCTTATTATGGTCCATCTGCTCGGAGGATTGCCGCCAAACGTGCGCCTATACTCTCTTTGAACCGAAACTACGGACTCCAGTGCGTGATAGCGGCGGACAATCCAAATTCTTGTTTCAGTGTCCCAGTTATCCATTTTTGTTAAATGTAAAAGTCAATCTGCAAAATAAAAAAAAAATTAACCAGATTCATTAAATAGAAAAAAAGTTATTTAATTTTTTTTTGGTAGCGGCTTTCATTAGCCACCCTGTATATACATAAATTACATAAATTATCGAAAGACAAAGTCAGCAGATTAAGGAAATGATGGCTGATCAAAAACTTTTGGCAGAAAACTTGGCCAAATCTCAAGGTAATTTTAAAACCATATGGTAAAGAGGCTCATATTTCGAGTTTCACTAAAAATTCTGGATATATTTTGTTTGAGTAATATAACACACCTTTTTATCCCTTCAGCAACTACAGAAAATCAAAACAAAATAATAGTAGAAATGATAGCCGACCAAAAAGGTACGTTGCAATCAATGTACAAAAGCCGCCAAAGCCTTTCCGCGATTACCAAATCTTTTCCACTCAAAACCGAAGAGGATATCCATAAAATGGAAGAAGGAGTTGACACAGCCAATGAACAAAATTATGTAGTTATCTTTGCTCATAAATGATTACCATTTTTGATAGCATACTTGCGTACCCATTTCTCAATTTTAGGTGTCTGCCATTAACATGCTGCTTGAAAGAAACACTTCAAAAAAGTTGGAGAAAATATTTTCCAGGGAATATCTGGGGAAAAAAGGCTGAGAGACTTTCGCAAGCTCTACAATGTTGTTTTGGCTAAGAACAACTTTATATTCCAGAACTTCCACCTGGGGTAGGTGCTGTCTGTAAAATGTTACTTGTTTTTTATTTTTTGGTAGTTTAGAAGACAACTGATATGAAATTAGCGGTAATTGTCTCCTTTAGGGGACAGCTGCTAAATGCCGGAAGAGGTATGAAAGGACGCGTTTTGGCCTCGGTACCAATAACCCTAAATCGGATTTTCGATTTTTTGTCCCTGTTAGGAGATATTTGCAATTAAAGTTTAAAATTTTAAACATACTGTGGCTATTATTCTTCAAATATGTACCATCCTTAACTCAATCACACTCCCTCCACTAGTTAAGCACAACAGAGATAACGATGGCTACGCTTATGCATGCAAGCATATACCAAGCAAGAGGAAGAGAGATCGCGCGAGTGTTTGCGAATACGATGCAAAGAAGAGATGCCAATAAATAACACCGATCCTTCGAGAACACGAAGAGCGAATAACCAAGAAAGTTCTCGGTGCGTGGAGTAGCACCCTGTCGGACTATATAAGGCAGTGAACAGGCAAGGCAGGTTGTTCAGTTTATTTTCAAGTGTTGTTGAGTGAACTACTGCGAAGTTACCAAACTCTTAAATTTGTATTGCGTTTATCACTAGTAAATAAAACTAGCTATTAGTTACAATATATGTGCGTGTGTTCATTTGACTTTATAGTGATAGAACCCAGGGATTGATAGTCAAGGAATCATCGAATTCGTCACAATTGGTGTCAGAAGCTGTAATGTTGAATAAATACCAGTGAATGAATTAAAGATTCAGCAACTCAAAAATGAGGCAACAGGCAATAAATCATAGTTACAGTCACGACTGCGAGAGGCTATGGAAGCAGAAGGAATCAATGTTAATGATCATTTTTTTCATCTTGTGGAGAAGATACCGACAAAAATGGAAGAAAAAAAGGAGTCTCCGAATCCAGTAGCAACCGTGGACACAAACATGATATTGGCTGTATTAACTCAGATGTCGACTAAAATGGAAGAACAGAAAACTTGTATAGTATCTCAGCTGGAAGAACAGAAGGCACACATGGCATCTCAGCTTGAAGAACAGAAGGCGCACATGGCATCTCAGCTTGAAGAACAGGATACACGTATTACATCTCGAATGGCATCTCAGCTCGAGGAACAGAAGATACATATGACATCCCAGATTTCAGCTCAACTAGATGAAACGAAGGCGTACATGACATCTCAAATGGAAGAACAGAAGGCATATATCTCATCGCAGTTGGAACAACAGGAAGCAAAGGTGTCATCGAAACTAGAAGTGTAAGATGCAAAAATTGCATAATTTCAAGATAAAATAGAGCCTTAGGTAGATGCGTTAAAGGGCCGTATCCAGGAGTTGCAACTGAACCGACCATCTGCTTCAGCGAATACTCCCAAGGTAAAATCCCCGTCATTTGATGGTTCTGTTCCTTTCCAGGTATTTAAGCTACAGTTTGAGAAGACAGCAGCGGTGAATAATTGGGGCACTGAAGACAAAGTTGCTGCACTGTTCGTGGCATTGAAGGGTCCTGCAGCCGAAATATTACAGACGATTCCCGACGGTGAACGCAATAATTATGAAGCATTGATGGGTGCACTTGAAAGGCGCTATGCTAGCGAACATCGAAAACAGATATACCAAATAGAGCTACAAAATCGCTTTCAGAAGGCTTATCAGACATTGCAGGAATTTGCATCGGATATCGAGAGGTTAGCCCATCTTGCAAATGCAGACGCACCTGCAGAGTCCATGGAGAGGGTAAAATCTAAAGCTTTATAAATGGAATACGTGACGTGGAGACGAAGCGAGCCACATATGCAAAGCCCAAGAGATCATTTGCTGAGACGGTATCACATGCTCTAACGCAGGAAACAGCCTCGCTATTAAGCCGGCATACAAAGCTCACCGCGTGGAGGTAGAACGGCCAGACTGGGTAGACACAATTCTGGAAGCGTTGAACGGAGTACAGAAAAAAAGTAATGGTGCCATTAAATGCTTTAAATGCGGAAAACCAGGTCACATAGCACGTTATTGCGGCACTGGCTCCAGTGACCCCAGCAATTCAAGTGGACCAAAACGCAGGGCTGAAGGAGATGAGCAAACCTCATAACCAAATCAGTTGTTAAACTAAATCGAGCCAGCCGAAAGGGGCGTGGACTGGCTTCCGCAACTGAATGCCCCATAATCTCTGTGTCACAACTCTAACGGAAAGGGAGCAATGTTACTGTTAAATGCTGACTGTGGATACTGGTGCATCACATTCCATCATTCGGAGTGACTTGGTCAGCGGAAAGGTGATTGCAGAAAGCTAAGTTGTGGACAGTAACTGGTGAAAGCAAGCAAGTCCTGGGAGAGGTGACAGGTAAAGTTGTGATTAGGAATGTGGCTACGTATCACAACTTCTTGGTAGCGAATATTGTAGACATTCACATCAACGTAAGGAGCAGGATTATGACTTACAACGGCCAAGAAGTTCCTGTGGTCTTTGGACACAATAGTGGCTATACCCCCAAGGGAGTGATCTTGAAGATGAAGCAACAGGAGCCTCGAAAAGCAGAGGTAGCTCCTCGACCAAAGGCTTTCACGTACAGGTACCTCCTGAAGAAGATTCAGATTTGCACGTCTGTTGAAAGGACTAAAAGGGAACAAACAGCCTGGAAGAGAAGAGATGTTAACAGAGAATCGCATCGCAAAAGCATATTGGACAAAATGGAGTAGCTTAAAACTAACATCTGGTTGTTTGCATCAGATATCGGAAAGTGAAGATGGCCAAAATCATCGAGCACTTATTGTTGTTCCCCAGGCAAGAATTCCAGATGTCATCAAAGCGTCGCATATTTTCTCAGATGGAAAGCACATGGGAATAAAGAAAATGCTGCAGGAGGTAAAGCGGCGGTTCTATTGGATTGGTTGCAGACAATCTGTGAGAATGTGAAAAGTGTGCTGAGGATAAAAAACGAACATCTAGTGGTCATGTCCCGAGGAAGCAACGCAACTTAGTGAATAAAGTGAAACAGTGCACTAAGAGAATGGAAAGGAATCCTGAAAATATGAGTTGCAGGTATATTTGCGGAGTACCACTGGGCACGAAAGCGAAGGCACAAATCTATGCGGGGCCTGATAAAATGGTTGAAATGTGTGACAGTGTAATGCCTTGTGGGAATCTCTGCAGGAGAGGATTGATGTCGGAGTTTCAATCCCTGGAGGAAATGAGGTTTAATAAAGCAGTGCCAACCATTGAGTGTCTAGCAGCGTTTGGTTCGGGAAATGTGTCTGATCGGGACGATCAGACTTAGGTGGAGGGCAGTGTGTCGATTATTCTCAAGCATGTACCATCCCTAACTCAATAACATTCCCACCACGCGCGCGTGTTTGCGAATACGATGCAAAGAAGATATGCCAATAAATAACACCGATCCAAGAAAGTTCTCGGTGCGTGGGAAAGCACCCTGTCGGACTATATATGGCAGTGACCAAGCAAGGCAGGTTGTTCAGTTTATTTTCAAGTGTTGTTGAGTGAACTACTGCGAAGTTACCAAACTCTTAAATTTGTATTGCGTTTAGTACTAGTAAATAAAACTAGCTATTAGTTACAATATATGTGCGTGTGTTTATTTGACTTTATAGTGATCGAACCCAGGGATTGACATCAAGGAATCATCGAATTCGTCACAATACCTTTTTCGTTTTTTTTTTTGCGAATAACTTTCCACCGTTACCGTTCCGCAACTGCAGCAACAGTCATCACTCCACTTATAATTTGTAACATATCCCCAGTTCCAAACGCATTTAATAGCAATAGGTATGTCGGAGATTTTACATGTTTTTAGTTTAGTGAAATGCACACAGAATATTTTGCATTTGCATTATAAATGTGTAGATCACCGGGTTAGGCGCCCTACGCCCGCGCTTTATAAAAATAACTCTTAGCTTTCTATTACCATTAATATCACTTTAGAGACTCCATAGTGGTACTCCTGGGACCTTACTGGGTTCTTGGGTGCGCCTATATACCATTACAACATTCTAAGTTTTTAATTTCACTTTTCATGTAAAAATAAGCACGCAACCAAAGAATACAAACATCATACGCTTGCCATTCTTCTGGTTTTCAGCTTTGTGCGTTGGCCAATTGACTTTACGCGGGTAAACGCCAAAAAACCTTGCTTTTTACCACCCAAAACTGGCACTTTGATATATAATTAAAATAAAGCCAAGGACGTCACTGCAGCATCATTGGACAGAGAAGACCTTCGCTATTGCCGGCGATATCTTCCATTTTATGCCCATGCATTTGCGCTTTTACATCGGCAAAAGTAGGCGTTCACTGCACATCGAAAGGTGCTACAATTTTAAAATCACACACGAGCAATTGCATTTTTTTGGTAATTGTATCCTTTAGGAGACAACTGCTAAAACACGTCCGAAGTTATCGGGAAAGGTATCAAAAGACGCGTTTTGACCTCTGTAACAATAATCCGGATTTCGAGTTTTTGTTTCAGTGAAGAGATATTTGCAATCAAAGTTGAACATTTTCTGTCATTTTCATGTGGTTGTTGTAATCACAAATTAGGGTGTACCGAAAAGTGCAAAAAAAGTGTTTTACGCAGAAATACTGTGGGGTTATTATATATTCATATATAAGGGTTATTTTTTTGAAGCACGGCAGAAGGCTGCCTACGCAGAAAGGTGCTCTGCACAAAAATACCTTGGATCAAGCCCCCTATTTGGATTCGGACCTGGGGCATTTTTGGGTTTTTTGCGAATAACTTTTCACTGAAACAAAAAATTGGAAATCCGCTTTCGGATTGTTGATACCGAAGCCAAAACGCGTTGTTTGATCCCGACATTTTTGGACGTGTTTTAGTAGTTGTCTCCTAAAGGAAACAATTACCCATTTTTTGTTTTCATCTCCATACTTGACACGGATTTCTTTTTAAATTTTGTTTAATAGTTTTTTTTCTATTTTGCGCATCTCAAGTAAAAATAATGTCAACAAATACTGATAACACCACGCGGTTGTGCTATTGCGTTGGTAATATTGGTGCAAAAAAGCTTCTCTACACGGTCAATCCATTACTGATAGGACAGCGAGTCGTAATTCTATACGACCGCACGTAAGTGCTAAAATACGTAAAAAATATCGGGAAATGTATCAAAAGATGCATTCTGACTGCGAAAACAATAATCCCAAAGCGGAAAATAAGTATTTTGTTCCAATAAAAAATTATTGTCTCTGGTACGATCCCAAATGCCAAAAAAAAACTCTTATTCGACCAAAACCGGCTGCGCGACCCAAAGTATTTCGGATGTGATTAACTTAGGCTCGCAACAATACTTGAATAAATATAGTATGGAAGGATAGAGGGACATTTCTTGAACCTCTATATGTATTTGTTTTTATTTGTGCAAAAATTTACCCCTCTCTGTAGCCAGAGTGGTACTAAAATAAAGAAATTGAAGAGATATTGTGAAAATCACTGTATACTATATATATAAATAACTATTTTTATTCCAGATGCAATTCACAAATATTCCCCTAATGCGGAAAAAGAACTAAAGACCGCGATTGAAGTGGTGAAAAAACGGCACTTTCGAGCTGCATGGTTCACAAAACAAAACGGTGGACAGTTAGCCCAACAAGAAGCGTGTGATACACATTCCGATACATGCTCAAGCAATGCATAATTTTGTATCACAAAGTGCAAAAGCGATTTTTCGGCATGGAGCAGTGGGAAAATATTATTAAAGCATGGAATTTAATACAAAAATAGCGTTTAATAAATTGAATGATATTAATTTTTTTAATGATGTGCAATGAATTTTATGAATTTAGAATTTTTTTTATGTAATTATTAGTTATAATTTGGATAAAACTTTTAATTTCTAGTTATTAAGTAAAACATGTACAAAAAAAATAATAGAGCCACCCATATCAATAAAATTATATTTGAGCTAGGTGTCATATGAAAACGACATTTTGCTTTCATAAACGTGGAATTCACAATGAATTTTTTTTTATATATTTCTGACTTTACATTTTTTAAAAAATAAGAAATCAAATGGTTTCAATTTAATTTAATTGCATTATTTTGTTTTTAAATGGCTTTGAGAATGAATTTGTGATATTTATATGCGAAAAGAATATATCAAAAAGAATATATTAACAAGTACTGAATTATCCTGATGTTACTTTGAACCAGAATTTGTGATATTTATTTAAAATTTTTTATTAAAAGATGTAACAAATAAAAAATATATGTAGCTTTAATTGAATTAAGAATTTTTGCAATAACTGAAATGATTTTATTTTTAAATGGTTTTGATAATAAATTAGTGAGTTTATTTTTGTTTTATGTATATATATGCAAATGTATCAAAAACAACATAGTTATAAGTACTGAATTATCTTGATGTTACTTTAAAAATGAAGTTGTGATATTTATATAATTATAATTTTTTGCAAAGTTTGTTTATGTACTTTTATCGAATGTGACTCTAAAATTTTAATTTAATTAAGGTTATTGCAAAAAGGGACTGATATATATTTATATATTAATATTTATATTATTTTATTCAGTGTGAATAAAGAAGATTAATCTCCTGTAAGTTCTCCAAAGGCTTTCGAGGGTGGTTTTAAAAGTACTCTTCTGTAGGTATTCTAAGGAGTAATTCCTTGAGAGTACTTTTGTATGTCTTCTCATGTTGATACTCCATAGAGTAATGTTTAAGGAGCAGTTTCTAAGGTACTCTCTTGTACAGGGTGGCGCAAAAGTCAGTTCTGTTTTGACATTTGTGTAGTAAACACATGCGAAATACACGTTAATAAACAATGTTACGCTACACTGCTCCAGAACGCGGAATATTGCTGACTATTTATTTCGGTCGGTGAAAAATGGTTACTGCGCAAAAGTAATCCTCCTATCAGAAAATGCTATATATTATGCGATTGGCCCCTAAAGTCAGTTCTGTTTTGACATTTGTGTAGTAAACACATGCGAAATACACGTTAATAAACAATGTTACGCTACACTGCTCCAGAACGCGGAATATTGCTGACTATTTATTTCGGTCGGTGAAAAATGGTTACTGCGCAAAAGTAATCCTCCTATCAGAAAATGCTATAAATTTTGCGATTGGCCCCTAAAGTCAGTTCTGTTTTGACATTTGTGTAGTAAACACATGCGAAATACACGTTAATAAACAATGTTACGCTACACTACTCCAGAACGCGGAATATTGGTGACTATTTATTTGACCAATAATCGGTCGGGGTCAAACGGTTACTGTGAATGGTGAGCGCTACAAAGCAATGATCAACGAGTTCTTTTTGCCTCAACTTGAAGAATTGGGATTGGAAAACATGTGGTTCCAACAAGACGGTGCAACAGCACACACTGCACGTGCCACAACCGATATGCTGAACATCGGAAGCTTACTTTTGCGCCACCTTGTAGATACTCCAAGGAGTAACAAGTTGGGAGTACTTTGCAAAGTACTCTCAGGCAGGTATTCCTTGGAGTACTCTGACGTAAAGCGAGAGCAGGAGTAGGTGGTCCTATAAGCGGACACTTTCATGTAAATTGGACCACCTTTTAATATGAAAAAGGATTACCTTTGGAGTACTCTGATACTCCTTAAGGAGTATTCTATAGAGTACTTAACTGAGTATTTCCGTTTTTTGCAGGGGACATACAAATGTATATATGTTTGTCTGCTTGCATACGAATCAATGACCTACAACAACAAAATCCATTCCATGCATTTCCTCACATCACCGCGCTTACCCCTCTACATGCATATGCTGTCTGACCAAAACTTATATCCAACAACAAAAACTATTTCTACACACAAACTTCAGAATCCAACAACATAAATTCATTCATAAAAACGTAAGACCTTTTCGAGGAAGCTATGATGAAATGTTGCAACAAAGCATTTTAACAAAATCAGAAATATGAAATATTAAATTTTTGTCGATTTTATAAAATTCAACTTGAATCTATACGGGGTATTCCACACATAGCACTCCTTCAGTTGCGCCCCTTTGCGAACAAACATTTGGTAAAAACACTTTAGTTTGTTTTAAGGAAGTAAGTGTGTGCTAGAAAAAAATTTAAAAAAATGCATAGCTATTGTCAGCAACAGGCCCAAACAATTGTGAAAAAATAATTACGAAAACGTTTCTCTACATATTTTTAATAATTTAATAAAAGTTTTCGTTATTCATAAGGAGTTTGCTTATTTGCATAAGCTTTAGCATAAGGGACATCGTTTGCAACACACCTTGGAGGGACTCTTTAGTTATTTCTTGTTCTTGCTGAATTTCGGTCGAAAATTTGGTCAGCCATGTTTTTTTTTGCTGGAATGTTGGCGTTGTGCCACATAAGTGCTAACTTTTCCCTTTTTAGGCGCAAATGCGCACTTGCACATCTCCTTGAAAAATAGTATTTTTTCACTCGTAATCAACATTATGTACGTCTTTTAGAAATTTTTATAATCAAAACATGCATCAGAAGTAGTGACTTAATATCCCGAACCGTATAACCAAAGTACATGCCCTTATTCAAGAATTATGTAATAATTTAGATTATTTTCATACTACACAATTTTTCCCCCTACTACATAACTTGCTTTTGATAGTGTCGGAAATTTGTGGTAGGCAGTACTTGACGATCGATGCCATCGCGCGGAAGAATTTGCCATTTGTGGATGGGATTTGGCCTTGCCTTTTTTTAGGGGCGGATCTTGCACTTTCACAATTTATTTGTCTGCTCGTATTGCCACAAATTATGTGAAGTTGGGCAAAATTGTGTTAAAAATATATTCTTTTGATACATTAAACTTTTTTTAACTGGACGTGTGTTCGGAAGAGAAATAAGGCCTGTGCCCGCCTCAATTGCTAATATTAGCCGGTGCAAAATAATCAAAATTTGTGCTATTTAGCTCGTCGCGAGCATGTGATGTGAAGATGTATGTATGTGAATATGTGTACAGACATAAATAAAATAATAATTTATGATACCCGCATGTATGAAATGTGTTTTTGCAATTTGTGAAGGTGCGTGAAGTATGTAATTTTCTGCGCCGTACAAACAGATGTGCATGCGCATTGATCGAATTTGTATCAGCCGCTGGTACATTTCAATATATGTATGTATGTGCATATGTGATGTATGCATATGATGAATGGATGTGCATCGAAGGATGCTTTAGGCTTTTGATAACAGATATGTAATTGCATTGGTAAAGTTATTTGCTTCCGATTTTGAAAATTATTTTATTTTGTATCAAAGTTGATGTTTCTATACCATGTTTCTATACCATAGCATAGTTATTGTGGCAGATGTTGTTGTTAATTATGTATTTATTTGTATATAATTTAAAATATTTCATATTTATCGAAATTGCGTTACTTTTTATACATGCACTTATACAGATTATAATAACCAACTCTCATTACATTATATACCATTTATATATTTTGCAATTTTTTCGTAATTGCCGTCGGCAAAACGCTACATGTAATTACACAAACACATTACAAAAGACTTTGTCATGACACAAGACATACATTTCATCATAAAAACCTTTAATTACATTTTATAATTCATTTATGCTTTTTAGGGTTTCGTTTAATTGCCGCCAGAAAAACACTTCATGTCATTTTATGAATTTTTTGAAATATTTTTATAAGATGATAAAAAATATTACCTAGAAATTTATAAAGAGACCTACATAATACATTATTAACGTTTATTACATAAATTTGTTCCTCTTGTAAAATTGAATCGCTTTTCTACAACGCATACAAATTCCTTTTGTATATTATCATGTGCTTACTCCTTTTGCACAAAATCACGTGATACGTGCAAAATTCCTCTTGTACTATCATGTGATTATTTCTTTTGTATAAAATAACATGATACGTGCAAAAATCCTTTTGTATATTATCATATGATTATTTCGACTTAAAAACTAAAATTTAGGAAACTAAAAGCCTTGAGCCAAAACAACGAAATCATTTATTTGCTCAATATACCCAAAATTGTTGGGTTTTTAACAACTTCCATTTAAGTTTTATTAAAATGATTAAACATTTTTTGTGATTTGTATGTATGAACATGAAACGAATGGAATTCAAGGGAAATATTCTTTTCTCTTTATATGGTACTAGCTTATACCCGTGGGTTCCACCCCCCATTCCTATAAAAAAAATGCAGGTGTTAGGGATTGACCTCATATAACCCCTTACCAAATTTCACTTTTCTAGCCCAAATACTTCCAGAGATATGGACTATGAAAAATGCCAGTTGTATGGAAGGTGTCACGCCCCCTTTTTCGTTATCCCAATTTTTTTTTTGGAGGTGGTAGGGATTAGTTTCATATAACCCCTTACCAAATTTCAGTGGTCTAACGTAAATACTACCAGAGATATGGACAATCAAATATTCCATTTATACGGGAGGTGCCAGGCCCCCTCTTTCGTTTTTCCCAGTTTTCTTAGAGGTGTTAGAGATTAACCTCACATAACCCCTTCCCCAATTTCATTGGGCTAGCCTAAATACTTCCAGAGATATGGACTATAAAAAATTCCAGTTGTATGGGAGGTGCCACGCCCACTTTTTCGTTATCTACAGTTTTTCTGGATGTGGTAGGGATTAATGTCATATAACCCCTTACCAAATTTCAGTAGTCTAACGTAAGTACTTCCAGAAATACGGACTGTTAAAAATTCCATTTGTATGGGAGGTGCCACGCCCCCATTTTCGTTATCCCCAGTTTTTTGGAGGTGGTAGGGATTAACCTCATATAAACCCTTACCAAATTTCAGTGGTCTAACGTAAATACTTCCAAGAGATACGGGCTATGAAAAATTTCAGCTGTATGGGAGGTGTCACGCACCCTTTTTCGTTTTTCCCAGCTTTCTTGGAGGTGTTAGGGATTAAGCTTATATAACCCCTTCCCAAATTTCATTGGTCTAGCCTAAACACTTCCAGAGATATGGACTATAAAAAATTCCAGTTGTATGGGAGGTGCCACGCCCCCTTTTTCGTTATCCGCAGTTTTCCTGGATGTGGAAGGGATTAATGTCATATAACCCCTTCCCAAATTTCAGTAGTTAACGTAAATACTTCCAGAAATACGGACTGTTAAAAATTTCATTTGTATGGGAGGTGCCACGCCCCCTATATATATCAAAATATTTTTTAGCCCATGACCATCCCGGTAAAGTATCCAGTTCCTTTTTAAAATTTGGTTACGATCGGTTTATACGTTTAGGACGCAAGTCGATACGTAGATACATATATACATAATTTGAATTTTATATATATACAGGGTGGCGCAAAAGTAATCCTCCTATCAGAAAATGCTATAAATTTTGCGATTGGCTCCTAAAGTCAGTTCTGTTTTGACATTTGTGTAGTAAACACATGCGAAATACACGTTAATAAACAATGTTACGCTACACTGCTCCAGAACGCGGAATATTGCTGACTATTTATTTGACCAATAATCGGTCGGGGCCAAACGGTTACTGTGAATGGTGAGCGCTACAGAGCAATGATCAACGAGTTCTTTTTGCCGCAACTTGATGAATTGGGATTGGAAAACATGTGGTTCCAACAAGACGGTGCAACAGCACACACTGCACGTGCCACAACCGATATGCTGAACATCGGAAGCTTACTTTTGCGCCACCTTGTATAAACTGAAAGCCATCAGAAATTAACAGTGCTGAATTTATAGTACAGAAATGTATTCATGCTGATTATGAAAAATGTACTTATGCGCGTATGTATGAATAATTCACAACTTTGCCCAGAATTGCCAGGAAAACTTAAAGTGATATAAGAACACTTTTGAAAAAATTTAGCATAAGTACACTGTAGAAGACAATAAAAACCACAAACTATTTGCCTTTTTAGCTTTCGCTTTGTTTACTTGCTTTTGTCACTAGTAACAGCAAGATTTGGTTTCATTTGAAAAATCACGAGAAATGGATATATGTACAAAGGGTTGTGTATTCATCTTTTATTATATAAAAATAAGTCGCGTTTTCCTCCCTGACCCTATAACTCCAGAACGGCTGGACCGAATTAAATGAAATTTTGCACGTAGTTTTCGATTGAGCCCGACATGGTTTATGGCAAAAAAAAGTATAAGAATCCGGGAAGGTTTTGGAGATATTCTACAAAATGTGGACCAGGGTAACCCTATAACGGGTTCGTACGATATGGGTATCAAATGAAAGGTGTTGACGAGTGCTTGAACATGGTTTAGTTATTGGTCATATATAAGACCCCATGTTCGAGGTATTTCTCGAAATATGAACCAGGTGTGACCCCAGACGGGTTTTCTACAAAATGGGTATCAAATAAAAGGTGTTGGTACGTATTTAAAAAGAGGTGATTTTCAAGACGCTATGCGACCCGTTTTCCGAGATATCGACCAAAATGTGGACCAGGGGTGACCCTAGAAGGTGTTTATACGATATGGGTATCGAATAAAAGGTGTTAATGAGTGTTTAAAAAAGAGGTGATTTTCAGGACCCTATGCTACCCTGTTTACGAGATATCGCCAAAAATGTGGACCAGGGGTGACCCTGGTATATTATAAAAATAAGTCGGGGTTTCCTTCCTGACGCTATATCTCAAGAACGCACGAATCGATTTCAATGATTTTGCATTCGTTGGAAAAGTCTTGGGCGCCGTGAGGTTTATAGCAAACAAAATTCAGGAAAAATTTCAAAAGAAAAGCAGGAAAATAGGGGAAATCATTTTTTGCATACAGCGCCATTAATTTTATGGGACGTTTTTTATTATACGCACGTTCTTTCAAACGCAAAATTAAAACCGGTATTGTGTTCACTGTGAAATTGAGGTTGAAGTTATTCGTTTCCTAACAGATCAATTGGAAACCATCAAAACAATCACGCGTATTGTGCAAGTTAACACAGCAGTAGAGGTATACCAGCATTAGGTGTAAATATTGTATGTATGCCTGTGTTATCCCAATAACAAACAGACAAACCTACATAAATACTCATCAGTGGTAAGCAGGCATTGCATTTTAGTGGCATACAAACTTACATGTATGTACGTTTGTACGGTGGTGGTGGGCCGCCATGCTGGCATGCAAGCCAGCAACAAGTATATTCCCGGAACTTAAGTGAAGAAAGACAAAATATAATAAGAGAAAATTACCGATTGAGACAACGCGTGAGCACACGAAGATCATTGGCATCATACAATCGCTTGGCATTCCAATCTGATCCCACTACGAACTACAGTGATGATGAAAATTTAGATATTGGGCCAATGTCGACTGTATGCCGATATTGCAATGCGTTAAAGTTAAAAAGAGAAACGGAGGGATCGTGCTGCGCAAGGGGAAAAGTCAAACTGGAGCCATTACTTATACCACCACAGCCACTGAAAGCATTGTTCCATGGAAGTGATCCTGATTCCAACCATTTTCTTCAACACATCCTTGAAAACAATAACTGCTTTCGCATGACTTCATTTGGAGCTAATATCATTCGAGAAGGCGGCTTCATGCCGACTTGCAAGGTAAAAGATACAACACACACAACCAATCACTCACACCAACACAATCAATTGCAATAAATAACAACTACACATACACCACACACTACACCATAACACGATCAGAAGTCACACCGTATTCTTCAATAAATGATTGTTTGCAGATACAAGGACAAATATATCATTTGCATGGTTCAATGGTGCCAACACCAGATGAACCGCATCAATTTCTGCAAATATATTTCATTTCGTCGATGGTGGATCAGCTGAATGTGCGGTGCAATATACAGGGAACACAACAGTTAAAGAGACGAATTATTGAACAGTTGCAAGCATTTTTCCACGATAATATGTTCAAAACAGCATTGGAACGAATGCCATCGGATACGCACAAATTTGTCATAAGAGCGGATCGTACCCCAACAGGTGAACATGTGCGAAGATTCAATGCACCCACCGTTGATGAGGTTGCTGCAATTATTGTTGGCGATCAAACTAAATCACGAGACATTGTCGTTCAGCGAAGAAGCAATATCATGCATCGTGTAAACGAGACACATCGTTTGTACGATGCGTTACAATATCCAATCCTTTATTGGCAGGGCAAGACGGATATGACATTACGTTTAAGATGGTCGATCCAATTACAGATACAATATTAACACACTAATTATTTGTAACGATAAGGGAGGCTGATCACATGGTTCCCACAGGGCATTATGTGATCAGCCAAAATACTTCCCTGCATAACAAAAAGTTGTCACTTCGCTGGACAGGGGCGACACTATATGGCGCGTAAGTGTTATACGCTATGTTGGCACCTGTCCAGAGAAGAGACAACCGATGACCGACAGGAACGGCATGACCGTGAAACGTTCGGGTTCCACGGACATGTCGTTGCTGGCGGCCATCAATTAATCATTGGCCATCAAAAAAAAAACACTGTTTCGAAAACTGAGTGGATAAATAAAAAAAAAGTTTTAAAAGAAAACTAAAAGTATAAAGTTGTTGTATTCTTTATACAATTAACATGGCGATCCTGCCAGGAGTCTCCACGCATATGACATCGGCAGGAGTGGCGCGGGTAAGTTAAGTGGCAGTGAATAAGCAAATTATAATAAATAAAACCTAAAGTTAACGGAAATAATAAAAGTACCTAAAATGTAAAAATTTAATAACTTATCAACTAATAAAAACGGATGTAATAAAAGTTAGAAAAAATGTAAAATCTAGTACTAAAGCAAGTAATAGAACCAGAGATAATAAAAACCCTTGAAATAAATGCCAAATTTAATAAAGAACCCAATTAAAACAAACGGAAATAATAAAAATTAATTCAAATCTAAAATTTAATAAAGAAATCTTAATACAAACGGAGGTAATAGAAAAATTTAATACAAGACCACACATGGCAAAAAGAAAATTTATCACTTAATATGGAAAATTTCAAATAATACATAAAACTAAACTATAACACTAACACAAACAGAGATAATCAAAAAAAAAAAAATTTTTTTTAAATAATACAAAAAGAAACTATTCTAGAAAACTAAAGAATACGGAAATAATACATACAATTAATCTACAAAACTAAAAAATACGGAAATAAAACTAGAAAAATTTTGAAAATAATACAACAAATTCTAATCTACGAAATAATTGAAGCAGAAATAATAGGTACATCGGGTGCTGTACCTAACGGCACATCATATCACGCCACTTAACTAACGGACATTTATCAACCCACGCCACTCACACTGCACAGCAACCACCATCAGCGAGCGAGACAGCGCAGCAGCAGGCAGGAAAAAAGGCAGCAGCGGTAGTAGCAGCGGCAGCGGTGGTAGCAGAAGTAGCAGTTTAATAGCAGAAGTAGAAGTATGTATATGTATTTTTCCCTTAGGGTTTTTTTTCTTATACAGACATATGTACACATTCACATTAGATTTTTTTTTAACAAACGGTGGTTCCGTGAACAACCATATTACAATTTTTTTACAGCGGTGCGTCCGCTTGTACCCAAAACGGTGGTCCCGTACAACAACCATATTACAATTTTTGATTAAAGTGGTGCGTCCACTTCGTGTATACCCTACACAAAACCCTTGCCATAGACTTTTGCCAATTAACTTTGTTTAATAATTAAAATTTTGCTTTCCTTACAACATGTTAAATTAAATTAAAATTTTGCCGGTTTCTTGCTTTGTAAATTTAACTTTGGATTTAAATAATTTTTGTACAATAGCCTAAAAATTAAACAAATACAAAATACACTTAGAAAAATTTTTTTTTTGAAATTGCATGAATGCCTAAAATCCTTTTGCATGCCAAATCCCAAGTTCTATGCATGATAATTTTCAGCGGATGACGTAATTTCAGCAGATTCGGTTTTTTTTTTGTATTTTTTTAGATTTTTAAAAAAAATGTTTCACGTTTTCGGACTTTGGTGAATATTAAGTTAATAGAATCGAGATTTTGCTTTGTTTTTTTTGATTTATCGTAGTATGACTGATTTAGAAGAAGAATTTTCAAATAGATATTCAGAGTTTATAAAAGTTACTAAAAGAGTTTTGCAAAACCGACAGCTTTCGTCGAATAAAGATAAACTTAATGAATATAAGAAATTGCTAGTAGCTTCTTATAATCACATTTTAATACACGTCAAAGGTCATACAAAACTATATGAGTCCTCAAAAACACAAGTAAAATTAGAACGTTGTAGAGATCTTTTAGAAAGGTGTTTCGATAAATTAGATTTTCATATTAAAATTCCATTAGAGCCAATTAAGCTTATTTGCAAAACAGACTCAATTGAATCTGGTTCTGAGGAGGAATACTCAGATGCAAAATCACAAACTTCATCACTCGTTTCTATTTCAAAAAGCATCTCTCTGCCAAACATAAAAGATTCCTCAACTCTAGAAGATTCGTTAACTTTAATAGAAGAACCAATAGTTTCAAATAGTTCACCAAATATTTCGATTTGTACGGAAATTTCTATTAAAATGCCTACTATTGAAGAAAAAAGATCTTTAATAAGCCTTTGTGCTTCGACAATAAGGGAAAATTATAATGGAGATCCGTTAGCTCTCGAATCGTTTATTGACAAAATTAATTTGATTGAAGAATTAGTAGATGAAGGCTTAACTAGTACGTTCATAGCATTCATAAAATCAAAGTTAGAGGGAAAAGCCCGAGAAGCTATACCGACGCAAGTAAATTCAGTTAACGAAATTAAAATAGCTTTGCGTAATAGGATCAAGCCAGACAACTCGAAAGTTGTAGCAGGAAAAATAGCCGCGTTACACGTTAACAGTAACAATGATACAGATTTTGCCAAAAAAGTTGAAGAATTAGCTGATTCACTTGAGCGGTCTCTTATTATTGAAGGGATTACTCAAGGAAAAGCTCATGAAATGGCAGTTGAACAAACGGTTAACGTGTGTCGGTTAAATGCTAGATCCGATTTGGTTAAAACTATTTTGGCTTCAACAGCTTTTGCTGATCCTAAAGACGTGGTAGCTAAATTGATTGTTGAACAAAATAACGAAGTGAAAGAGCGTCAGGTTTTAGCTTTTCGTTCACGCGGTAATAATACATTCAGAAATTCGCGTGGTAGCTATCGTGGCTTTTACCCAAATCGAAACTTTAACAACTATAGAAATAATCGATCATTTTCATACAACAACAACCCTAACGGTAATAATAGTCAACGAAATCGACTTGCTAATGGAAATAGGTATCAAAATCGAAATAATAATAATAATAATTCACGTTCAAATTCCGGTAACAGTAATAGTAACAATAGCGTAGAGGTAGAAACGCTAATGTCCGCGCTTTAAACGCGAACGCCCCTCAGGAGCGAACACTGGGGGAGGACGAATACAGCGATTAAGCGATTTTACTTCGCCAAAAGCCATTTATTGTTTAAATTTAAATTACTCAGATTTTATTGAATTGCAAATTAACGAGTCACAAAAATTTTGTTCTTTCTTAGTAGACACACAAGCCGACATTTCTTTAGTAAAAATCTCAAGTTTAGACAGAAATATTACATTTAATACAAACGATATTATTAACATTACCGGTGTCACTTCTAGTACTGTTTCAACTTTAGGTAAAATTATCGTAAATTTAAATTTTTCCAACTTTTCGATTAAACATACTTTGCACATAGTAAATGAAGACTTTAATATCCCATCCGATGGTATACTGGGTAAAGATTTTTTGAAAATTAACAAATGCGTCATTAGTTATGAGAACAATAATATTTCCTTTCGGGTAGGTGATGAAAAAGTCGCGGTACCAATCCTACACGGAACAGAAAGCGACAGTAGTGTAATACCGCCCAGATGTGAAATATTTAGACTTTTTGATTTAGGAAAAACACCCGATCCACTTTTCGTGGATTCGCAGGAAATTGAAAAAGGTGTTTTCACAGCGAGATGCATTGTTAATTCCAAAAACCCAATAATTAAAGTTATAAATACAACGGATGATGTAAAGTGTGTTAAAAGAAATTACAACGTTTATTCAATTAACAAGACAGAAACGGAAAACAAACGTACGAAAAAACTAACTTCAATTTTAAAAAACCAAATACCTCAACATGCTCATAGTAAACTAATCAACCTTTGCATAAATTATGCCGACATTTTCGCTCTCGACACGGACAAAATGACTTTAAACAATTTTTACGAGCAAACACTAAGAGTGACAGACAACGACCCGGTATATGTCAAAAACTATCGATTGCCATATTCCCAACGTGAGGAAATAAATCGCCAAGTAAATGAATTGTTAGACAATGATTTGATTGAGCCTAGCTATTCCAATTACAATAGTCCTTTGATTGTGGTCCCAAAAAAAGATACTAATGGTCAAAAAGCTTATCGTATGTGCGTAGATTTTCGCGGAGTTAACAAAAAACTCATTGCTGATAAATTTCCTCTTGCTAGAGTTGACGATATTTTAGACAATCTTGGTCGAGCTAAGTATTTTTCGACATTGGATCTTTTTTCGGGATTTCATCAAATTCCCTTGCATCCTGACTCACGCGATATTACTTCTTTCAGCACTGACCGTGGTGCATTTAGATGGAAAGTTCTTCCATTCGGGTTAAATGTAGCACCAAATTCATTCTCGCGAATGATGACTATAGCTTTTTCGGGTATACCACCCAATGTTGCATTTTTATATGTCGACAATATTATCGTCATTGGTTGTAGTGAAGCACACCATATTAAAAATCTTTCAAAAGTTTTCGATACTTGTAGGTCTTTCAATCTCAAACTAAATCCTAACAAATGCAATTTTTTACGACCAGAAGTAACTTTTCTAGGTCACAAATGTACAGCAAAGGGTCTGTTGCCAGATGACTCAAAAATTAACGCTATTAAAAAGTATACAAAACCAACGGATAAAGATGCGGTTCGACGTTTCGTCGCATTTGCTAACTATTACAGGCGTTTTATACCTAATTTTGCGTCACTGGCAGCGCCTTTAAATCGTTTAAGTCGGAAAAGAGTTGAATTTGTTTGGGACGTGGAGTGCGAAAGATCATTTCTATCATTGAAAGCAGCTTTGCTTTCACCTAAATTGCTACAATACCCCGATTTTACTAAACAATTTATTATTACAGTAGACGCTTCAATAACTGGATGCGGTGCTATTTTAAGTCAGGATCATCAAGGTAGTGATTTACCAATTTGATTCGCTTCTAAAGCATTTAATAATGCCGAACAGAAAAAACCAATCATAGAATTGGAACTTTTAGCCATTTACTTCGCAATAAAGCAATTTCGACCATACGTTTATGGTACTAACTTTATTGTAAAATCCGACCATAGACCGCTAGTATACCTGTTCAATATGAAAGACCCCTCTTCAAAACTTTCGAGAATTAGGCTTGAACTAGCGGAATATAACTTCACTATTGTATATATTAAAGGTAAATCAAATGTAGGCGCGGATGCACTTTCACGCATCACAATCGATGAAATTCGAGATTCTAACAAACAAATTTTAGCAGTACAAACAAGGGCCATGGCAAATCAGACAAACAACAAAAAATTACTTAATAAAAACGACAAAACTAAAGACAAACAACAAATTTTACAAGTTTACGATAAATTTTCATTTAATTTTTCAAATAAAATACCGCGTATCAGATCTGAAATTACGTACAATAAAAATAGAAAAACTACAAATTTACATATTTTTGCGCATATTAAACATAAAAAACTCGAGTTACTTAGTTTTGAGGTTGCTAACGAAATAATGTCTTTAGAGAAATTACTTTCGAGGCTTGATTCAGAAGCCAGCAAACGCAAAATTAAGCAAATAGAATGGCCTAAAAATGATTTATTTTTCAATCATTATACTATTATAAATTTAAAAGATAGCGGAAATAAAATACTCAAATTTTTAGAAATCATTTTAACAGATCTAGTTGAAACTGTAACAGATAAGGACAAAAAACTTAAGTTGATGACTATTTACCACGACAACCCAATCTCAGGAGGACATTGTGGTACCAAAAAACTTTACGCAAAACTAAGAACAAAATTTTATTGGAAGAACATGACTCGCGATATAGCAAAATATGTAAAAAGTTGTAATAAATGTCTTTTGAACAAGGTAAAACCAAAAACAAAAGAAAATCTTGTAATAACTCCAACACCTTGTAAACCATTTGATGTATTGGTTATCGATACAATAGGACCCCTACCTGAGTCCAAATATGGTAATAAGTTCGCACTAACCATGATTTGTGACATGACTAAATATTTGGTAACAGTACCTGTACCAGATAAATCTGCCAAAACAATTGCATCGGCAATTTTTGAAGGCTTTATTTTAACATACGGTGTAATGAATTCCATAAAATCTGATTTAGGTACAGAATTTAAAAATGAACTAATAGCTGAAATAACCAAACTGTTAAACATAAAACATGATTTTTCAACTGCGTACCATCACGAAACTGTTGGTACAATTGAACGTAATCATCGTGTCTTTAATGAATACTTACGTGCATATCTTAATGAAACATCGTCTGATTGGGATGTTTACTTAAAATATTTTACATTTTTACACAACACTACAACAAGCACAGTTTTCGACAATAAATTTACTCCATACGAATTAGTATTTGCAAAAAAGGCAACTTTGCCAAATGAATTCAAAAAAGATAAAATCGATCCAATTTATAATGTCGAAAACTATGCTAAAGAAATCAAATTTCGAATGCAAAAAACACATGAAATGGCACAAAATCTAATAGATAAGAACAAATTACAAACAAAAAACTTTTATGATAAGACGGCTCGTCCGTTAGTAGTTAAAATTGGCGATAAAGTCTTATTGCAAAAAGAACCAAGACACAAACACGAAAATATGTATCAAGGTCCATTTATAATAAAGAAAATTGATGAACCTAATGTAACTATTTTTGACGAAATAAATAATAAAGAAAAAGTAGTACACAAAAACAGGCTGTGTAAAGTAAATTAACATATTTTTCTTAAAATGTCAAAAAAAAAAAAAACAATTTTTAATCTTTTCATTTCCAAAAATCTGTAAAATAATCAAATTTTTCAAATTTACACTTATTAATATAAGCGATTTTGTTATATAGCCAAGAAGGCAAAAAAATTCAAACCTAAACATGTATTTAAAATACAAAAAAAAAAAATTATTTTTCTAGCAAACTGAGAAAAAAAAAACTTAATTATAGTATAATTATAAAATACCATTTTCATTATAAAGCCAAGAAGGCATACAAAACATACATACAAAAACCTGTACATACAAAAAAAAAAAAAAAAAAAAAAAAAAAAAAATATGCTTTATCATTTATATAAATATAATTTTTTTATACTATTTAATGTTTAATAAATAACTATATAATTAAGCTTTAAGCGTTTTTACATTTTAAGCATTTGGTAAAAATTGATAGGAATGAACGAATTAATAAAAAGGGGAGGAACACCCAATATAAAATATTCGTTCATTCAAAACAATGTTAGTATGTATATGGGTAAGAAGAATCTGATAGGACTGATCACCCTACCAAATTCTTCTTTTCCCCAAAAAGGATGATGTAATGATAAGGGAGGCTGATCACATGGTTCCCACAAGGCATTATGTGATCAGCCAAAATACTTCCCTGCATAACAAAAAGTTGTCACTTCGCTGGACAGGGGCGACACTATATGGCGCGTAAGTGTTATACGCTATGTTGGCACCTGTCCAGAGAAGAGACAACCGATGACCGACAGGAACGGCATGACCGTGAAACGTTCGGGTTCCACGGACATGTCGTTGCTGGCGGCCATCAATTAATCATTGGCCATCAAAAAGAAAACACTGTTTCGAAAACTGAGTGGATAAATAAAAAAAAAGTTTTAAAAGAAAACTAAAAGTATAAAGTTGTTGTATTCTTTATACAATTAACATATTGCTATTATTGGGTTCCATTAACCATCCATTTAATTTTGCATATTCAGGCGTATCAACGATCAAACATCTGCGCAATGAATTACTATGCCTATCGTATTATGATTCGTACACATGAGGACAATCTAATCCTGAAGTGCCGTCGCCTATTCCAGCAATTCGCTGTCGATATGTATGTCAAAGTCGAGACCGATGCGTGATGCTATTTATTCAGATGGTAATGTTCAGAATATTGGACGTCTGACGATTCTCCCATCATCTTATATCGGAAGCCCACGCCACATGCACGAATACGCTCAAGACGCTATGACGTACGTGCGAAATTATGGAACTCCGGATTTATTTATTACGTTCACATGCAATCCGAAGTGGACGGAAATTGAACGTGAGTTGGACCCGGGCCAACAACCGCAAGATCGCCATGACATAATCGCCAGAGTTTTTCAGCAAAAACTTAAGGTTATGATTGCTGTGCTTACTAAGTATCGAGTTTTTGGTGACACACGTTGTTATATGTACTCTGTGGAATGGCAGAAGCGTGGACTACCGCATGCTCATATCCTAATTTGGTTGCTGAACAAATTACATTCAAATGAAGTGGATGACATCATATCAGCTGAAGTTCCTGATCGAGTCAATGATCCCCATCTACACGACATTGTGACGACACAGATGGTGAATGGAAGTGCGGTGCATTAAATCCATTATCGCCTTGCATGGCTGATGGAAAGTGCACAAAACGATATCCGCGACCGTTAGTTGCTGAAACACACACAGGTAACGATGGATATCCAATTTATCGTCGGCGTTCAAAAGAAGATAATGGTCAAACTATCAAAGTTAAAGTTCAAAATCAAGAGATCGAAATCGAAAATGAATTCATTGTTCCATATTGCCCGCTGCTATCACGAATTTTCAAAGCACATGTGAACGTTGAAAGTTGTCATTCGGCCAAATCAGTCAAATATTTGTGCAAGTACGTCACAAAAGGCAGCGACATGGCTGTGTTTGGTATTGCGTCGGAAAATGCGAATGACGAAATTAGCAACTTCCAAATGGGCAGATACGTCAGTACTAATGAAGCAATGTGGCGATTATTGTCATTTCAAATTCATGAAAGATATACCACAGTTGTATATTTAGCAGTGCATTTGGAAAATGGACAAAGAGTTTACTTCACTGAGGCTAATGCGGCACAACGAGCTGAGAGACCACCATCGACAACATTGACTAGCTTCTTTGCAATGTGTGAAGCAGATCCATTCGCAGCGACGCTGATGTACGTTGAAATGCCTAAGTATTACACTTGGAATCAATCAGCAAAGAAATTTCAACGTCGCAAACAAGGAACCTTAGTTTCATGTATACTGTTCATCCTACAAATTATGAATGTTTTTATTTGCGACTGCTGTTGGTAAATGTATGTGGACCAAAATCATTTGCGCATTTGAAAACTGTGAAAGGCCACCAATGCCAAACATATCGAGGAGCATGTCAACTATTGGGTTTGCTGGAGAACGATTCTCATTGGGATTTAACACTTGCGGATTCAGTTGTTTCATCAAATGTGTACCAAATACGAACGCTGTTCGCAAAAATCATCACCACATGTTTCCCTTCACAACCAATTCAGTTATGGAACAAATACAAAGACGAGATATGTGAAGATATCTTGCATCGCTTGCGCTTTCAAACGAAAAATCCCGACATGCAAATAACCGATGAAATCTACAATGAAGGATTGATTCTGATTGAGGATCAATGCTTGAATATTGCAAACAAGCTACTGATTGAAGTGGGAATGATTGCGCCAAATCGATCGATGCACGATGGATTCAACCAAGAATTTAATCGAGAGCAGCAATACAATGTTGATACGTTGCAGGAATTCGTTCGAAATAATGTGTCCTTGCTGAATGAACAGCAAAAACAAGTATACGAAACATTAATGCAAGCGGTGGACAATAATACTCGTGGTCTATTCTTACTGGACGCACCCGGAGGAACAGGGAAAACATTTGTACTTTCATTGATTTTGGCCACTGTTCGATCAAGATGTGACATAGCTTTGGCGTTAACATCATCTGGAATTGCGGCGACTCTCCTAGATGGCGGGCGTACTGCACATTCTACGCTTAAGTTGCCACTCAATTTAAACATAGTTGATACTCCAGCATGCAATATTTCCCGATCCAGTGCAATGGGAAAATTTGTGATGCAATGCAAGCTCATTGGTGGGATGAGTGCACAATGGCAAATAAGAAATCACTTGAAGCACTTAACTTTACACGTAAGGATCTTCGGCGAAATAACAACATATTTGGCGGCTTGATGATATTGTTGGCAGGCGATTTCAGGCAGACGTTGCCAGTAATTCCTCGTGCAACGCCTGCAGGTGAATTGAATGCTTGCCTGAAGGCATCGTAAAAACATTATCGTTAACCACTAATATGTAAGTTCAACTTCAAAATGATCAAAGTGCTGCACAATTTTCAAAACAATTGTTAGCTGTTGGAAATGGAAAAGTCCTAGTTGATGCGACAACTGGATTAATTACTCTTACCAACGACTTTTGCCGATTTGTAGACCCTCAATCAGCTCTTATTGAAAATGTTTTCCCAAAAATTAGTGAGAATTATCAGAATTATGCTTGGTTAAGTCAACGAGCAATTCTGTCCGCAAAGAATAATGATGTACACCCACTGAATTTCACCATTCAATCAAAAATCGCTGGCAATTTGGTTACATACAAATCCGTTGATTCCATAACAAATCCCGATGATGTAGTAAATTATCCAACAGAGTTTTTGAACTCTCTGGTGTTACCGGGACTTCTACCACATACTCGTAACTTGCAACTCAAAGTTGGTTCAGTTATTATGATATTGCGTAATTTGAATCCACCGCGACTTTGCAACGATACTCGACTTGCGATGAAAAAACTTATGCCGAATTTGATTGAGGCAACCATTATTAACGGAAAGTACGCGGGTGAACATGTATGTATTCCTCGAATACCAATGATTCCGACTGATCTTCCTTTTTACTTCAAACGATTGCAATTTCCGGTTAACCTTGCGTTCGCAATGACAATCAACAAGTCGCAAGGCCAATCGCTTAGTGTTTGCGGGATAAATTTAGAAAACCATTGTTTTTCACTCGTGTCAGCTATACGTTGCGTCTTCACGAGTTGGGAAGCCATCCGCTTTGTTTCAGACAAAAAAACAAAAAATGTGGTTTACCAAAGAGCACTTCAATGAGACGGATAATTTGCGGACACTTATAACGCTTGGATTCAGTATTTACTTTGGATTCACTTTCATTTTTTACTTATAGAAATTCAACTAAATTACACTTCATTTTTGTAATCGAAATGAATTCATTACTGTGAAATAAAATTTTTCCTTTTCAAATATAAAACAAAAAAAAATTGTCTTCATCTTTTAATCCACAAACGAAATATTAAAAAAAAAACGAACCGATCTGATGGCGAAACTAAGTTCGCCGGGTTTGCTAGTTTAAAATATAAAAAGGCGAAAACATACGTTTCATGCATTTTCAAAAGCCATATGGATATGTATACATACTCCTAATGGTGGAAATATTTTCTGGAGCAGGCATAAGCGTCTCAGGTGAAACGCGTGCGTTCCATGGTTTGAGCCCAGGTTCCGGACAATAATTTTTTTTTATAAAATTGATAATCCAAATATGTATATGTGGACACATTCCTAATGGTGAAATATTTTCCTTCTTTTACTCGTTGAGCATATTGAGTTAAAATAGTGGCGTCGGTGCGTCCAACTCATATTTCATTTGCTCTCCAAAAGGTAGAAATATTTTCATTCTCTTACTCATCAAGCTAATTGAGTTAACGTATACACCGCGCCGGCGCGTCTGTCCAATTTGATTTTGAGCGAGAGTTGCCCTCCCCTATACTGAACTGTACCAAAATCTTAAAAAAAAATACCAATTTGTTTTCAACATAACTCGCGCGTTTTATTGCAAGCAATAGTTCAAAATTAAAATTTTTAGGGCAAACACAACAAAGGTTTAATTTTTTTAATAGGTCTCTATTATAAAAATGAGATTAAAAAGCATTCAAAGTCGTTGCTGTTCACATAATTCAAAATTTAAATTTTTTTTTAAAAATGCAATCAAACTTCTATTTCTTGTAAAATTTCATAATGAAAATGAGATACAAAGGTAGTCGTAGCCACTCTTTTCGATCGGTTTTTTAAATGCATCATAAAATATTTGGACCAATAGGGTAGTTTGGCCGAGAATTTCCTAGCATTACTTTGGGGTATAGATGCATGTGCAGCTGAGCGAATGAGTGTTTTTATTGCAGCGGCTTCAGCATTGATATTCCCTTTATTCGGAATCTTATTTGAAAAATCAAGGGAAAGACAACCAAAACGTCTGTTAGAAATTTAGATCTGCATTTGACGGGATAGAGGGCAGACGTGAGAAGTGATGTAAGGACAGGAAAATGGTCACTATTGTGGAGGTCATCTAAAGTGCGAGAGGATAGTTTGGGAGCTATTGAGGTTGAAGAAAGTATTCTTCTTTAAATGGTCATCTAACCGCCCGGGTGATTTTGACCGTCCAACATAGCTCGCCAGTCGTTTCTTCGTTGCGCCAACTGGCGCCAATTGGAAACACCGCGGGATCGCAAATCGGTCTCCACTTGGTCCTTCCATCGGAGTAGTGGTCTCCCTCTTCCTCTGCTTCCACCGGCGGGTGCCGATAAGAATACCTTCTGGGCTGGAGCATCTTCGCTCATTCGCACTACGTGGTCTAGCCAACGTGCACGCCTACATATTTGGGCAACCCAATGCAAGCGAACATAGCACAAAGAAGAGAAGGAAAAAGCATTGTTAGCACACGATGGGAATGCAAAAAATTTAGCAGCATCACACATAGTGAGGAATATATGGCCAGCTGATCTAAGCAGCACTAGCACCAATATGCGCGAACTTATAATAGCGGGCGAAAGGAGGCATTCCTGGTGGAAAGGGCGCACACATAAAAAGTTATAAAGTAAATTATATTGTATATATATATATCGAGCTACGGTAAATATTGTAATAACCTAGGATTAGGATTCTTTATTGTAAAATAACTGTCCGCATGCGCGCGGACAAGTATAAAAGGGCGACAATTTCGCAAAGTCAGAGAGAAGCTAGATAGGCATAGTAGCCTGCTGACGCATTGCTCAGCGGTGAAAGAAGTTCCTGGGGTTTCCTAACTCACGAACTTTATATTTTATATACAGTAGGGGTTTTTCTAACTCTACTGTTTGGAAGGCTAGTGGTGGTTTCCTACCTCCGCCACCTTTAGAAGATTTATACACAGTGGGGGGTTTGCTAACTCTGCTGTCG
This sequence comes from Merzomyia westermanni, assembly GCA_949987695.1. Classification (NCBI taxonomy): domain Eukaryota; kingdom Metazoa; phylum Arthropoda; class Insecta; order Diptera; family Tephritidae; genus Merzomyia; species Merzomyia westermanni. The sequence goes on from OX465292.1 coordinate 140,024,104, forward strand.
GGAAAGTTAGTGGTGGTTTGCTACCTCCGCGACCTTTAGTAGAGCAGGGTATTATTAAGGCATACGCGGTGGGTTTTCCTAGCCTCGCCGTATTAGAAGTAGTTTTGAATAAAGTAGCATTGAATTACGTAATAAAATTTATTAAACAGGGGTTTTTCTCTTTAAAAGGAGACGTTAGGGATTTGTTCTCTACCCCACAGGAACCCCGGACGGACTGAGCTTAAAGGAAAGATCCGTCACAAATGGTCCCATACGAACATAATGGATCGAGTACGTAGGTGGGGTCTTAAATGCGACGGCGGCAAGGACCCGCGAGGTTTTATTGAATGGGTGGAGGAGCTGGCCGACAGCTACGAAGCTGGTCGCAACTCCATCCCACGAGCGTTACCGGAGCTTTTGAAAGAGAAGGCGTTGGTATGGTACCGCAACAACAATCGGTACTGGCAAGAATGGGAAGCCTATAAGAAAGACTTCCTAAAGTTTTTCCTAAGTTCCAGGTACTTTGAGAATTTGGATGACGAAATCCGGCAGCGAGTCCAGGGACCAGGTGAGGCTTTTAAAGATTACTTGCTATCGTTACAGGGGTTAATGCGACACTCCGATTACACCGACGACAAAAAGCTGGACAGGATATATAGGAACTCGCGGCGAGAGTACCAGCTGTACGTAAAAAGAAGTGAGTTCAATAGCCTGGAGGGATTGGTCAGCCTGGTCGAGGATTATGAAAACATCACGCCAGAGAAGGACACACTAAAACCACCAGCGAGACCATTCGTACCACGAAGACCAGAGAAGAGGTACCAGTATATGCAAGCGGGCGCAAGAGAGAAGGAACACCCGAGACAGGAGGCCACAGGCGCACAGAGTAATGCGACCAGACAACAGCAAGGGACTATAGACCCACGAAACGCGTGCAGGCGATGCGGGGAGAGCGGACATTTCGCCTATGGGTCTGGCTGCAATCACACTGGAGGGACAAGAAATGATGGCATCGATCGATACGGGAGCGACGAGGAACTTTGTAAACGAAAAGGTAGCTGCGAAGTTGGACAAGCCCAGATCCAAGCAGGTATAGACAAGAGTGGTAATGGGTGATGGCAGAGCACGTAGGGTAGTTCAAGCGGTAGAGGCGGAGATCAAGTTGGGCGAACAAAGGCATGTGAGTGAATTGCTAGTTTTACCTGGTCTAGTCGCCAGCGTCGTGATCGGAACAGACTATGTGGCAAAGGCTAAGCTGGAGTTGAAGTGTGGCAATGAGACGTTAGTATTGCAAGTGGATGATCAGAAGCAGCCAGCGGCAACATGTACGGCGATGGTAGACCAGGGAGAGGGCAAAGGTGCCGAGGAGACCGCGAGGCGTGAACACGAGGTCCCTCTAGAAGAGAATAGTACAGACGATGCGGTGAGTAACTTTCTCAAACATGAGTTACAGATTTTTGAAGAGATGTCCGGCGTGTCGAACATAACCATCCACAAGATAGTAATACGAGATGACCGGCCAATAAAACAAAGGTATTTTCCAAAGAACCCAAAGATGCAAGAGATAATAAATAAGGAGATAGGCGAGCTGATAGAGAAAGGGTGTATCGAGCCATCACATATCCCACACAGCGCGCCGATAGTTCTGGCCCGGAAGAAGAACGGCAAATGGAGAATCTGGGTCGACTATCGGCAACTCAACGCGCGTTCGGTACCAGATGCCTACCCATTACCCCGAATACAACATATATTGGATAAACTACGTAGCGCGCGTTTTATAAGCAGCCTGGATCTTAAAAATGGTTATTGGCAAATCCCGATGGAAGAAAGTAGTAAGCAATTTACGGTACCCGGACGAGGATTGTACCAGTGGAAAGTGATGCCGTTTGGGTTACACTCTGCCCCTGCCACATTTCAGAGAGTACTCGATCGAGTCATTGGCCCAGAGCTGGAACCACACTCGTTCGCATACCTAGACATCATAATTACTAGCACGACATTGTAAGAGCATTTCAGATACCTGAAAGAAGTTTTTGAAAGATTACGACGAGCCAACTTGAAGATCAATCCGGAGAAATGTGAGTTTTTTAAGAAAAGTTTAAAATGTCTGGGTCACGTGGTCAGTGAAGAGGGTATCCATACGGATCCTGACAAAATCGCCGCCATCAAGGAACCGACGCCACCACAGAACATACGAGAGTTAAGGCGATTTCTAGGAGTAGTTTCGTGGTACCGAAGGTTCGTACCTGATTTTTCACGAGTTGCACACACGCTAACGTCAATGTTGAAGAAAGGAAGAAAGTGGAAATGGTGCGAGGAACAGCAGGTGGCATTCGAAGCGTTGAAGAACGCGCTCATGCAAGCACCAGCATTGGCGTGCCCAGATTTTTCGAACAGGTTCCGCTTACAGACTGATGCGAGTGATTACGGCCTTGGTGCAGTCCTTACCCAGGGGTTGGACGACGAGGAACGAGTAATAGAATATGCGAGCCGTCGGCTGAACAAGGCCGAAACAAACTACTCGGCAACGGAGAAAGAGTGTCTAGCCATCGTTTGGGCTACCAGGAAGATGAGGCCATATTTGGAGGGATACAATTTTACGGTAATCACTGATCACTTGACTTTAAAATGGTTGAACGCGATCGAGAGTCCGCTTGAATTGCAGCAGTACACGTTCAACGTACAGTGCCGGAAAGGCAAAATTAATGTGGTCGCCGACGCACTGTCGAGGCAGCCGCTGGAAGAACAATTGGGAAGTATGAGGGAGGATGGTATTACCTGCAAATGGTACACAACGAAAATGGCCGAAGTAGCGAAAGAGCCGGAGAAATTCCCCGATTACGTGATGGAGGGAGGACGATTGTATCGACGAATAGGGAGTCAAATATATGGCGAGGATGCGGTACCGTGGAAGTTATGCGTGCCGACATCAAAGAGGAGAAGAGTGCTCAACGAGATACACGACACACCGAGCGCAGGACACATGGGAATACGGAAGTCGGTCGTGCGTGCAATGATGAGGTACTACTGGCCTGGAATGTTTAGAGACGTACGGAAGTATGCGCAACAACGCCAAGCATTCCAAGTCTACAAGCCCAGGCAACAACAAGCTGCAGGTAAGATGCTCACGCAGATTTCTGATGAACCTACTACTGTTTGTGCAGTTTCGTTGGACCACTCCCTTGCTCGAAGCATGGAAATACGATGGCATTAGTTTTTGTGGATAAATTCTCAAAATGGGTAAAAATCTTGGTAATACGGAAGGCGACGACGGAGAATCTGATCAGAGGAATGAGGGAGTGAATTTTTGCCCGATTTGGCGCGCCAAAAATTCGAATCACAGACAATGGAGCACAATTCACGAGCCGGCATTTTAAAAAGTTTCTACAAGAAGCTGGCATAAAGCACCGGCTAACGGCACCGTACACACCGCAAGAGAATCCGACGGAGGGAGCGAATCGTGACATCAAGAGGATGATAGCACAGTTCACTGGGAAGGAGCATAAGATATGGGATGAGTTGTTGCCAGAGATGACACTTGCACTGAATACGAGCGTAGGCAAGTCAACATGCTACAGTTCAGCATTCGTAGTACAGGGTAGGGAACCGTGGATCCCCAACGCCCTCTACGATGAGCAAACTTTTGGCACAGGCGAGGAGAAGGTAACTCTCAGTGAAAAGATGGCGAAAGAAGGAGGTGTATCAGATGGTACGACGAAGACTACAACAAGCATCAGCGGAGCAGGCAAGACATTACAATTTACGTAGGAGACAGTGGCAGCCGGCTGTGGGCGATCTGGTATTAGTAAAAGAGCACCAGCTGTCCAAGGCAGTGGACAACTTTGCAGCAAAGTCGGCACCAAGATACAGTGGGCCTCATCGTGTCACGAACTTCGTATCTCAGGTGATCGTCGAGCTAGACAAGGCGTATAACGACAAAAGGAGAACGGCACATGTTAGCGAGTTCAAAGCGTACCATCAGGTGACAGGCGAAGAAGAAGCAAGTCCGGCAGCAGAAAGACAAATACTTTCATCCCGTGAGCGTGGTAAGTTGAAGGCGTCTCGCCAAGCCTCGACTGAGGGCTTCACCGAAGTTCCCATCGGAGAACAAACCAGACGGCTGACGACGATAGAAACAACACAACACAGGCCATCATCACCATCGTGTAGTAGAACCCCGAACGGACATTTCACCGAGGTCTCCGTTGGGGAGCACACAGAACAACTGTCCGTATTGAGAGCAACAACCACTCGCGTCAACATTTCAAGCAGCCCAAGTCAAGGAGCAAGGTCAAGCCGATTGTAGCACGGTGGCGATATGTGGGTCACTAGCACTCGCTAATTCAGGTCAAAATGGCTTAAGAACCGAACGCGCAAGGGTAAGCCACGATCAACAGGTGGTAGACGGTGACCGGAGTGGGTGGCACGCAGCACAAGTAGAAGGACAAGCCCCAACCATGGATAACGGGATACAGATGGCGATGAACTACGCCAACAACATAGCCAGCCAATGCTACAACCTAATGATGGAATTTTGTATAACATTACATTTTAGAACAAGGCCCAGATCGCGAGAGATTATTTCATAGAGAAAAGAAACATCGAATCGAACGTCAGGCGCAAACCCCTTCAGCGAACATTCATCAGGCACCACAATACAACTACCAAGCGCCACAAAACATACACAAGTTGACACAAATAAGCAGTAGAAATTGGTACACGCTACCCCAATGGAGCATCAGCAGAATCACACAAAGAAAGCATATGAGGAAGTAGAATTATCCTGCAAGAACAAAATACCTAAATACCACTGTCAGAAGAACAGCGAGGACAGGCTTCGTAACGGTAACCCTCGTTGCGGCAGGTGAGGGGAGAGTGTGAGGACCCAAACCACCGGTTTTAGAGTTCCACACATAAACACACTCTTCCTTAATTTTTATATGAATATTTTGAAATCATGAATGTCTAAACTTTCGGAACACACTATTGTACATAGTAACATGCGCATTTATATATATTTGAATATCTATTATATTATACCACAATGAATTCCGTGGTATAAATTGGTACACATACAAATATTTTTCTGGATGCTCTAATATACATTTTTTCCCGAACCCCCTAATAGGAGCCGCTAACCAAGCGACAATTCTAGTTTGCAATAAACAAATATTGCACTAACAAAGTAACCGGCATTCCAGCAAGCAAAAGGATCAGCCAACACAAGGAGCGGTGCTTTGTTTACATTCACGCGCACGCCTACACATTTGGCCACCCCAATGCAAGCGGACATAGCATAAAGAAGAGAAGGAAAAAGCATTGTTAGCACACGATGGGAGTGCCGAAAATTTAGCAGCATCACACATAGTGAGGAATATATGGCCAGCTGATCTAAGCAGCACTAGCACTAATATGCGCGAACTTATAATAGCGAGCGAAAGGGGGCATTCCTAGTGGAAAGGGCGCACACATAAAAAGTTATAAAGTAAATTATATTGTATATATATATCGAGCTACAGTAGATAATGTAATAACCTAGGATTAGGATTTTTTATTGTAAAATAACTGTCCGCCTGCGCGCGGACAAGTATAAAAGGGCGACAATTTCGCAAAGTCAGAGAGAAGCTACATAGGCATAGTAGCCTGCTGACGCATTGCTCAGCGGTGAAAGAAGTTCCTGGGGTTTCCTAACTCACGAACTTTGTATTTTATATACAGTAGGGGTTTTTCTAACTCTACTGTTTGGAAGGCTAGTGGTGGTTTCCTACCTCCGCAACCTTTAGAAGATTTATACACAGTGGGGGTTTTTCTAACTCCGCTGTCGGGAAGGTTAGTGGTGCTTTGCTACCTCCGCGACCTTTAGTAGAGCAGGGTATTATTAAGGCATACGCGGTGGGTTTTTCTAGCCTCGCCGTATTAGAAGTAGTTTTGAATAAAGTAGCATTGAATTACGTAATAAAACATATATTTGTATAAAATTTATTAAACAGGGGGTTTTCTCTTTAAAAGGAGACGTTAGGGATTTGTTCTCTACCCCACAGGAACCCCGGAAGGACTGAACTTAACCCCGGCATAAAGGAAAGGTCCGTCATAATGTCGGCGTAAAGTTCATACAGCTCATCATTAAATCTTCTTCGGTACTCGCCGTCGCCAACGCGTAGAGGTCCACAAAAATTTCGAAGAACCTTTTTCTCGAATACTCCCAGAGCCGCCTCATCAGATGTTGTTAGTGTCCACACTTCTGCACCATATAGCAGGACAGGTGCGATGAGTGACTTGTAGAGTGTTATTTTCGGACGTCGAGAGAGGACTTTACTTTTCAATTGCCTACTCAGTCCGAAGTAGCATTTGTTTGCAAGAGTAATTCTTCGTCGGATTTCTAGGCTAACATTATTGTTGGTGTTAATTCTGGTTCCCAGTTAAACGAAGTCCTTTACTATTTCAAAATTATTGCTGCCAACAGTGGCTTGGTTGCCAAGGCGCGAATTCTCTGAATCTTTGCATGATGACAGAAGGTACTTCGATTTGCCCTCGTTCACCACCAAACCCATGTTTTCCGCTTCTTTTTCTAATTTGGAGTAAGCAGAAATTACGGCGCGGTTGTTAAGGCCAATGATATCAATATCGTCAGCATATGCCAACAGTTGCACGCTTTTATAAAATATTGTTCCAGCGCGGTTAAGTTCTGCAGCTTGTATTATTTTCTCCAGCATTAAATTAAAGAAATCGCACGATAGGGGTCACCCTGTCTGAAACCTCGTTTAGTTTCTAACGGCTCGGAGAGGTGCTTCCCAATTCTGACCGAGCTGGCGGTGTTGCTCAAGGTCATTTTGCATAGCCGTATAAGTTTTGCGGGGAAACCAAATTCAGACATAGCGGCATATAGTCAGCTCCTTTTCGTGATATCGAAAGCGGCTTTAAAATCAACAAAGAGATGATGTGTGTCGATTATTTTCTCACGGGTTTTTTCCAAGATTTGGCGTATTGTAAAAATCTGGTCGATTTACCAGGTCACACTGATAAGGTCCAATCAGTCTGTTCACATCAGGCTTCAGTCTTTCGCACAATACGCTTGATAGGAGCTTATATGCGATATTCAGAAGGCTGATTCCGCGATAGTTGGCGCAGTTTGTAGGACCGCCCTTCTTGTGGATTGGGCAGAGAACACTTAGATTCCAATCTTTAGGCATGCATTCATCCAACCATATTCTGCATAGAAGCTGATGCATGCGCCTTACCGGCTCCTCGCCTCCGTGTTTGAATAGGTCAGCAGGCAAACCCTCAGGGCCAGCTGCTTTATTGTTTTTCAATCGGGATATTGGTATTTGCACCTCATTATAGTCGGGTTGTGGAACGTCAATTTCATCATCTTCGATTGTGGGCTCGGGCTCGGCATCTTCCTGGTTTCTTGCTCAGTTTCTCCATTTAAAAGGGCAGAGAAGTGATCCCTCCATATTCTGAGTGCTCTCTGAACATCTGCCACCAGGTCGCCGTTCTCATTCTTACAGGACTTTGCCCCGGGTTTAAAACCTTCTGTCATTCGCCGAATTTTTTGATAGAATTTTCGGGCATTATTCTTGTTGGCCAGTATCTCAACCTCCTTTATTTCACGCTTTTCTGCCTCTCTTTTTTCGCCTTGTAGGCTTCGTCCTTTATTTTCGTTGCAGCGCGTCACTCTTCATCATCATACCAGTTGTTTCTTCGCAGTCGCCGGAATCCAATTACTTCTTCGGCTGCGGTACGGAGTGCTCCTGAGATATGATCCCACTGCTCATGCATACCACTAGGTTGAATTGTGCTCTCGGAGAGCAGGCGTGAGAGGCGATCTGCGAAATAATTGGCGGTCTGTTGCGATGGCGCTTTTCGACGTCCAGCTTTCCCTGCGTTTTTTGTTGCGCCTGTTTTGTCGTACAGAGGCGGGTACGAATCTTGGCTGCTACTAGGTAGTGATCAGAGTAGATGTTAGGTCCTCGTATTGTGCAAACATCTAAAACGCTGGAAGCATGCCGTCCGTCTATCAAAACGTGGTCGATCTGGTTGCGTGTTTTTCGATCGGGGAACAGCCATGTAGCCTGATGGATTTTATTGTGCATAAACCTAGTGCTGGATATGACCATGTTTCGGGCACCGTCGAAGTCGATCAGCCTGAATCCATTTGGCGAAGTCTGATCGTAGAGACTGAACTTCCACGTCGTCCGTTTCTTCCGTCGGTGCATGAGCGCAGATAAACGATATGGTGAAAAATCGTACTTTTATGCGGATTGTGGCGAGACGCTCGTTCACGGGTGTGAACGACAGTACTCGGTGACGGAGTTCTCTCCCACCACCAATCCACGCCGAATTTGCGCTTGTCTTCATGCCCACTCCAGTAGATGTTGTAAGGTGTTTTGGTCGTGTTTCCTCGCCCCGTCCATCGCATCTCTTGTATGGCGGTGATGTCAGCTTTTGATTTCCTCAGGACCTCAACCAGCCGGGCAGCGGCACCTTCGCCATTAAGGGACCGGACATTCCAGGTACATGCCCTTATCTCATAATCCTTATTTCGTTTGCAGATGTTGTTATCTAAAAAGGGGTTCCCATATCCGAGGCTTAGTAGTTGAATTTCATTGGAACGTTGTTTTGTGGGGTGGGTCCAAAACCCAACGCACAACAAACGGTTGTTCGGTGGTTACCCAGAGGATACTTGGGCGCAAAGCCCGGAAGTAGTGAGCTGCTTGAACCGCATGCAAAATAATCGCTTTGGCCATTCCCAGGTGAATCGCGATCAGAAACTTTCCCCACTTGCGTGGACTTCTGCACACGGCCCCATCCTCTGAGAAAAGTGTAATCATTCCTACAACAGCCGGTTCTATCGTACCGGCCAAGGGCTGTTATTTCAATGTAACCCTGTCCAATCTGTCCCGTCTCACTCTTAAACTGTCATTATCGGAGCAAACCCTGACAGCTGGGTTGCTCCATTATCTCTTGTTACGGACTGGGGCGAACACAACCCTGGACCAAGAGATTGGATCTGCTGCGTTTGCTGGAAGAAAATTTATGTTAAACGGTCGCATTCGGTTCAATTCGCCAAGTGTAAGAGATGGCTACATAACCCTGCCATCCACAGACCCCGTACCGAACTTTCGTACTTTCGAGGCACCATGCTGTGCACGCCGCGGTAGTCGTCGCTCTGGCACTCCCCTACTTCAAGTAGCCACAATAGTGGCTTAGTCTACACGACTGGCAGCACTGCTGCCATTCCCCCGCAGTACACAGCCGCCTTCCACGCCAGACAACAACGGTCATGGCGCTGTCAACTCTAGACTGCGACATTGTTTAGGCCTTAGCCTACCTCCACCTAGGCAATCGCATCCGTCCCTCACTCCTATCCTATCTCCAACTAAATCGACGGCGACCCTGTTTACGACATGGAATGCGCAGATGGAGCAAGAGTTAAATGTCCACGTAGACGGAGTACTTTTATGTACTGTCAACCAGCCGAAAATCTTGGGTGTGACGTTTGACAACAGCCACACCTTCGCTGGTCATGCTATTGCAATAGCTTCAAAGGTACAGAGCCGCAATAAGATCCTTAAGTCACTGGCCGGCAGTATTTGGGGAAAAGACAAAGAAACATTGCTTGCTACACATAAGGCTATTGGCCGACCGGTTATTGAACACGCTGCGCCCATTTGGTCGGCCAATCTTGCTCACACCAATTGGAGGAGATTGCAAGTCTGCCAAAACACCGCCATTCGAACTGCTACGGGATGTCTGCTTATTTCATCTGAGCCTCACCTTTATAAAGAGCCAAAATTGCTCAATGTTCAAGAGCACGTGGAAGTCTTGAGTATACAGTTCTTTCTAAACTGTCATAAACCCAGTCATCCAAATCGACAACTACCCCCCAGAAACATCTTCGTAAGCACTACGATGAGATCCGGCACCACATCTCTTTGCCGTTTGATCTGCGGAACCATAGACGGGCTCTTAATGACCTCCACACCGAGTCGGTAGACAGATCCCTCAAATCTCGGCCTGTGAATCCCGTTATCAGTACTCAGCTACCTGAATTGGATGAAGAGAAGCGTGTACTTCCGAAGGAGACTAGAGTCATGCCAGCACAACTTAGCTCTCGATATTGTAATAGGTTAAACTCTTACTTATCCAGACTGAACCCCAACATACCGAACACATGTCCTCAATGTGGTATGTCCCCTCATGATACCAAACATCTCTTCTCCTGTTCCGTGGAACCGAGGCGCTAAAACGGTTTTGATATCCTATAGCTCTATAGCGATTTTCAGGCCCTTACCTTAGACCCTTTCACAGATATTCTGCTTGAAAATTTAAATTTGTATGGGAGATGCCACGCCCCTATTTCTGATAACCCCCCTTTTTATGTGTTTGAATGCTTGTGATATCATATAGGTCTATACCAATTTTCAAGTTCTTACCTTTAACACTTTTAAAGATATTCACCATGAAAAATTAAGTTTGTATGGGAAGTGCCACGCCCCCTTTTCTGACAACCCCCTTTTTTGTGTGAAAATGCTTTTGATATCATATAGGTCTATACCAATTTTCAGGTCTCTACCTTGAACCCTTTCACAGATATTCTGCTTGAAAAATTTAGTTTGTATGGGAGGTGCCACGCCCCTTTTTCTGATAACCCCCTTTTTATGTGTTTGAATGCTTTCGATATCATATAGGTCTATACCAATTTTCAGGACCCTACCTTAAACCCCTTTAAAGATATTCACCTTGAAAATTTAAGATTGTATGGGGGGTACCACGCCCCCTTTTTCGATAACCCCCAGTTTTATGGGTGAGAATGGTATTGTTATCCTATAGCTCTATACCAATTTTGAAGTTCTTACCTTTAACACTTTTAAAGATATTCACCATTAGAAATTAAGTTTGGATGGGAGGTGCCACGCCCCCTTTTCTGATTACCCCTTTTTTTGTGTGAAAATGCTTTTGATGTCATATAGGTCTATACCAATTTTCAGGTCTCTACCTTGAACCCTTTTACAGATATTTTGCTTGAAAAATTTAGTTTGTATTGTCTCTTCAATGTGGCAAAGTGTGGTTAAAATCTGTTCAGCCATTCTCCGTAAAGTTCATCACAACGCGGAAAACGGCTAAATCTATCTATCTATACTACTTATAAAATAAAGTCGCTAAAAAGCTATGTACGGAATTGGCTTCGCACAGAATGCTCCGATTTGAAAGCGGTTTTTGGCATTTTAAAGCTGAGCTGTGTGAGATGGACTTTTTTTTATATAATGTGAAGGAATATACAAAGGGGGCGTGGAAATCGGACATAATGTGGTAAAAAAACATACATTTTTGGTTTACACAGCCATACATCATAACCTAATCAACCGATTAGATTGAATCTTCATTGAAGTTAAACTTTGAAATATTTACTTTCGTTCTGCATCAAAAAATATAGTTGATTCATATCTTATTTAACCAAAATTTTTTTATCAAAAGCAGCACTTTTTCCAAAAAAAAGCTGTTTGTGTGTTTGTTCGCTGTCAACCGAATGAAACGTTAGAAGTTATGGGGGAATCTCACCCCACCTCATTCATGTTGAATTAGATCGTATGGTGAAAGAACTCGGTACGTATGTATGTAAGTACATATGTACGAATCTCTCGCATAATTAAATTTTGGACATATGTATGTATGTATGTAGAAGAGCCAAGTGGGGAGGGAAAAGATTACAACTTATGTAGGCAAGTCAAATTTTAGGTAGAACAACGTCTGCCGGGTAAGTACATATGTACGAATCTCTCGCATAATTAAATTTCGGACGTATGTATGTATGTGTATAAAATTGATCGTATACTCACGGTTGTAGAGGGAATTCTGAATTCTTGAGCCTGGTGGTTCCGGAAATTCTTTTCCTTGCAGTTGTGGGATATGCTCTAGTCAATTGTTATAGATGTGGATAAAGTGCCGTATCTACTTATTGCCGGTAGGAAAGTGCTTTACTGGGTTGTTGTAGTAGAGAATATTGAATAATTATTGACACAGCACAATTTTGGAGTTTATCGCGTTAGCCCTTTTCTATACACAAATCTATTGGTTTACGTGCAGAATATATACACCAAGGAAGTTTAGCCTCTATCTGGATGCGATAGTTTATATGTGTATGGCTGCAAGCACACTTTAACTCGCGTTAATAAGGTTTGTTTTACGTTGCTAATATTTTATTGTGCACAAAGATATTACTTTTCCAAATTTTATTATAAAAGTATAAAAAAGGGTAGAAAGAGCCGGTGCGAAAAACAAGAGCAAATGTATAATGTATAAAAGAAAAAAAATGGTGGCTGCCCGCATGACAGCTGTTGATGATGCCGCGAATTGGTGTGGGGTGATTTACGTGAGGTTGCCACACGTCCCAAATCGTTCCAATTTTAACACTTAGATCTAAAGGTGAGTTCATAAGTTGTGATGAGAAAATATAATGTAATAATAATAAAATATAATGTAATCCATGCGTTATAATGATATTACTCGTATATACAATTCATGACAAATATTTATATGAGGAGTATTATTCTATCTACAATTAATGCAATATGTATATAATGAATATTACGTTTTTGGAATTGGGACGTGTGGCTACCGATGTCGCGTAAACAGTACGTAAGTAGAAAAGCCAAGTGGGGAGGGAAAAGATTACAACTTATGTAGGCAAGTCAAATTTTAGGTAGAACAACGTCTGCCGGGTCCACTAGTTTTTATATATATAGATAAATCATTTTCCGGAACCAACCAGATCGGAACAACATAACATATAGCTCCTACTCAATCGATTGTTCCAAAAAATGGGGTTTGGGCTATGTATCTTTAAATAAACAGGGTAAGACCGTCAAACTTTTGCGGAGTTTGTTCTTACTGTGGTTTCATTGGAACTTGTTTTTACGTGGCGGCTCCCAAACCCACCGCACAACTCGCTTTCTAGGGAGGCATTTCTTATGACACATTTGTAAAGCGAGTCGCTTGGTCCAAGACTCCCGCTTGCAACCGCATCTCATGGTGAACAGATGCTGTTGATGAAGTCCCCTGGCAAGCCCTCAAACCAATAAAATCGGAGTGGCCTTGCCAGATTGTAGCCTTCTCACGTTAAGTTCACCACCGAACGGGTGTTCAGTGGCTATCAAGAGGATACGTGGACGCAAGCGTCCGGACGTAGTGAGCTGGTTGAAGCGCATGCATAAGAAAATCTCTGGCCATTTCTGGGTAAATGGCGGTCAGAAACTTTTCCGACTTGCGTGGACTTTTACACACGGCCTCCCCTTCCTTTGAAGTTTGAAATAGTAAAGGATTTCGTTTACCTGGGAGCCACGATTAACACCAACAATAATCTCAGCTTAGAAATCTAGCGAAGAATTACCATTGCCAATAAATTTTAGTTTAGACTGAGTAGGCAATTGAGAAGCAAAGTCCTCTCTCGACGATCAAAAACCACGCGCTACAAGTCGCTCATAATACTTGTCCTGCAATATGGATCAGAAGCACGGACGATGACAGCCTCAGATGAGTCGGCCCTTGAAGTGTTAGAGAGAAAGGTTCTTCGAAGGATTTATGGGCCTCTACGCCATGCCGACGGTGTTTACCGAAGCGGATTTAATGATGAGTTGTATAAGCTCTACTTACCCATCGACATTGTCCAACGAGTTAAAACCCGTTGGCTTGGCTATGTAATGCGAATGGAAGGTGTCCCGGCCTATGAAAGTAGAGGAAGAGGGAGGCCCCCACGTCAACTGGCGAAGGACGGAGTAAGGTGGCGAGCTTTGCTCGAAGGACAAATCGTTTAGACGGTTAAACAAACAGCTATTAAGGGGTCTTGACCTATATGCATATATGTAAGTAAGGATCGAACACTTAAACCCGTAATGCGTATTCATAAAAGAAACGAAGAAAAAATAGAAGAAACCTTGATGTGTCCAATGGTATTAGGGATCACTGCCAAACTTCCTAATTAACTAGGAGACAATTAACGCATTTTAAACACATAAAAAGTTTGCATCTTTTTATACCTTTCATGAACATGAACTGGTCCTATGTTTGTAAGTATGAGAAAAAGAAGAGATATACCCACCAATAAGTATACCAAAATGATTAGGGTGATGAACTGAGTCGATTTAGCTATGCCCATCTGTCCGTCTGTCCGTGTGTACGCAAACTAGTCCCTCAATTTTTGAGATATCCCGATGAAATTTGGCATGTGGCCGGCGTTTTGTAATATATTAATTATTTGTCGGAACCAGCAAGGGCGGAGCAATACAACACATAGCTTCCATACAATCGATTGTTCCGATAAACTGGGTTTGGGCTATGTATCTTTAAATTAGTAGGGTGAGACCCTCAAACTTTGCAGAGTTCGTATTTATTGTAAGTAAAGATCGGGCATTCAAAACCGCGATGCGTATTCATTCATGAAAGGTATTAAGACTTCGGCACAGCCGAAGACAGCGCTCCTTACTTGTTAAGCTTAATTATGGTATATAGGATTATAAGAAACCAAAATATGTTAATTTATAAAAACTATGTTGTCAGCTTTTTGTATCAGTATTGAAATATCAACTTTTCTGGTTCTATTTGTTTGTCATGTGGCTATCTTTCTTTATAACAGTGGCACGCACTTGCTCGTGAAGAACAAGCCAAATATTATGAGCTGGCTAGACGAGAACGTCAGTTGCACATGCAAATGTATCCTGATTGGAGCTCCCGTACAAATGTGTCACGAGGGAAGAAACGGAAACGAAAGCCAGATTCCATCAACGCTGGTGGTGGAGGTTAGCAGATAATTACTTTAATATAAATATTATCTGGACTTATAAGACACATACATATATATAAATTATAATTCGATTACTAACGCCAACGAACATGAATATATTACTAGAAATTCAACCACAAAACTGTATTTTATTATAGTTATTTGCTGTTCCTTTCTCAATTTTCATACGGAATTTGATGAAGATATCTCAATATTTGCTCAATTTATCGTGTTAACGGGCAGACGGAAGGGCATACTCATAGATATACGAGTAGACTTCCATATATCAAAATGGCCAGGATCGAAAAAAAAGTTGATTGAGCCGTGTCCGTCCGTCTGTCCGTTAACACAATAACTTGAGCAAATATCGAGATATCTTCACCAAATTCGGTATGCGGGCTCATTTAGACACAGAATAGGTTGGTATTGAAAAGGAGCGAAATCGGACGAAAACCAAGCCCCCTTTTCCTATATCGAAAATTTTAAAAAATTAGACAATTCGAAAACGAATCCCACAAAACTTATGAAATTTGTTAAGTGGATTGATTGAGATAATGAAATAAGACCTCTGTTCCACTTTCATTGGTTTTTAGATCAAGAGGTAATAATTAATAGAAGCAGTTTGGGGGCATTAGTATTACGACACGAGAAGTGAAATTCTTAAACTGTCGTAAGACTAACTTAAGCGAAAGCATTTGCCAAAGATGTTTTTATTAATCAAGAACGAAATTTAAAAGTTCGAAAGCGATCAGATACCGCCCTAGTTCTAATTAAACGATGCCAGCTAGCAATTTGGTGTAGCTACTACTATGGCTCTCTCAGTCGCTTCCCGGGAAACCAAAGCTTTTGGGCTTCGGGGGAGTTATGATTGCAAAGCTGAAACTTAAAGGAATTGACGGAAGGGCACCACAAGGAGTGGAGCCTGCGGCTTAATTTGACTCAACACGGGAAAACTTACCAGGTCCGAACATAAGCTTGTAAGACAAATTGATAGCTCTTTCTCGAATCTATGGGTGGTAGTGCATGGCCGTTCTTAGTTCGTGGAGTGATTTGTATGGTTAATTCCGATAACGAACGAGACTCAAATATATTAAATAGATGATTTCAGGATTATAACGTTGAAGCTTATTATAGCTTTCTTTCATGCGTATTCTATATGTTTACAAATGTTTGAATGTGTTTATATGAGTGGAGTTTTACCTGTTGGTTTGTCCCATTATAAGGACACTAGCTTCTTAAATGGCCAATTTGCGTCTAGCAGTAACGAGATTGAGCAATAACAGGTCTGCACGCGCGCTACAATGAAAGTATCAACGTGTATTTCCTAGACTGAGAGGTCTGGGTAAACCGCTGAACCACTTTCATGCTTGGGATTGTGAACTGAACCTGTTCACATGAACTTGGAATTCCCAGTAAGTGTGAGTCATTAACTCGCATTGATTACGTCCCTGGCCGTTGTACACACCGCCCGACGCTACTACCGATTGAATTATTAAGTGAGGTCTCCAGACGTGATCACTGTGACGCCTAGTGTTTCAAGGTTGTTTCGCAAAAGTTGACCGAACTTGATTATTTAGAGGAAGTAAAAGTCGTAACAAGGTTTCCGTAGGTGAACCTGCGGAAGGATCATTATTGTGTACCTATCCGAAAAAGAAATTTCAAATTTCAAAAATAAAACAATTCAAAAATTATAAAGAAAAGACAAAATGTTTTTCTTGCTTTAATTTTGTTCTTTTCATTTAAAGAAAATTTTTTAAATTAAAAACAAGGCAAAAAAAAAGAACAAAAAAATGCGTTCTTTTCATTCAAATTTAATTAGTGAACTCTAATGATGGACAAAGGTGTTTTTGGTTCATAAAATGCAAGTTAATAAAATAAGGATATCAAGAATTTGCTTAATTCTCAAAAGATATTCTTTTATGGATGAAATGTTATTACTAAATAGATAAAAGGAAAAATATCGTGTGCCAAAATTTCCTTATTATTCTATAAAATAACAAAACGAAATTATGAGGCATATATATATAGTTATGACTTCATTAAATAAATGGGGCGGATATGAAAAGCAATTTTAATTGCTTTATATAAAACTGCTATAAGGCAGGATAACTGCATTAAGCAGTAAAATAACTGCATTAAACCATTTAACCATTAAAAAGTCCATTTAGTGTTCACTTTTACATTAGTTGTAATGTTTTTCTTTTATAAAACCAGCCCATCTATAAACATTATATGGTTGTACTTATAATTTACTTTACTTTAAATAAATGGTAAGTTAATTTTTTCTTTTAAACTTACTGAAAACCTTAAAGAAAAAATGCTGTTTTTGAAAACCTAAGACACACGCAACTAAATATGTTTGGGTTAAAATTGATTATTTATTGAAAGAGTAAAAATTTATTGGAAAAATTATATTAACTCTTTCGATTCATATGAAAATTTAAAAAAATGTACATTAATGGAAAAAACAAAAAGTTGTAGCTCTAAGCGGTGGATCACTTGGCTCATGGGTCGATGCAGAACACAGCAAACTGTGCGTCATCGCCTGAACGACAGGACACATGAACATCGACATTTCGAATGCATATTGCAGTCCATGCTGTTACGTACTTTAATTAATTTTAAAGTGCCCCTTGGACTACATATGGTTGAGGGTTGTAAGACTATGCTAAAAAAGTTGCTTGATCTTTTAATTTAATTGAGAGATTTTAAAGCAAATGGTATATTACTGGGTAATTTATTTAATACATAATATAAATAGTCAAAGAAAAGCTGTATATAATTAATCTTATAACTTTAAACGAGTTATTCTTGTATACTTGTATAGTTGTATATTTGTATATTTGTATATCCACTACTATCTCATAACGACTTAGGCGATTTGGATGAAATTTGGTATATGGGTAGTATCCTTTGTTTTAAGATTTTCTACTTTGGTGTTGCCACTTGGGGTGGTTCACAGGGTTGCCACCTATATTATTTTTTTTTTAATATTAAGCAATATATAGGAATATGGGTATCAGATGAAAGGTATTTTAGGCCGTATACCAACCAAAGTATTTTCGAGTAGAGTTGCCACCTAGGGTTGCCACCTGACCGCATTTTATTTATTCCTTCAGATATCGACCACTATCTCGGGAACGGCTAAACCGATTTCGATGAAATTTGGTAGATGGATAGTATGCTTCCCTCTAAGATTTTCTACTTGGATGTTGCCACTAAAGGAAGCTTAGAAAGTTGCCACCTTTCCAATTTTTTTTTTTAAATATTAAGCAATATATGGCAATATGGGTATCAAACGGAAGGCCCTATACCAACCAGAATATTTTTAAGTAGGATTGCCACATAGGGTTGCCACCGAGCAAGGCTCGGTCACCCAGGTACTAATAACTTTAAACGAGTTATTCTTGTATCATATATATTATTTCTGTAAGGTCTTTTTGTGTTAGTTCTTCATTTTCTGCTCTCATTTGGAACCAATATTAATAAGTAAGGTATCGTTTTAAAGGTGGGGGTTAGCTCTTTATGCAAAACCATGTTTTAATTAGCGGATTGCTTTTGTTTAAGCGTATTTTATAAAAATGAATTCTTTAAAATAAACGATTGTAAATGCACTAAAAAATCAATTTGTACTGCAACGCTATTGTGACTGTGACATTCACATGCCTCGCGACATCTACATTTGAATACTAAGACTGAACAGTGCTAGAATAATTAAAGGCATTGCGAATATCACAGCGCTCAACCCACTGCGAGCGCGCCATCTACACTTGAACATTGCTAAAATAAGTGAATAAGACTGCGTTCACATTGGGTCATAAACTCGAGTTAAAGGGACATTTTTTGAGTTAATTCATATTGATGTTGTCAATCAACTCAAGTTTATGGCTCAATGTGAATGTAATATAAGTGGTGGAATTTCAAATAGCTGTTTGCGCATATTTGTATAATTTTTTGTGGTCTCACAAGTGTAGCTGCAAATCTTTTTTTAATTTGAGAAAAAGGTTTGAAAAATCCTGGACCTGGACTAATAAAAGGTTTCAAACCATTTTTATTTGGTTCAATCGGTCAGAACTCATTTCGGCTGGTGAGGTAAATTGACTGTCTTGATTCACCCTCCGGTTCGGTATTAAATCGATAGCCACGGCAAAGTGCTATGATTAAATAAGCTCTAAAGAAGCAGTATTTTAGTTACTATTTACAATATGACCGAAACGGTTGATCGGAATATTATTGTCAACGGCGAGATAGAATGAGGAGTTTCCTGTGTCTCCTATCCCGAACTCTATAACTTGAGGTCCGGCGGGCCACCAAGGGAACACACCAAACGCATGGTCTAGAACCTTCCTATTTTGCGCGCCAACAAAAGCGTACCTTCAGGGTTCGGACTTGATCAAAATTGCAGTAATTTTAATACCTACTGCACTTTACCCTCCCTACGCTTTATGCTTCCTTCTAATAGTGCCTTAATCTGATTTATTTTGATAAGTGATGATTTTTCTTAACTATAAACTCTTCTATGAAGTCATTAAACAGTACAAATATTCTTGCAATTTATTTTGCTCCATAGAAAAAAAATTTACTTTCAATAAAAAGAGCCACTGAGTGAAATAGTATTAAAAGTAAGAGTACTAAAATCATTTTTATTTATACCTCAAATCAAAGCGTAATTACAGTACTTTGGGTTTTAAGTGATTCCTACAGTGCGATGCTCATTAAATCAACTATGAAAAAGCAGTCATATCTGAAAGTAGCAGCCGAAATTGGCCTTCTAAACTTTTAAAAAGATAACATTAAATCTAAAACTTTTACCAATAACAGCTACATTTTAGTGAAAGTATAAAAAGAAAAAGAAAATTGTTAAAGTGGTAACAAAAGTGACCCAATTTTCAAGTTTATATTAAATTTATATCCAAATATTAAGGAAAAATATTCTTTCGTGTGCATTAAGTGATGAAAAGTAAAAGAGTTCGGCTTTGAATAAACTAGAAAAAAAATGTTTTGTGAATGAAAATATGCTTGTGTCGTAAGCGCATTGATTTTAGTGCGAAACGTCGAAGTTTGACAATCGCCTCCAATAAATGACATCAGTAAGAAAAACTCTGTAAATATTTGCAACAATTGCATTTTGCAAATACGCAAAAGCTTTCAAACAATAAATTATAGGAAATATACATACAGTAGTGTATTTTTGAGGTAATGAAACAACGGCGAAGGTGAGGTGGAAGGGCTAATAAATGTGGAAGAGTAAGGTGCAAATTTTTACAGACGTTCCCAGTTCCGGAGAGTGACGTTTTCGAAATAATGGAAAAACAAAATACATGAAGTATGTGTGTGTATCCAGCAACAAATTTGCCGTGATATCACCTGGTATAAATTCTCCTTGTTGTTTGTCGAACTTGTTGTCGTTTTCTAAAGGACTTTTCCATAGTATCTGTAACATTTTTCTAAAATTATAATTTTTCTTTGTCATTCATCACATACGGATAAACGAAAAGTAGCTTTTTAAGTGACTTGCGCTCACTTAAAGTCCTTTAAGTATTACGGATCCTAAGTGCCTTGCGTTCACTTCCGATATTCGAATGACTTGCGCTCATGCAAACCTCCTACACTTCCACACTATATACATCCCTGCGTTACTTCGAAAAAGTGCACTGGAGTTGCCATCCAGCACTTCCAACAAACTCACTGGAGTTGCCTTCCAGTGATGTTACTGCATAAAAGCAAGTGTTTTTATGCATTCCGTCTCTCTTTCATTTTTCATCACCGACAAGTGGACTATTCGCCGGCAAGTGATTCCCGACAATATTTATTGTAATCAAGCCTCAAGTTATCATATAATCTACGCATCGTCAAGGAGCAAATATATACCATCAACCATAGCACGGGAAGTATAATTTCTCCAGCAATTGAGTAAGTTACAAATATAATACCTTTATTTCGTCGGGCCACTTGCGGTGTACCCTTTTCGGACCAACAACTTTAATTCAACATATATATATATATATATATATATAATCATCAAGCTTTATTAAATCATCATTGAATTCCATCGTACCTATTTCAATACATTAAATGTAATTTTCATTCGCTTTTGTAAAACATATTAAACTAGAAATTTTCATGATCATTTTACAATCATCTACGTATATTGCTATATACGATCATTTCCTTCATTCATTAATTAATACAAATCAATATTGTTAGTGTTAAGCGTTCCTTTGTAAATAAAGTGAATTTTCTATTTAAACACTTGCAATTCATCATTGATTTAAACATTGGTCCTTGCGAGCCAAATTTTGAACCAGTGGCAACGCAACCAAAAAACACAACACTGTTCGTAAAGTGCGACCTCTACAATTATCTTCATTCGAAATTTATCCATTCGCGTGTGCTAAGCAAATTCCAGTGAGTTTCCGAAAGTTTCATTTTAAATACTTTAAAAAGTATAATTAAAGTTCAAATAAGTTTGTTTCCGACTCCTGTCGTTATTTTTCCGAGAAAACTACTTAAGTAAGTAGATAATTGTGTCCAAAAAAGTACAATAAAGTACTCAAGCATAATAGCTGCAAAAAAGGAGCACCCCTTTGGAGCACCAGCACTTTTCATCATTTTTTCTACAAACACAATCCAGATAGAGAAGAATATGAGGACAGCAATTATACGCACGTAAGTCATCGAATTTTATTTGATATCAAGGCATTTATATCATCCGATTAAACATAACGGCGTCCGTTATATTTGCATATACGGACATACATATATATCGATATATATATATGTACATTTGTATGTGCATCAGAATCCCGCTATTTTTCAAATAGCGCGATTCGATTCCAACCATTCCCCGGTACCACTTTTCGTGTATTTTCATATTTTACCAGTTTATATACATACATATACCCACTTGTTGCAAAACTGCAACACAAAACCCTCACGCTATTTGCAGTAGCATTATAGAAAATAGTTCCCCTTATCAATAAGTTCACTATTTTAAAAATATCTAAACCATCGGTTTAAAATACTAACTAATAAATTCTCTCCTAATTTTCAGTCTTCGTTATATCATCTTAGGCAGTTTTGCCATAAAGTATTTCGTGCAGATGCACACAAATAGTAACATACATATTTATGTATACCCACCTGTAAAGCTACTTGCATATAATAATACAATTTTCTTTATACATTTTTCGTTAACGGATTAACTTATTATCAAACTAAATACCTGTTGCACATTCTGGTATAAGATTCTTCACTTTGCATTTGTACCAATTCGTGTATACATACATACATTTGGTCAGACATATGAACGTTGCGGTATATGAATTTGCGCTAAATTAGGAAACAGAAAATTGCGTAACAACTTTGGTTTGCGTTATAGGATTTTTACAAGTCACTAATCTTTGAAAAATTGTTAAATTTATAAGAAAATTGCTTGCGTCAATCCGATAGTACAGCGGAATCAAAGTTTTTTGGGTCAATCAGTTAATAAAGCAGTTTTAATATAAACTTTATATATCTCAATTCATATGTTTATTTGCATTTAAACTTTATATCTAACATCATACGTATATATTTAACATCACACGTATATTTCTGGAGATCAGTGGGAATCTCTTCTTCTTATCAGTGTCTTGCGAACGTCTACATTGTACCATTAGTTAAGTGGAGTTACAGATTATAGCTTTAACAGTTTAACTGGGCTTGCGTCTTTAGTGTTTTAACTAGGGTTTAAACTCATAGTACTACCAAATCGTCTTCTTCTTATCAAGTAACTCTTTGTCGTGCACAAGTATATATTTGTTCGCACCAAATAGCTTCCGGAATTTTCATTCTTTTGCGTTTCAACTATGGCACTCTCTACCGCGATAATGTCGAAGTTTATATTCGACTCGAACAATGTAGTCAAGTTTTGTACCAATTTCCAAAAGGAGGATCCATACGATCAAACGGACTCCTTATTAGATGTGAAACTACAAGATCTCAACTCCCGGTGGGATATGTTGAGAATTTCTTATGAGAAAGTTTGTATTGCGGAAGAAGCTATAGTTTCGGCGGACTTCAAAGAAGAAGCCCATAATAAATTTCAACTTTGCACCGACTCCTTCTATATCTGTAAATCACACCTTTTAGACCACCTTAAACTTCATCAAACCAATTCAGCCGAAGCAAGAGGTACCTCCCGTCAGTCCCACGCTTTTAACCCAAATTCTGTACCCTGCATTAAAGTACCTCCTTGCGACACCGAGGTATTTTACGGTAGCTATGAGGAATGGCCTTCCTTTCGCGATATGTTCACGGCCGTCTACCTCAACCACCCAAAATTGACTCCCGCTCAAAAGCTATACCACCTTCGAAATAAGACCCGAGGGAAAGCAGGTGCTATTGTCAAACAATATACCTTGTGTGATGAGAATTTTCCTTTAGCTTGGGAAGCGCTAAGAGCTCGATTCGAAAATAAAAGAATCTTGATAGATAAACAGCTGAAAACGCTTTTCAATATCGCTCCAGTCACCTCGGAAAATAGCGAAGGCATCCAAAAGATTCAGAATACCATCAACGATTGCCTCGTTATTCTTAAATCTCAGGGAATTTCTGTTTCGGATTGGGACCCAATCCTTATTTACCTGTGTTCCTCGAAGCTCCCTGAGGAATCCCTTTCTCTCTGGGAGCAATCCCTAGAGTCTAGGAAAGAACTTCCAAAGTGGTCACAAATGGACCAGTTCCTAACCAGTCGTTACGAAGTGGTCGAACGCCTACATGGGTACAAAACCAGCAGGCCACGCACCTCGCTTCCACAGAAATCGTCATCTAAGATACAGTCGTATCATTCAGAAGAAAAACTTGCGTTTACCTGCAAATTATTCAACAACAACCATACCTTGAAATCCTGCCCCGAATTTCGGAAACTTAGTGTCTCCGAACGTACCAAGTTTGTGAAACAAGTCGGGTATTGCACCAACTGCTTCGCATACAATCACTCTGTCGCCAATTGCCCAAGTAACTTTCGATGTCTGCACTGCAAAAAAAACCATCATACCATGTTACATCTACCAGTAACAAACAAGCCCGAATCAAAGGCATCCAGTAGAACTACCTCTACCACACCCTCCAAAAATGCAACCCAGCTTATGCATACGGAATCCTCCCAGCAATCCAGACATCCCATCTTTGACCTCACCGACGGCAATTGGGAAGAGTCTCCATCATCTTCCAAGAACTCTGGTTCTAATATTCAAGCGAACTTCTCGGCGAATCATGAGAAAACGCTGCTTCCAACAGCCCAAGTGCAAATCGAACACATGGGTTCTACCTTCACGTTACGAGCCTTAATTGACCAAGGCTCACAAAAAACGTTCGTATCAGAAAAGATACAAAATCGCCTACAACTTCCTACTTACAAAGAAAACTTTTCAGTTACGGGAATGGGCGGAAAGTTCGTCGAAAACGCGAACCGCGTCTGCCAACTGATCCTGGTATCCCAACGCCACGATACCCGTATCCATACAAACGCCATCGTCCTAAAGCAACTTACAAGTTTTCTACCGTCGTTTACAATACCAAAACCAAATTTGTTGGAAATTAAGGACCTAGATCTTGCGGATCCATTCTTTTACACCCCTGGTCAGATCGATCTAGTTATAGGCAGTGACCTTATTCCACAAATTCTTCTCCAAGGAGTCAAAAATCACGTCCTTGGTAGTCTTCTTGCGCAAAACACCATTTTCGGCTGGTACTTAAGTGGACCATTATCCTCCACGGAATGTTCTGGTTTCCACACACATGCGACTGAAATTTCAAATGAGGATCTTAACGACCAACTCAAGCGTTTTTGGAAACTAGAAGCAATGACTGAATCGCATCCATTGTCAGCTGAAGAAATCACTTGCGAAGATTTCTACCAGAAAACGACTCAGCGCCAAATCGATGGACGATACGTAGTGCGTTTACCGTTCAAATCTCAATTTCCTACCCACCTCTCCCTAGGTCCATCCCGGTCGCAAGCGATGAAGCAGGCGATTCGAATGGAACATACGCTTAGTAAAAATCCAACCCTCCAAATCGAATACAATCGGATGCTAGAAGAATATCTGACTCTTGACCATATGAAACCGATCCCTCCGGAAGAAATCCACCATAATGGAAACTATTTTTCTTACTACCTTCCACACCATTCCGTGGTTAAACCAGATAGTACATCCACCAAAGTTCGAGTGGTATTTAATGCCTCAAAACCAACTTCATCTGGAACATCACTTAACGATGTTCTCCACATAGGCCCAACTCTGCAAGCTGATCTTATGTTCGTTATCCTGAATTGGCGTCTGTACAAGTACGTCTTCAACGGAGATATACAAAAGATGTATCGCCAAATTTTCTTGCATGAGGACGATCAACAATATCAAAGAATCCTCTTGCGTAGGGACCAGGCAGTAAAACTTACAGATTTTGCACTGAAGACGGTAACTTTCGGGGTAAACTGTGCGCCATACTTGGCCATTCGCACATTACACCAGTTGGCATATGACTCGAAGGATTTCTACCCTCTGGCCCAGAAAATCTTGACCAAAGAAACTTATGTAGACGACATCTTGTCTGGGGGACATGACATTCCGTCTTGCATCCAGGCACAAACCCAAACAATCCAATGTCTGATCTCCGCAGGGTTTCCACTTAAGAAAATTACTGCGAACCACCCAGAACTGCTTAGCCATATTCCACCCGAAGATTTGTTAGATTCTGATTTCTTGAAGTTTGATTGCTCAAGTTCGACAAAAACTCTCGGTATTCGCTGGAACGCATTAAACGATTGCTTTTCGTATACAATTGAGCAAACCCCACCACCTACCAATTCCACAAAGAGCCACTGAGTGAAATAGTATTAAAAGTAAGAGTACTAAAATCATTTTTATTTATGCCTCAAATCAAAGCGTTATTACAGTACTTTGGGTTTTAAGTGATTCCTACAGTGCGATGCTCATTAAATCAACTATGAAAAAGCAGTCATATCTGAAAGTAGCAGCCGAAATTGGCCTTCTAAACTTTTAAAAAGATAACATTAAATCTAAAACTTTTACCAATAACAGCTACATTTTAGTGAAAGTATAAAAAGAAAAAGAAAATTGTTAAAGTGGTAACAAAAGTGACCCAATTTTCAAGTTTATATTAAATTTATATCCAAATATTAAGGAAAAATATTCTTTCGTGTGCATTAAGTGATGAAAAGTAAAAGAGTTCGGCTTTGAATAAACTAGAAAAAAAATGTTTTGTGAATGAAAATATGCTTGTGTCGTAAGCGCATTGATTTTAGTGCGAAACGTCGAAGTTTGACAATCGCCTCCAATAAATGACATCAGTAAGAAAAACTCTGTAAATATTTGCAACAATTGCATTTTGCAAATACGCAAAAGCTTTCAAACAATAAATTATAGGAAATATACATACAGTAGTGTATTTTTGAGGTAATGAAACAACGGCGAAGGTGAGGTGGAAGGGCTAATAAATGTGGAAGAGTAAGGTGCAAATTTTTACAGACGTTCCCAGTTCCGGAGAGTGACGTTTTCGAAATAATGGAAAAACAAAATACATGAAGTATGTGTGTGTATCCAGCAACAAATTTGCCGTGATATCACCTGGTATAAATTCTCCTTGTTGTTTGTCGAACTTGTTGTCGTTTTCTAAAGGACTTTTCCATAGTATCTGTAACATTTTTCTAAAATTATAATTTTTCTTTGTCATTCATCACATACGGATAAACGAAAAGTAGATTTTTAAGTGACTTGCGCTCACTTAAAGTCCTTTAAGTATTACGGATCCTAAGTGCCTTGCGTTCACTTCCGATATTCGAATGACTTGCGCTCATGCAAACCTCCTACACTTCCACACTATATACATCCCTGCGTTACTTCGAAAAAGTGCACTGGAGTTGCCATCCAGCACTTCCAACAAACTCACTGGAGTTGCCTTCCAGTGATGTTACTGCATAAAAGCAAGTGTTTTTATGCATTCCGTCTCTCTTTCATTTTTCATCACCGACAAGTGGACTATTCGCCGGCAAGTGATTCCCGACAATATTTATTGTAATCAAGCCTCAAGTTATCATATAATCTACGCATCGTCAAGGAGCAAATATATACCATCAACCATAGCACGGGAAGTATAATTTCTCCAGCAATTGAGTAAGTTACAAATATAATACCTTTATTTCGTCGGGCCACTTGCGGTGTACCCTTTTCGGACCAACAACTTTAATTCAACATATATATATATATATATATATATAATCATCAAGCTTTATTAAATCATCATTGAATTCCATCGTACCTATTTCAATACATTAAATGTAATTTTCATTCGCTTTTGTAAAACATATTAAACTAGAAATTTTCATGATCATTTTACAATCATCTACGTATATTGCTATATACGATCATTTCCTTCATTCATTAATTAATACAAATCAATATTGTTAGTGTTAAGCGTTCCTTTGTAAATAAAGTGAATTTTCTATTTAAACACTTGCAATTCATCATTGATTTAAACATTGGTCCTTGCGAGCCAAATTTTGAACCAGTGGCAACGCAACCAAAAAACACAACACTGTTCGTAAAGTGCGACCTCTACAATTATCTTCATTCGAAATTTATCCATTCGCGTGTGCTAAGCAAATTCCAGTGAGTTTCCGAAAGTTTCATTTTAAATACTTTAAAAAGTATAATTAAAGTTCAAATAAGTTTGTTTCCGACTCCTGTCGTTATTTTTCCGAGAAAACTACTTAAGTAAGTAGATAATTGTGTCCAAAAAAGTACAATAAAGTACTCAAGCATAATAGCTGCAAAAAAGGAGCACCCCTTTGGAGCACCAGCACTTTTCATCATTTTTTCTACAAACACAATCCAGATAGAGAAGAATATGAGGACAGCAATTATACGCACGTAAGTCATCGAATTTTATTTGATATCAAGGCATTTATATCATCCGATTAAACATAACGGCGTCCGTTATATTTGCATATACGGACATACATATATATCGATATATATATATGTACATTTGTATGTGCATCAGAATCCCGCTATTTTTCAAATAGCGCGATTCGATTCCAACCATTCCCCGGTACCACTTTTCGTGTATTTTCATATTTTACCAGTTTATATACATACATATACCCACTTGTTGCAAAACTGCAACACAAAACCCTCACGCTATTTGCAGTAGCATTATAGAAAATAGTTCCCCTTATCAATAAGTTCACTATTTTAAAAATATCTAAACCATCGGTTTAAAATACTAACTAATAAATTCTCTCGTAATTTTCAGTCTTCGTTATATCATCTTAGGCAGTTTTGCCATAAAGTATTTCGTGCAGATGCACACAAATAGTAACATACATATTTATGTATACCCACCTGTAAAGCTACTTGCATATAATAATACAATTTTCTTTATACATTTTTCGTTAACGGATTAACTTATTATCAAACTAAATACCTGTTGCACATTCTGGTATAAGATTCTTCACTTTGCATTTGTACCAATTCGTGTATACATACATACATTTGGTCAGACATATGAACGTTGCGGTATATGAATTTGCGCTAAATTAGGAAACAGAAAATTGCGTAACAACTTTGGTTTGCGTTATAGGATTTTTACAAGTCACTAATCTTTGAAAAATTGTTAAATTTATAAGAAAATTGCTTGCGTCAATCCGATAGTACAGCGGAATCAAAGTTTTTTGGGTCAATCAGTTAATAAAGCAGTTTTAATATAAACTTTATATATCTCAATTCATATGTTTATTTGCATTTAAACTTTATATCTAACATCATACGTATATATTTAACATCACACGTATATTTCTGGGGATCAGTGGGAATCTCTTCTTCTTATCAGTGTCTTGCGAACGTCTACATTGTACCATTAGTTAAGTGGAGTTACAGATTATAGCTTTAACAGTTTAACTGGGCTTGCGTCTTTAGTGTTTTAACTAGGGTTTAAACTCATAGTACTACCAAATCGTCTTCTTCTTATCAAGTAACTCTTTGTCGTGCACAAGTATATATTTGTTCGCACCAAATAGCTTCCGGAATTTTCATTCTTTTGCGTTTCAACTATGGCACTCTCTACCGCGATAATGTCGAAGTTTATATTCGACTCGAACAATGTAGTCAAGTTTTGTACCAATTTCCAAAAGGAGGATCCATACGATCAAACGGACTCCTTATTAGATGTGAAACTACAAGATCTCAACTCCCGGTGGGATATGTTGAGAATTTCTTATGAGAAAGTTTGTATTGCGGAAGAAGCTATAGTTTCGGCGGACTTCAAAGAAGAAGCCCATAATAAATTTCAACTTTGCACCGACTCCTTCTATATCTGTAAATCACACCTTTTAGACCACCTTAAACTTCATCAAACCAATTCAGCCGAAGCAAGAGGTACCTCCCGTCAGTCCCACGCTTTTAACCCAAATTCTGTACCCTGCATTAAAGTACCTCCTTGCGACACCGAGGTATTTTACGGTAGCTATGAGGAGTGGCCTTCCTTTCGCGATATGTTCACGGCCGTCTACCTCAACCACCCAAAATTGACTCCCGCTCAAAAGCTATACCACCTTCGAAATAAGACCCGAGGGAAAGCAGGTGCTATTGTCAAACAATATACCTTGTGTGATGAGAATTTTCCTTTAGCTTGGGAAGCGCTAAGAGCTCGATTCGAAAATAAAAGAATCTTGATAGATAAACAGCTGAAAACGCTTTTCAATATCGCTCCAGTCACCTCGGAAAATAGCGAAGGCATCCAAAAGATTCAGAATACCATCAACGATTGCCTCGTTATTCTTAAATCTCAGGGAATTTCTGTTTCGGATTGGGACCCAATCCTTATTTACCTGTGTTCCTCGAAGCTCCCTGAGGAATCCCTTTCTCTCTGGGAGCAATCCCTAGAGTCTAGGAAAGAACTTCCAAAGTGGTCACAAATGGACCAGTTCCTAACCAGTCGTTACGAAGTGGTCGAACGCCTACATGGGTACAAAACCAGCAGGCCACGCACCTCGCTTCCACAGAAATCGTCATCTAAGATACAGTCGTATCATTCAGAAGAAAAACTTGCGTTTACCTGCAAATTATGCAACAACAACCATACCTTGAAATCCTGCCCCGAATTTCGGAAACTTAGTGTCTCCGAACGTACCAAGTTTGTGAAACAAGTCGGGTATTGCACCAACTGCTTCGCTTACAATCACTCTGTCGCCAATTGCCCAAGTAACTTTCGATGTCTGCACTGCAAAAAAAACCATCATACCATGTTACATCTACCAGTAACAAACAAGCCCGAATCAAAGGCATCCAGTAGAACTACCTCTACCACACCCTCCAAAAATGCAACCCAGCTTATGCATACGGAATCCTCCCAGCAATCCAGACATCCCATCTTTGACCTCACCGACGGCAATTGGGAAGAGTCTCCATCATCTTCCAAGAACTCTGGTTCTAATATTCAAGCGAACTTCTCGGCGAATCATGAGAAAACGCTGCTTCCAACAGCCCAAGTGCAAATCGAACACATGGGTTCTACCTTCACGTTACGAGCCTTAATTGACCAAGGCTCACAAAAAACGTTCGTATCAGAAAAGATACAAAATCGCCTACAACTTCCTACTTACAAAGAAAACTTTTCAGTTACGGGAATGGGCGGAAAGTTCGTCGAAAACGCGAACCGCGTCTGCCAACTGATCCTGGTATCCCAACGCCACGATACCCGTATCCATGCAAACGCCATCGTCCTAAAGCAACTTACAAGTTTTCTACCGTCGTTTACAATACCAAAACCAAATTTGTTGGAAATTAAGGACCTAGATCTTGCGGATCCATTCTTTTACACCCCTGGTCAGATCGATCTAGTTATAGGCAGTGACCTTATTCCACAAATTCTTCTCCAAGGAGTCAAACATCACGTCCTTGGTAGTCTTCTTGCGCAAAACACCATTTTCGGCTGGTACTTAAGTGGACCATTATCCTCCACGGAATGTTCTGGTTTCCACACACATGCGACTGAAATTTCAAATGAGGATCTTAACGACCAACTCAAGCGTTTTTGGAAACTAGAAGCAATGACTGAATCGCATCCATTGTCAGCTGAAGAAATCACTTGCGAAGATTTCTACCAGAAAACGACTCAGCGCCAAATCGATGGACGATACGTAGTGCGTTTACCGTTCAAATCTCAATTTCCTACCCACCTCTCCCTAGGTCCATCCCGGTCGCAAGCGATGAAGCAGGCGATTCGAATGGAACATACGCTTAGTAAAAATCCAACCCTCCAAATCGAATACAATCGGATGCTAGAAGAATATCTGACTCTTGACCATATGAAACCGATCCCTCCGGAAGAAATCCACCATAATGGAAACTATTTTTCTTACTACCTTCCACACCATTCCGTGGTTAAACCAGATAGTACATCCACCAAAGTTCGAGTGGTATTTAATGCCTCAAAACCAACTTCATCTGGAACATCACTTAACGATGTTCTCCACATAGGCCCAACTCTGCAAGCTGATCTTATGTTCGTTATCCTGAATTGGCGTCTGTACAAGTACGTCTTCAACGGAGATATACAAAAGATGTATCGCCAAATTTTCTTGCATGAGGACGATCAACAATATCAAAGAATCCTCTTGCGTAGGGACCAGGCAGTAAAACTTACAGATTTTGCACTGAAGACGGTAACTTTCGGGGTAAACTGTGCGCCATACTTGGCCATTCGCACATTACACCAGTTGGCATATGACTCGAAGGATTTCTACCCTCTGGCCCAGAAAATCTTGACCAAAGAAACTTATGTAGACGACATCTTGTCTGGGGGACATGACATTCCGTCTTGCATCCAGGCACAAACCCAAACAATCCAATGTCTGATCTCCGCAGGGTTTCCACTTAAGAAAATTACTGCGAACCACCCAGAACTGCTTAGCCATATTCCACCCGAAGATTTGTTAGATTCTGATTTCTTGAAGTTTGATTGCTCAAGTTCGACAAAAACTCTCGGTATTCGCTGGAACGCATTAAACGATTGCTTTTCGTATACAATTGAGCAAACCCCACCACCTACCAATTCCACAAAGAGGCAAATTTTGTCAGCTATTTCGAAACTTTTCGACCCCGCAGGGTGGCTAGCGCCTATTCTAATTCAGGGAAAGATATTAATGCAGCAGATATGGTTAGAAGGCACTGAATGGGATGAATGCGTTAAACCACTGTCGCTTCAAAAATGGGTTCAATTTGTAACTGACCTTCGTTCTATCGAAACAATTCGAATACCACGTTGGACTGAGTTTTCCCCTTACCATAAGATCCAAGTACACGGATTTTGTGACGCATCGGAAAAGGCATACTGTGCAGCCATTTATCTTCGCGCTCAATCGGGCAGTAAAGTATCGTCACACCTTCTTTTTGCAAAAACAAAGGTAGCGCCTTTGCAAACAGTGAGCCTTCCACGGTTAGAACTGTGTGGTGCTGTCCTACTCTCCAAATGCATCAAAAATCTAACCCATCAACTTCCTTTAGGAGATTTTGAAACGTTTTTATGGTCCGATTCATCAATTGTCCTTGCGTGGCTCGAAAAACCACCATGTACATGGAAGGTGTATGTGGCGAATCGTACATCTGAAATCATCCAAAATGTTGGAAACAGCAAATGGCGACACGTATCCACTAACCATAACCCGGCAGATCTCGGTACTCGAGGGTGTAGAGCACAGGATTTGGTACAGCAATCTCTTTGGTGGACCGGACCAGACTGGCTTCTTAAACCTCCGGAGCAATGGCCCATTTCTAGTCGGAAGAATGTTGTTCTTCAAGAAGAACGAAACGTCGAAGCTCTACATACTTTGGAAGCGGAACCTGACATCTTAGACCGCTTTTCGTCTTGGCCAAAAGCACTGCGAGTGATATCCTACGTTTTTCGTTTCATCCATCGAATCAAATCCATACAGTCCACTCCACTAACCAATTACCAATCGATAGTTATCACTCAGGCAGAAATCCACTTTGTTAAAACGCGCCTTATTAAACTTGCTCAAAAAAGGCGTTATCCTAATGAATATCTTAAACTATCAAACAAAGAATCGATTTCTAAGAAGAGTCCGCTTCTGTCTTTGAATCCCTTCCTCGATACAAATGACCTTCTCAGAGTAAACGGCCGTTTGGCCAACTCTGATCTCTCATATAATGAGAAGCATCCAATAATCCTTCCTGAATCGTCAAGGTTTTGCTACCTTTTTCTTCAATTCCTCCATAATTTATTGATGCACGCTGAGCATCAGCTAATGATCAGGACCGTAAGACAGGAATATTTCATTCCTCGATTAAAATCGAAAATCAAAGTTTGCATACGCAACTGTAAAACATGCACAATCTTCAAAAAAACCACCAGATCGCAAATCATGGCAGCCCTACCACCAGAACGTTGCAAGTTCTCATTACCATTTACTTTTACAGGACTAGACTTTGCAGGTCCTTTCGATCTTAAATCATCACCTCTTCGAAAAGCATCAATAGTCAAAGGTTACGTTTGCGTTTTTGTATGTTTTTCAACCAAAGCTATTCACCTGGAACCATGTTCGGATCTCTCCACCAAAGCTTTTCAAGCCGCTTTTTCCCGCTTCGTGGGAAGACGTGGCCTACCCAAACGTATCTGCTCCGACAATGGAAAAAACTTTGTCGGCGCCAATAGGGCATTTCAAATGGATTTCAAGCAATTTCTTAAAGAATCATCTGAAGACATAGCTTCAAAATATTCTCTTCACGGCTTCGAATGGCATTTCCTACCTCCCAACGCCCCGCACATGGGTGGACTTTGGGAGGCAGCGGTCAAAAGCTTCAAACTACATTTCAAACGCATTGCTGGAAGCCACCATTTTACCTTCGAAGAACTTTCTACCTTGTTAACGCGCATAGAAGCATTGCTGAACTCCAGACCACTCTCACCTATGTCAGACAATCCAGATGAGCTGCTAGCCTTAACTCCAGGACATTTTCTACGAGGAGCTCCTTTGCTGGCAGCGCCCGAACCACAAATAGACAACCTTTCATTACAAAATCGTTGGGAAAAGCTTAAAATATTGCATCATCAATTTAGCCAAAGATGGAAAGATGAGTACCTTAAAGAACTTCACAAGAGGTACAAATGGAAGTATCCACAACATGATCTTTCTGAAGGCGATTTTGTCGTCATAAAAAATGAGTTAGTTCCCCCAAACGAATGGCGCTTAGGCCGAATAGAAAAGGTGTATCAGGGGTCGGACCGTCATATAAGGGTTGCCGACGTTCGGACGCAACATGGTACCTTTACTCGACCAGTCGTCAAATTGTGCCCTCTTCCCATCCACACCGAGTTGACTAACACCCAGTTCTGGGTCTAACAATATTAACATTCTTTTATTAAAACCTATCCTCTTTACAGAAGCCGCGACCATCGTTCAACTCCGCCGTCCGAGGTATATGTCATGCGACCGCAAAGAGTTCCACGCAACCCGGATGTGCATCAATGCCTTATCTGTTTCCGTTATCACGCACTAAGGTTCTGTAAAGAGTTCCAGCTAATGGGAGTAGACGAGCGTAGAGTGAAGGTTCGATTTTTAGAATATTGCCCGAATTGCCTAGCCCGCACCCACAACCGGGTCAGGGATTGCCGCTCCGACGCAAAATGCAAACTTTGTCATCAGTTGCATCACACGCTTTTACACCGTCCATCATCTGACGATGAAGAGGATCCAGCTCCAACCACTCCACCGTCTACTCCACGTCCTACACCACATACCACTTCAAGACCATCGGATGCGCGCTTGTGCAGCGAGTTGGATCAAGCCATTAAAGGGTTGCAAACACTTCGCAATTTAACTGCACCAGTGCAACGGCGGCGGCATGTTTAAGTGACTTGCGCTCACTTAAAGTCCTTTAAGTATTACGGATCCTAAGTGCCTTGCGTTCACTTCCGATATTCGAATGACTTGCGCTCATGCAAACCTCCTACACTTCCACACTATATACATCCCTGCGTTACTTCGAAAAAGTGCACTGGAGTTGCCATCCAGCACTTCCAACAAACTCACTGGAGTTGCCTTCCAGTGATGTTACTGCATAAAAGCAAGTGTTTTTATGCATTCCGTCTCTCTTTCATTTTTCATCACCGACAAGTGGACTATTCGCCGGCAAGTGATTCCCGACAATATTTATTGTAATCAAGCCTCAAGTTATCATATAATCTACGCATCGTCAAGGAGCAAATATATACCATCAACCATAGCACGGGAAGTATAATTTCTCCAGCAATTGAGTAAGTTACAAATATAATACCTTTATTTCGTCGGGCCACTTGCGGTGTACCCTTTTCGGACCAACAACTTTAATTCAACATATATATATATATATATATATATAATCATCAAGCTTTATTAAATCATCATTGAATTCCATCGTACCTATTTCAATACATTAAATGTAATTTTCATTCGCTTTTGTAAAACATATTAAACTAGAAATTTTCATGATCATTTTACAATCATCTACGTATATTGCTATATACGATCATTTCCTTCATTCATTAATTAATACAAATCAATATTGTTAGTGTTAAGCGTTCCTTTGTAAATAAAGTGAATTTTCTATTTAAACACTTGCAATTCATCATTGATTTAAACAGTAGCATATATAATAAAAAAAAAATTAGATAACGTAATTTAAAGAACAAAAGTCGTCGTAAAGAAACACCTAAAATAATTCCACAAAAATTAAAATATGCAATAAAAAGAGCAAAAGAAAGACTTATAAGTCCAAAAAAAAAAAACAAAAACGTTAAATAAAAAAAAAAAAACTATAATGAAAACTAATATGTTCGCACGTTTATAAGATAAAGAAAAAAATTCGAAAAATTAATAAAAAGAAAAAAAATCTTGAAGTGTAAAAACTCTGAAATCAAATTAATTAATAAATAATAAAGTGAAAACTCGAAATGTGGATACAAGTTCTAAAATTAAAAAAAAAAAAAATATTTTTTTTACCTTGCACTTGGAATTTTTAGCTATAAAAAGCTACGTTTTATTTTAAACAAGTAAATTTTTATTCAATTCCTTTGAGAAAGCTCTCACTGACTGAAAATTTAACATAAGTAATTCTTTCCTAAATAATAAAAGAAGTTTCAGAAAAGTCGAGATTTAATTAGTATCTTGACAATAAAGCCAATTCAATACTTAACTGCTGTTTTCGTAAAAAAACCTTTGTTCTTAATCGGTAACAACAATACGGGTAACAAGACCGGCCACAACTAGGCCGGCAATAACAATCCGGCAGTAACAACCGATAACAACAACCACCACCAACAACAAAACCGGTAACAACTAGGCCGGCAATAACAATCCGGCAGTAACAGAAACCGGTAACAACAAGACCGGCAACAAACAATCCGGCACTAACACCGCCACCAAAAGGTAACAACAAAACCCTCAACAGCCATACCAGTAACAACCAAACCGACAACAACAAGACCGACCACGACAACCAGCAACAACAACAGCAGGCCGCCCTTACATACGCCCGCTGCACATCAACAGCAACAACTCCAGCATTGACATCAGCAGGGGCCGCTCTGTTAAAGCCCCACTGCAACAGTAACCAGCGGTGACAACAGCGGGGGCCGCCATAATATAGGCCCGCCGCCATACACAATACCCAGCCACCACCAGCAGAGACAACACCAACAGTAGCGCCCACCAACGGCCTACTCCAGAAACCGGGTGAGACCTATCCAACATAATTTAATAAAAACTTTTTTTTACCTCACTAGTAAACGATATAAGCAAAGATAAGTAATAACCCATTTATACTGAGCTATAATGCGTGATTTCAGACCAGTAATGCAAATTTGTTTATATCAGCTTCAAGTGCGTTCGTTCCTTTGTTTTAGGCCCGGTTTTTCAGTACAAGTTCAACTCAATTCATCAGTTAAACTAAGCTTAAACTTGTTACGAAGTTTTTCAGTCAACTTTAAACGAAGTTTAAACGTAGTTTAAGCGGCCAATTTGGCAGGGTTAAACTCTAGTTAACCTGTCAGCTGTTTGCATATTTGATGGTTTTGGTTGTGAAACAATAAACTGAACGCAATTAAAAAAGGACGATATTTTTATATTTAATTAAATACTGGATATATCATCTGACGAAAGTGATTATAGTGATGCAGAAATTAGCGAAATCCTAACTATTACAATACTGAGGAAAAGCAATGGCGTTGAATATGTAAACAAATGTAATCTTTTGCCGTATCTAGATAAAAAAAAAACCAATGTTGCCGTATAACAAGCAAATCTTAAAAGCGGCCTTAAACTGTCACTGAAAACCCGCTCTGCAGTTTAACTGGGGTTTAAATTTATGCCGAGTTTAAGCAAACTTAGTTTAAACTGAGCTTAACCAAGGACTGAAAAACCGGGCCTTAAAGTATCAATCGAACAAGTTTTACGGTTTGAATTAAACTTGTATGAACCAAACATCGTATTCGCTGTATAAATTGTTTTGGATGCGTGATTTTGTAAATGCGATTTCTATTGGGGGGGATGTGCCGCGTTTTGATCTCTTCTATGAAAATCACGCATTTCATTCAGTGTAAATGTAGTGTAAATTTATTATAATGAAGTTCATATTAGGCTTAGAAAAAAAAAAAGGGAAATTATCTTTGAAATTAAAAACAATAAACAAGCAAGTCCGTGAAACAAGCTAACCTAAGTAAAGTCAACATTATACTTTTTTTGTTTTATTATAAAGAAAAGGGAAAAAACAGAAAAAAAATGTTGTAATTAGTTTAAATACTTAACACTAGAACTATTCTAGAGTCTGTTAGAGAAGAACCACCTTTTTTTTTTTTGTAAAAAGAAGAAAAAAAAAAAATAATAATAATAATTCTTTTTGACTAATGATATAAATTAAATTAAGGTAAATATCCCAATAAATAAATAGATGCTTTTTTTCTCCAATGAAACTGTTTTAATTATAATTGAGTAAAATAATGTATGAAATGATAATAAAACTAAAGGCCACAATTAATATAACAATATCTATACAACTTATAAAATAAAGTCGCTAAAAAGCTATGTACGGAATTGGCTTCGCACAGAATGCTCCGATTTCAAAGCGGTTTTTTGCATTTTAAAGCTTAGCTGTGTGGGATGGACTTTTTTTTATATAATGTGAAGGAATATATAAAGGGGGCGTGGCAATCGGACAAAATGTGGTAAAAAAACATACGTTTTTGGTTTACACAGCCATACATCATAACCTAATCAACCGATTAGAATGAATCTTCCTTGAAGTTAAACTTTGAAATATTTACTTTCGTTCTGCATCAAAAAAAATAGTTGATTTCTTTCTAATTTAACCAAAATTGTTTAAACAAAAGCAGCACTTTTTCCAAAAAAATTTGTTTGTGTGTTTGTTCGCTGCCAACCGAATAAGTAAGCTGTGGTGAGCCATTCATTTGATGAATTCGCGAAAGAGCTCGGTAGCGTTACTTTACTTCGGACGTATGTATGTATGTAATGTTAATTATAAAGTTTAAACATTATCAACCTGTGTGAAACAAGGTGCGGGTTGCTAGTAATATAATAAATCAATAATAAATAAATAAGCAATAATAATGAATAATACATAAACTAATAAATAAATGAATGAATGAGGTCTCGCTGACTAACTGGGTTTTTTTTGCTAGTCCGATTTGATTGTTGTTTAATGTAATTGTAAACATACCTTACCAGACGTTCCGCTAGCACTTTTTTTGGATTCTTCAGGAGTATTATATTTCTTATGCTGTAGAACAACCACTAGGTAAACCAAAATATAAATTAGCGTTTTGTAAAATATACATCCATGTAAACACGCCTATGTAAGCACACAAATCATTTCAACAATAACTCGTAATATTGGTAATTTTTTTATAACTACGTTAAAAGTTTCGAAACTCGATTTATTACATGCCTCGAGTGATTTTCTCATAATCTTCTTAGGTAAAGATTTGATTAGGTCTAATATTACTTTGAACATGTTAGGCTTAAGCAATGGATTTTGCATCAAAAATGTTAAAAATGGGATTGCTGACTCTGTCAATTATTTAGAAGGCATAGGATCTTTTTTAGGTAAGGAGCCATCGAGATAAGGTGCGTCGATGGCCATGGATGAGGGGGGGGCAGCACCAGGGCGTCGCAACAATACCCGCGGCGCCCCCTTATATTGTTCGGCACTTTTTGTTATATTTTTGTTTTTCAAAGGCATGTTTATGGCGCAGGACGGTAAGGTTGGCAAGAGCCCACCCCAGCCGACAATGACTAGCCACAGTGCGACCCCAGATCATGCCGACCGCCTTCCTTACTGCTCCATTTTGACGCGTTACCATAACAACATTTTAAAAAGTCCTCAAAATTAAAATTTGCGATTGGCCCCTAAAGTCAGTTCTGTTTTGACATTTGTGTAGTAAACACATGCGAAATACACGTTAATAAACAATGTTACGCTACACTGCTCCAGAACGCGGAATATTGCTGACTATTTATTTGACCAATAATCGGTCGGGGCCAAACGGTTACTGTGAATGGTGAGCGCTACAGAGCAATGATCAACGAGTTCTTTTTGCCGCAACTTGATGAATTGGGATTGGAAAACATGTGGTTCCAACAAGACGGTGCAACAGCACACACTGCACGTGCCACAACCGATATGCTGAACATCGGAAGCTTACTTTTGCGCCACCTTGTATATAAAAATGAAATGTCTTTCGTATTACCGCGAGCCCTGCCCAAACGGCTAAACCGATCCCAATGCTGTAAAAAGTAGTTTCTTGGAGCTTCTTTGTGGAAGGTTTATAGATAAAAAAAATTCTAAAATGTTTGGTTTTGCGTCCGAAAAATGCAGAAAACTGAGACCTCACGATTTCGCATTTTTCTTGCGTTTTCAGTACATTGTATGCCACCAAACTAACAAACCGCTGAACCGATTTGGTTTGTGTTTGGAACATGCGTCAGCGCTTTGAAGGAAAACCTTCCTACCATAAATTGACTATAGAATATCTTTGTACGATATAGGTATTGATGAGAGTTTTAACAAGGAGGTAGTACCGGGTTCATATGAGAACCCATTCCCGAAATATCGACAAAAATGTGGACTAAGGGTGACCCTAGGAAGATTTTATACGATATGGGTATTAAATTAAAGGTATTAATAAGGGTTTTAACAATAAGTGGTTTTCACGATCATATGTCAACCTTTTAAAGAGATATCGACAAAAATGTGGACCAGGGCTGACCTAATGAGTTCGCAAGTTTATTGCATTTTCAGTACTTTGTATGCCACCAAACTACTAAATCGTTGGTCCGATTTGGTTTGCGTTTGGAACATCCGTCAGCGCTTTGAAAGGAAACGTTCCTACTGATAGATACCTCATCTCACCTCACTTCACCACAAGGCACCTCAACACACCTAACCGTAGCTCACCTCACCTCATCACAATTCACCCCACCACAAGTAACAGTAATTGTCATGCATAATTCTTCGGGTTTGCGTTTTTTATTCTTTCATTGCAATTAGTTCGCGTATTAATTAAAAAATAAATACGTATGTACTTATGAACCCGCGGAAACTTAAAAAGACAATGCAATGATGGAGATATGTTAAAAACATCAGAAAATTTAGCGATTGAAAAATATTAAAAAAAGTAAACATTGGATTCAGTGATTGACAGCTATAAAAAATTTGTATAAAAAAAAAGTGAATTGTGTTTTTGTGCTGATAATAATACATTTTTGGTTCTTTTTTCGCAACTTTAAAGTTAGTTTTTGTGAGCACTAATTATGCCCCCAATACGACGCAATATCGGTCGTCGTACCCATAATGCTAGACGTTTGTCTAACCGCTCAGAAGAACAGCGCGAACGATTTAATGTAGCCAGTCGCGACCGAAATGCAAGGTCACGTTCTGCTCGAAGTGAAGAAGAAATGGAAGAACGTAATTGGAATGAAAGATTGAGGATGCAGCGTAGTGCGGTTGTTCGTAATCGATCTAATGATAGGAGTGAACGTTACAATTTGAATGTTCGTGTTCGTAGACAAACCCGCGTTCGTAAGAATTTAGAACGTGTCGCGTTCGAATACGATTCCGCAGTTGATTACGGTTCACACACATCCATTGTCATTGGCACAATGAACAAAATCTGTCAGTATTGTGGTGCGAAAAAATTCAAAAATGAAGCAGTGGGGTTATGCTGTGCAAACGGAAAAGTGAAACTTCTGGTATTGCAAGCTCCACCTGAGCCTTTGATTGCATTGATGTCCGGAGCAACAGCACAATCGAAGCATTTTTTAGCAAATATACAAGCATATAATTCGTGCTTCCAAATGACGTCGTTTGGCGCAACTAATATAACACATAATGACTTTATGCCGACTTTCAAGGTAATTTAGTCGCGTGATGTCAATATATGAATATACATTTTTGTTCAGCAAGTCGGCCTTAGAAACCTATGTAATATGATATCAAACACCTAACCAAAAGTGGGAAAAAAGCTCCATTCGGAGCTATAAAACGCTCTTTTTTCGGAGCCTTACCCTCAGAAATAAGCTCATTTCCAAGCCCTAAATGAGCAAAAAATTGTTCTACGTGGGCACACTAAAAGGAGTCCGAAAAAAGAGTCCAAAAAGACATCGATTCCGATGAATTTGGAGCGTTTTATGACTCATTTTAAATGAATTTTGGAGCGTTTTTGGAATCATTTCGGAGTCATTTCGGATCCTTTTTTAATCCTTTTCTTTTCAGACTCATTTTAGACTCATATTCCAGCACTTTTTTCCTATATTCTGATTGCTCTTAGAGCCTATATTTTTTACATTTTTATCCTCCAAGTGATTCCTTATTTTAAATGACTTTTTCCTCCATCAACTTTCGTGCTACACACTTTCCAGAACTTACTTTCTGTTAGAACAATTAAACTTTCAATTGCCCCGACGCACAACTTAAGAATATTGATAAACGCTCAGAACACGGAGTCTCTACGTCCCCGCAAAAAAGCATCAGAAAATGCTCCAAATTGTTCCCTTAACTGAGCATTGGCGTTTATCCGCTTTAAAATGTTCATTTTTTCTGCCAAGCCTCAGTAAACCTTCATAAAAAAGTACGTTTTTGGATTATTACGAAATAACACTCCAAAAAAGCTCAAATATGGGGCTCTTAGATCTTTATTTCGGAGCGCTCCGGCATTGGTTATCCGGGAACTATGTATATTTAATGACAAAAATACATGTAAGTGGAATTCTCTTAAATTTTGCTGATTTTGTTGTCCACACAGGTGTGTACAGATATGTACGCACTTTTATTCATAGCTTAATTCAATAAATGGTTATAAACTACAACTTTCTTTCAAATAGATTCAAGGGCAAATTTATCATCGAATAGGATCATTGTTACCATTGCCCAATATTAACCAACAATTTTTGCAAATTTATTTTATCGGCAATTCGAATGTCGAGTTGGATCGTCGATGTGCAATTCAATCGAACGTCAGGCGAGAAATTGTGGAACAGCTGCAGATATTGTTGCATCAAGAAAATGAATTGGTTCGAGTATTTGAAACAGCACTTGATCGAATGCCATCGGATAACCATAAAGTTGTCATTCATGCAGATAAAGTACCACATGGACAACATCCAGGTAGATTTAATGCGCCCAGGATTGATGATGTTTCCATCGTAATGGTTGGAGAGGAATTTCCATCACGCGACATTGTTTTGCATTGCCGAAACAATCAGCTGCAACGTGTTTGTGAATGTGATGCGTTGCAATATCCAATATTGTTTTGTCGTGGAGAAGATGGATATGAACTTAGTCTTCGATTGATAAATCCCCAAACCGGTACGAAAAGTTTACATTTAAATAAGCATTTCTGTGGCTGACTTCGATAACATCAGTTTCAAAGAAAATTTGCAAAATATTATGCTTTATAACGCATCAATAAAATTAATAAAATAGCCATGTGTAATATTGATGTACATAGGTCTAAACAAGAGGGCACTGTTGTCAAATAGCATAAAATTTTGCAATAGTACATTTAAGAAGGCAGCCCGATATATTTTTTGTATTTTAAGTAAATATAAACATTTCAAATTATCTTCTAACAGGTGAAAGTATTCCAAATAAGAAAGTGAGCGCAATGAACTACTATTCTTACCGATTAATGCTACGTGAAAATGAATATAGCCATATTGTTAATTGTCGAAGGCTATTTCACCAATTTGCTGTTGATATGTATGCGAAGATTGAGACAGAACGTCTAAATTTTATAAGATTCAATCAGCAAAAGTTAAGATCGGAAGAATACATTCATTTGCGTGATGCAATAAATAATGATGTTAATATGAATGATATTGGCCGTTTGATAATTTTACCGTCAACCTACACAGGTAGTCCGCGTCATATGCATGAGTATGCACAGGATGCGATGACTTATGTTCGCCATTACGGGCGTCCAGATTTATTTTTGACCTTCACATGTAATCCAAAATGGGATGAGATCAAAGAACATTTGTTTAATGGTCAAATACCTTCCGAGCGTCATGATATAACGGCACATGTTTTTAAACAAAAACTAAAAGCTTTTGTGGACTTCATTGTAAAATTAAAAGTCTTTGGTGAGGTTCGTTGCTGGATGATTTCCGTTGAATGGCAGAAAAGAGGTTTGCCACACGCGCATATGTTAGTTTGGTTGGTGAACAAAATAACACCAAATGAAATTGACAGCGTAATATCTGCTGAGATCCCTGACCAAGCCATAGATCCTGAGCTATATGAAGTGGTCATAAAAAACATGATACACGGTCCATGCGGTGACATAAATAGAAATTCATCATGTATGGTTGATGGAAAGTGCTCGAAACGTTATCCTATGTCATTGGTTACAGAAACAGTA
Source organism: Merzomyia westermanni (assembly GCA_949987695.1). NCBI lineage: Eukaryota > Metazoa > Arthropoda > Insecta > Diptera > Tephritidae > Merzomyia > Merzomyia westermanni. The sequence continues at coordinate 140,067,857 of OX465292.1, forward strand.
AGCGGCAATGATGGATACCCTTTGTACCGTCGTCGATCAACTGATGATAATGGAAGATCAACAGTGATTAAATTTCAAAACCATGACTTAGAAGTTGATAATCGCTGGATCGTTCCTTATTCACCACTGTTGCTTAAAACGTTCAAGGCCCACATAAACGTTGAATATTGCAATTCGGTGAAATCTATTAAATATATTTGCAAGTATGTGAATAAAGGCAATGATATGGCCGTCTTTGGTGTTGTGAATGAAAATCGAAATGACGAAATTCTTCAATATCAAATGGGTCGATACATCAGTAGCAATGAAGCAATATGGCGCATTTTTTCTTTTCCGATACATGAAAGGTATCCAACCGTTATGCACTTAGCTATTCATTTAGAAAATGGACAACGTGTGTACTTCACGGACCAAAACGCTGCCCAAAGAGCCGCAAATCCACCGTCGACAACCCTCACTGCATTCTTCAAATTGTGCCAAAATGACGTATTTGCAAAAACGTTGTTATATGCAGAAGTACCATCATACTTTACATGAAATGCATCGAATAAAGAATTTCAAAGACGTAAACAAGGCACACCAGTTCATGGCTTCGCAAATGTGTTTTTTACAAGTGCTTTAGGACGAATTTATACCGTGCATCCTAACAATGCTGAGTGTTTCTATTTACGTATGCTGTTAATTAATATTCGCGGTCCAACCTCATTTCAAGATTTGAGGACGGTCAATGGAAATTTGTGCGTGACGTATCGTGAGGCCTGTCAAAGATTGCACTTACTTGAGTGTGATGCACATTGGGACAACGCGCTTAATGATGCGTCTCTTACGTCTTCTCCACATCAAATAAGAACATTGTTTTCAATTTTGATATCAACATGTAACCCATCAAACCCAATTGAGTTATGGAGAAAATATCGGGATTGCATGAGCGAAGATATTTTGCGCCGCATGCGTCTTATGACTTTAAACGAAGATTTGCAGTTTACTGACGTAATATATAATAAAGTATTGGTTTTAATTGAAGATATGTGTTTTTCGATGGCTAATATGTTATGGTTTACTTTCAATCGATAGTCATTTGTTATTTGGTTCAATGCGGTTGGTTGGGTGACAGTTTTGATTCACCTTCCGGTTTGACGTTTAGCTACGGGAAAGTGCGTGATTTTGCTGAAGTGGTAGCACAAATATTCCCATAGAATGGAAAAGGCACCAATAACGGAACTTTTAATTTCCAGACAAACAAGTGTTTGGTGTGTTCTTGGTGTGCCCATAGTTAAATTGCGGGTAACCCAGGGCGCCCGAAAGTGTCAGAAAAAAGGGAAATGGGCAATTGTCATCAAAAAGGGTGTTTCCTTTGGAGGGTGAGTTCAAAGTAATTATGTTGGTAAAAGTGCACGAGTACAAAGTATGCACGGAATAAACAATGCCGTTTTTGTAATGCAATACCTTGAAAAACAAAAACCAATGCATTTCCAAAACCACCAAAGTGAAGGATATGCCCCAAAATGCCATATTATCCAGGGTGGGAGACACATGGAATCCCATCCTGATCCCTGACCTTAACACAGCTGACATCAAATTTTCAAACGAACGCGAGTAAAACTAGGAATATTGCCAGAATACATTTTAGCAGCAAATGGCAATCCATTATTAGTCAACTTGTAAAGTATGGTATAATTAGACTTGAATGAGTTTAAAGCGGCAGTGATTTGTTGCTATGTGCTTTATTAACGAAACCAGTAGATCGGAATATTATTGTCAATGGCTAGGTCGGATGGGGAGCTCCATGTGTCTCCTACTCCAAACTCAGTAGCTTGGGGTTCCATGGGTTACCAAGGGAACACACCAAGCGTATGGTCTAGAACCTTCCTAATTTTGCGCGCCGACGAAAGCGTGCCTTCAGGGTTCGGACTTAATCAAAACTGCAGTAATTTTAATACCTACTGCACTTTACCAAAATCTACTACGCTTTATGCTCCCTTCTAATAGTGCCACAATCTGATTTATTTTGATAAGTGATGCTTTTTGTTAACTATAAACTCTTATATGAAGTAATTCAACAATACAAACATTCTTGCATTTTATTTTGTTCCATAGGAAAAAAAAATTTACCATCAATAAAAATAGCCATTGAGTGTGGATAGGCGAGATGCCTAAAGTCTTAAAAAATGGGCCACCCTAATGTAACTTTAGCGCCCTTCCAATCACTCACACCAACCCACCCACCTGTGTGGGCATGCATGCATATTCGTGTTTTGTCAGCACACATATACATGCATGGGGGTGTGCATGTCTGGGTTCACCTCCCCTTAAAACCGGAGGATGATTTTCAGGTTCAACGGTTGTCCTCGATTGAAAAACCGTCTACTTTTCCAGAGACAGTCGACACGACCACATCACGGCCCGCCCAGGATTCTTCGCCCGCATCAATAACTATTAATCAAGGTAAAATAATTGTTCATAATTATATTTTTTATAAATATACGGCCACATTTTTATAACGAGAATTCTCGTTGTTTCTTGTTTATTTTCATTTCGAGCACAAATTCGACCGCCGTGCTTTTGAGCCACCGCCGCTCCCAGTTAGCACCACGCTCGAATTTACATGGTCCATCTCCCCGTCTAGAGGAACCTGCATACAGTCCACAACAACAAAAATTGGAGAAAGAATCTCAAAAAATCTAATTTGGATCAAACCACCAGAAGCTGCCACACAATAAAAGTGGAAAAAACTTCAATATTGTACACTCTGCCGCAATTACAAACAACTCTGCCATACACTCTGCCGCAATTACAAACAACTCTGCCATACACTCTGCGCAATTACAAATAGCAAACAACTCTGCCATACACTCTGCCACATACCACAACCAACAACACCAACTTTATACAACAAATTCGGCCGATCACCACATCAAAGCACGTAAGTTGTATATTTCTTGCCACTTAGTTTTTTTTTTGTGTGTTGCATACAATTGTATAAAAGTGCCGCCCGCGAGTGTAATCAAACGTAAGTGCGTTTAGTGAATATTTTACAGTAGTGATTTTTTTGTTCAGTTAAGTGCTTTATTGTTCTTTAAATTTTTAATTAAATTAAACGCTTAAAAACCCTTGTGTCTATCCGGATTATCCCCCCATCAGTGGTAAGGTTTTTTGGACACAGCGCAAGGCAAGAGGTAACATAACCTCATTTTCACAAATAAGTTCACTTAGCCTTTCGATCTTCAGTTTGTTTTTTTTGTTTTTTCCACTTGTTTTTTTCCGTAATTACAGAGCAAAATTTTAATCGAAGGCTAGTTATTATTTTCTGATAAAATTCACTATTTTTATAGCACTTTTCTTTGTTTTCACATTTCTTCATTTAATATTCACTTTCGCTCGTTTGATACACCGCGCACTTTATCTGTGTTTGTTGTGTATTTCTTTATTGCGGCAACACATACACACATTTATATATACGTATTCCCTTATACGTGTGGGTGGCGAGTAAGTCACAAAGATTTTGTTCAAATTTTGTTTAAATTTTTGCGTCTGTAGCATACAAATATTCGTCAGACAAATCGGCCAAGTCTGCAAAATAATTCAAAAATTGACAATAAATAAAAATAATTGAATTAAATTATACATTAATTGAGTTTATTACAAGTTTATTGAGGTTGTTTTGATTTTCCTGGGTAAAATACTGCCTTTACCTTTTCTATTCAGCATTTATCTTGTACGGTTGAGCATTTCATCGTACTTTCAGCTATATTTTTTCGGTTTTGTTTTGATTCTCCAGATCCTCTAAGTCCCAAATATGGAAAGTTTCATTAGGCTGGCTGATTCGATTTTTGAATTCGAATCAGACTACAATGAATTAGAGGATTCAGTCCACAGCAAGTACACTCTTGGGCTTCAACAAGAGGACTTGAAGGCAATGTGGAGAAAAACCAGAACGGCTTATGACGACTTACTTAATGCAGATAAGTTAGAGGCCACTGGTATAGTTTCTGTCAAACAGAAATATAAGAGGTCATATGCAGTATATTTACGCTGCATGTCAGACATGGCTACACGCCAAGCGACGTACAACAAACCAGAAAATAAATCTGAAGAAAAGCCCGAATTGGAACACAGTATCCGCCTGCCTCCATGTGATACTGAAGTTTTCAAGGGCGATTATCTGTCATGGCCAACATTTCGTGACATGTTCACGGCCATATATATCTTAAATAAACGCCTAACACCAGTGGAGAAATTGTTCCATCTGAACAATAAGACACAAGGTGAGGCAAAAGATATCGTGAAAAAATGTCCGCTCACGAATGAGGGATTTGATACGGCCTGGAGAAATTTATGCGAGCGATACGAAAACAAACGTATCCTAGTAAACTCGCAACTCCAAATATTATTCAACTTGAAAAAGGTAGAGAGTGAGTGTGGTAGCGCGATTAAAACCCTTCAGCGCGAAATAAATAATTGCCTCTCGTCCCTGCGAAGTCATAAAATTGACACTTCGAACTGGGATGCAATTATAACGTATTTGTGTTCGACGAAATTGCCGGAGAGTACGCTTGGTCTATGGGAGCAAAGCATAGACCACAAAGTGGAAATATCCAAGTGGGAGGATATGGACAAATTCTTGTCCAACCGCTTCCAGGCACTCGAAACAGTGTCTGGGTTCATAGGGAGTTCTTCGAAAGTGCAAAAGCCGCAAAGTACGCGGATTGCCAACGAAACCCCTGCAAAAAGACTTGGTACATACCAAGCAAACGTGACTAAACTACTGTGCACAAAGTGCAAATCGAATGCCCACAGATTGCGAAACTGTCCCCGTTTTCTCAAATTAACTCCGGTGGAGAGAATTAACTTTGTCAAATCCACCAAGGGCTGTTTGAACTGCCTATCCCCAGGACATACTGTGTCGAAGTGCACCAGTTCTTATGACTGCAACAAGTGCCACTCTCGACATAATACGCTCCTGCATGCGGAGTCTCTTCAGACGCAGGCAACCACCAGCCCTAATCAGTATCGTGCTGATAATGCTGCCTCAACTTCAAAACAGGCACAAGAGAGACGGGAAGCTGAAAAATCTGTTTCGGCCATAAACAGAAATGTTAAATCCTGCCATGTTCATTCAAGTGCAGGTGTTCTGCTAGGGACAGCTCGAGTAACCATTCATCATAATGGTACAGACTTCCCAGCAAGAGCACTGATTGATTCTGGTTCAGAGTGCTCGTTTATGACAGAACGACTCAAACGCAGAATCAATTTACCGGCAAAAAGGATGCATGCTCAAGTTTCGGGCATCACTAATGCCGTGTCCGCTCAAGTCAAGGAGGCTTCCAATATTGAACTCCGTTCACCAGTGGACCCTTGCTTCAGCTTAACAACATCAGTTCTAATTCTAGCCAAACTAACTGGGAATCTGCCATCCTGCCATATCAATGCTACGACTATGCAGGCTTTCCCAGACTTAGTCTTGGCAGATAAGCGATTCTACATCAACGAGGAAGTTGATATTGTACTTGGCGGATACGTATATCCGCAAATTATATTGAGTGGGCTGAAAAAGAATGTACTTAGTACACTTCTCGCCCAAGAAACGGTGTTCGGTTGGATATTAACCGGGCGCATAGAGGCACCGAATCCAACCAGAAATATAGTGTCCTTCTACAGCGAAGTTGCTTTGGACAAACAGCTGACCGCATTCTGGGAGTTGGAAAATCTTCCAAGAAACAAAAGCCCAAACGCAGATGACAAGTACTGCGAAGATTTATATAGAGAAACTACGAGTCGTAGAGAGGATGGAAGATATGTCGTCTCTCTTCCATTTAGACAGGACTACCCAGATCAGATAAACATAGGAGGGTCTCTTAGGCGGGCGTGTTCACAATTTTTTAGAAATGAGACGCGGTTAGCAAAGAACCCGGAATTAGGGAAAGAATATATAAGGGTCCTGTCTGAATACGAGACATTAGGGCATATGCGAAAAGTTAATGCCATTGTACCAGCCGATTCGGCGGACAATTACTTTTTGCCCCATCACGCCGTAGTAAAGGCGGAGAGTACCACCACTAAGGTACGCGTCGTATTTAATGCGTCAAGCCCAACGGCAAATGGTACAGGTTTAAATGACATCTTCCTGCCAGGCCCGGTACTACAATCAGATCTTCCAGTACTTATACTGCGATGGAGACTGTATCGGTACGTTTTCAATAGTGACATCGAAAAGATGTATAGGCAAATTTGGATGAGCGATGATCACGTCAAATTCCGAGGATGTTTTATCGAACATCGCCTCAGGAACCAATAAGCCTTTACGAGCTGAAAACGGTCACTTTCGGGGTTAATTGTGCGCCAGATGAAGTAGAGAGTTCTCACCCTACAGCATCTAGCATACTAAGGGAAGGCATGTACGTAGATGACGTACTAGCGGGGGGACACACACTCGCATCGGCCATTAACGCGAGGAATGAGATTCGACAAGTCTTACTCTCCGCGGGCTTCCCACTACGAAAATGGACTTCGAATACTGAGGAAATTCTCAACGACATCCCAATATCGGATCGGCTGACCGAGGACTTTCTGGCATTCGAAGATACCAGCACCGTTAAGGCATTGGGCATAAGATGGAATGCCCATTCAGACCTGTTTTACTTTAAAGCAGGGTCACTAGAAGAAAGTGAAAAGTTAACAAAGCGAGCGATTCTATCCGCCATCGCCAGACTCTTCGACCCTTTAGGATGGCTTTTACCAATGGGCATTGTGGCCAAAATTTTGATGCAGAACATCTGGTTAGAGGGCACCGATTGGGATGAACCAGTTTCGTCCAATACATTGGAACGATGGCAAAACTTCAGACATCAATACCACGAAATCGACAACATAAAGATACCACGATGGGTAAACTTTTCACCAGAAGATGATGTCGAAATACATGGATTCTGCGATGCTTCGGAAAAGGCATACGCTGCAGCTGTCTACATGCGAGTCAAAAGGAATGATGATATCTTCGTGAATCTACTCCTTGCCAAAACCAGAGTAGCGCCCGTGAAGACCATCTCACTTCCACGTTTGGAACTTTGCGGCGCAGTACTGTTAGCGGAAATGATGGAATCAATATTCCGAAACATCAAACTGGGACCAGTGAAACAGTATCTATGGACGGATTCCACCATCGTTTTGGCATGGATAAGGAAACCACCCTGTTCCTGGTCAACATTCGTCGCACACAGGATTACAAAAATCATCGACCTAGTCGGCAGCAAGGACTGGCTTCATGTCAACTCGGAAACGAATCCAGCAGACTTAGGAAGCAGAGGACTACCGGCATCGGATTTGGTCAACAATTATTTGTGGTGGCAGGGACCTTCTTGGCTACAAGAAGACAATTCCCAATGGCCAGTACAAGAAAAGGAGTATAATACATCCGTGGAGGAAAAGAGAGCGCAGGTCTACGCAATATCAACGCAAAAAGAGATCGAGATTCTTGACCGGTTTTCGAATTTACCGAGGGCTTTGAGGGTACTATCATATATTATGAGATTCTTTAGAAGAACTCATCCCAAGACAAAAGCTTCCTTTCAGGAAAAATCGTGCCTAATCTCATCCGGTGAGATCAAGACCACGACGCAACTCTTGATTAAACTCTATCAAAAGCAACATTATAAGGAGGAATATGTAAACTTGAAGAAGGGACAGGTAATCGATAGGAAAAGCGAGATATTGCCACTCAACCCATTCATCGACAAAGATGATATTATTAGGGCGGGTGGTCGTCTTGGAGCGTCTCAAGACCTCGCTTATAACGAGCGCCACCCAATCATACTGCCATACAATTGTAGGTTGACGCGTTTGACAGTACAAATGATACATCAAATCTCTCTCCATGGGGAAAACCAGCTAATGCTCCGTCTCATCCGCACCCAATATTGGATTCCGAATGTCAAGAACATGATTAGGGCCACCATCCATAACTGTAAGGTCTGCACCATTTATAAAAAAAGAGCGCAAACCCAACTTATGGGTACCCTTCCTTGCGAACGCACTACGTTCACCCGCGCGTTTACCAATACCGGGGTGGACTTTGCCGGGCTTTTCGACATTAAAAGTTACCGCGGTAGAGGATGTCGATTATCAAAGGGCTATGTTTGCCTCTTTGTTTGTTTCACGACTAAAGCGATCCATCTGGAAGCGACCAGTGATCTTAGCACCCCATCCTTTCTAGCAGCGTTTTCACGTTTTATCGCTAGACGAGGATGTCCGAGAAACATTTACTCCGACAATGGTACCAACTTTGTCGGCGCTTCACGATCTTTGAGATCTGAATTTAAAACATTTATCTCGGAAGCCCGAGACAAGACTATCTCCAAGTATAGCCATCAAGCCATGACATGGCATTTTATTCCGGCCGGGGCTCCACATATGGGGGGACTCTGGGAGGCGGGAGTGAAGAGCTTCAAAAGCCACTTCAAGAAGGTAGCCTCGCCTCATAAATTCACGCATGAGGAATTCCATACGCTATTGTGCCGGATTGAGGCATGCCTCAACTCGCGGCCACTTAGTCCAGCCTCAAATGAGCCCACGGACCTGGAACCCTTGACCCCTGGGCACTTCCTGACTGGAAGTCATCTCCTGGCTCCGCCAGAACCCGAGGTGAATGAGAGCCCTGCCTCCATTATTAATAGGTGGCAGAAGCTCAAGGCTCTTCATCAAACCTTCTGCAGGCGATGGAAGGTGGAATACTTATCCGAACTTCAAAAACGAGTGAAGTGGAAGCATCCGAAACAAAATATTAATGTGGGGGATCTCGTTGTCATCAAAGAAGACAACTTGTCTCCCAATGAATGGAGGCTCGGCCGAGTTACCCACGTACACCCCGGCGAAGATAACCGAGTGCGTGTAGTGGACCTCATGACCGAGAAGGGGCAGATCAGAAGACCGTTGGTCAAACTGATTCTGCTCCCTATGGAGGGAATGGCTGGCGAGAGGCCGGGGGCCTCATCTTAACCATTCCCTTCCATCACCTCCCAACCGTTTTGACCTCCCCTTTCCCAAAATTCCACCCTTCACTCGCAACCCTTAACGAGGACACCAGAAAGCCTACCGCAGAAGGGCGATCCATTCTGCCCCAGAAAACGCGATTGCACTCGATACCGAGGCCAAAGAAAGCCTAACGCAGAAAGGCGGACCAATCTGCCACTTAAAATCTATCCACCTGCCACAATAAGTTAGTAGCAGATCGTCCCACCCTCATATACATAACTCCATGCAGAACTATAACCGTTATACCCAACAAGCATTTTGGTGTAAATATTTCGAATAATTTACAGTAAATTACAAACAATAGGCGAAGATTTTTGCAGACTCGATGTAAATTCACGCTTGGGAGGAGAGCAACCCATCGCCGTTGTACCAGTTGCAATGTTTAATACTAGACTTACAGCGGTTGCTGCAACAAGTACGAGTGGATATACAGTTGTGTTCATTGGCACAGCAAATGGTTATTTGAAAAAGTAGTCGTCGAATCGACAGACACTGCAAATGAATACTCTAACGTACCAATGAAATAGGGTTCACCAATTAATCCAGACATGCACTTTTATAGTCTAAATTTGAACATTTATGTTATGTCGCGCAACGAAGTAGCAAAAGTAAAAGTCTACGATTGCTCTAATTACACAAGACGTGCTGTATGTAGGTGCGCGTGTCCCTTATTGTGGTTGGTGTTCTCTTGAAAATAAATGCAGTCCACGCTCCAACTGTCAAGATAATTGCAAATGATCCATTATACTGGGTTAGTTATAAAACGGGAAAATGTACCAAGATTACAAGTGTGGTACCACATCAACTACAATGGACTACCGCAAGAACCCTAGAGCTCATAATAGATCATTTGCCACAATTGAAAGAAAATCTCATTTGTGCATTTACCACAGAAGAGACGGCTCTATTTATGAACGCAACCAAGAAGAGGAACGGCGTGAATTACACAACGCCACTTACTGATATGCTACCTCAAATCGAGCAAGAAAAACATCATTTCACAGCTAAATTATCGGTGCGGACAAAGGATGGGCCAGACTTAGTATCGACAGATTTTACCCTTTTTTGATTGTAAAACACATTCATCGTGTACGCGATGTGTTTCTTCTAAATTTCCATGTGACTGGTGTGTGGAAGCTCATCGTTGTACACATGACACAGCTGAAAATTGTCGTAATGACATTCTTGTCACTGGCGTAAGTAGGATTGGTCCCAGCTATAGCTCAGGTCCTGGGTTTTGTCCAACTATTAATGCTGCTGGTACTAATAAGTCTATCAAAGTGAAAGTACACATAATTGGGCAATTCATAGTACAAACGCGTTTTCATATTTCTTCGAAGGGCGCGTAACTAGTTTAAATACACAACTTTTGGGAAATACCATATAGTGTGACAATATGGAGTTTCAATATACTTCTCGTTCACCTAATTTGACTGCAACATTCGCTGTTATCTGGGGCGGTTCCAAACCCTTCGATAACCCACATGAGATTCATGTTGTAGTATATAGATGCCGTGATATGGCTGACAGTTGTGGAATGTGCTTGGCTTTGGTTGAAAAGTACAATTGTGGTTGGTGTTCATCCACAAATACGTGTGAAGTAGAAGAACAATGCAACAAAAATAACGAAGGAAAAACAGATTGGCTCAATCGTATGGAGACTTACCCTAATCCTGAAATTCATTCATTTTATCCAAAAACTGGTCCATGGGAAGGCGGTACACATATCACAATACGTGGAAGAAATTTGGAAAAAATTTTCACCGATATTTATTCAGGTGTAAGGATCACTGGCATTAATTGTATGCCATTTCAGCAAAATTATATCCATGCAAAGGAATATATATTGAGGTGTAATAATAAATTTTAATGTGTTCTTTATTGTATAGATATGTTATTACTTCTGCCTTTGTACTTCCTGTGTCATTTTTTTTTTTTATTAAAGATGATACAATACAACAAATTTGAAAATATAATTTTCTAATTTGTTGTTCGAATCATCAAGCAAAGGTTAAGCTTCAGTGGATCGCAGTATGGCAGCTGCTCTACCACTTACAACACCTTGCCCGTTACCAAAGTCGTTTACAATTGATTCTAGGCATTGTCATTGTATTAAATAATGTTTTAATATATAACTAGCGCGTCATACAGGTGATATTTAATCCTCCCGCATTTGCTATGTTACATATAACATTGGCATCACATATATCCATTGTCGTTTATAAATAAAATTTAAAAACTTTAAATGGTTTAGAGAAGCCATACAATGCAATTGTCCCATATTTATCATTGCAGTCCAGCACGGATACGACCTTAGAGGCGTTCAGGCATAATCCAACGGACGTCGCATCATACCACTGTTCGCTCGAACAAGTATTGTACCATTGGTCCGTACCTGCGGTTCCTCTCGTACTACGCAGGAATGCTGTCGCAATAATAATTGTCATTAGTAGGGTAAAACTTACCTGTCTCACGACGGTCTAAACCCAGCTCACGTTCCCTTGAATGGGTGAACAATCCAACGCTTGGTGAATTTTGCTTCACAATGATAGGAAGAGCCGACATCGAAGGATCAAAAAGCGACGTCGCTATGAACGCTTGGCCGCCACAAGCCAGTTATCCCTGTGGTAACTTTTCTGACACCTCTTGTTAAAAACTCTTTAAACCAAAAGGATCGATATGCCGAGCTTTTGCTGTCTCTGTGTGTACTGAACACCGAGATCAAGTCAGCATTTGCCCTTTTGCTCTATGTGTGGTTTCTGTCCGCACTGAGCTGGCCTTGGGACACCTCCGTTATTATTTGAGAGATGTACCGCCGCAGTCAAACTCCCCACCTGGCAATGTCCTTGAATTGGATCATACCTGAGTGTTGGAGTTATACCAAATTTTAATTATGATAATAACACCGAAATGTTATCATTTCATTAAAATATGTTTACAATTATATAACAAACTCGTGATACTTTGATCAAGAAGCTTGCATCAAAACCCAATACCATAAGACATATAAATATATCCATATAATGGCTAAGCAATGATACATGTTCCATTTAATCAAGTAAGTAAGGAAACAATAAGAGTAGTGGTATTTCATTGTTGATAAATAACCGAAGTTATATATCTCCCACTTATGCTACACCTCTTATGTCTCCTTACACTGCCAGACTAGAGTCAAGCTCAACAGGGTCTTCTTTCCCCGCTAATTATTCCAAGCCCGTTCCCTTGGCTGTGGTTTCGCTAGTAGATAGGGACAGCGTCTCTTGGGTTTTACGTGAGTACCGGCGACGGCTTAACCTCACGGTGCCCAGAAGCACACGGGTCAAAGGACGTTTGACCAGCGCCCAAAGCTCGCTTACTTTGGTACCAATCGATTTTTGCGCAGAGTGGACACATCAATCACCTTGGTGAGGTTTCGAGGCCTATCTAGTACCTCTTGCCAATCTATGGGTCAAGGCGCCCGGTTGCAATGCAACTCCACATAATAACCACAGCCACCATGATGCTCCCGAAGGGCCTTTCCCATGAGCAGACTGGAGCAAGCTCCAGGGGCCTCTGCTCCCCGTGGTACCAACTTTTAAGTCTTTAAGGTTGAGTCACACCTACTCCGGACCGGCGGCCTAAAAGAAGTGAGGCTTAAACGCCCCCATACAACCAAAAACACACCTTACACGCCTTCAGACGGCTGCGACATAAGTCGCCGCCGCCTAAACACCATTCTCGCATACGCATTCAACATATCTACGTGCCGACTAGTGGAGAGGGTATTACCAACATTTAAAACCCCCTCAGATATACTAATTCCCCAACTGCTTAGATCCCTGACGTCCGAGTACAGTGGACACTCACACAACACATGAACCCAGTTTTCGCATACACCCCCGCACATACAACCGCTAGTTTCGCTCAAGGCCCTCTCATGCAAGAATGCATTGAGAGGACCATGACCTGTTAGCAGAAAACCCAGACTCAGGTTGAACCTGAAGTCAGGATTTTCTGCCACAAATGAAACATCGCGGATGTACTCGTACGTCACCCTTCCGTTGGGACTATTGTCCCAACGGTCCTGCCATTTCCCTATAACACACCCCTCTAGCCTTCTTTTGGCTTCTAAGTAACCCCCCTCCACATCATTGTCGGTTATCCACTCATTCTGCAGCAATGGGACGCTTATTCCCCTTTTCAACCTGAAGGCTACAGCACGCTGTATTACCACCAGGTCGAGAGGGGGAGCGCCCAACAACACCTGCATCGCATCCGTCGAAACAGTGCGACACACTGGCAAACACACAAGCATCATGATCCTCTGAATACTGAGGATACGCTTGCGGCCAGCAGACATCGTAACCGTGCGGTACCATACAGCGGCCCCATAAGTAGCACATGCTACAAAGAGGCCACGATATATGGTTCGCACGGCACGACGCCCCAGGCCCCAGTCGCTCCTCAGCATTCGACGCAACTGCCCGACAACACTCAGCATTTTACACTTCACATACTCCAAGTGTGGGATAAAGTTGAGCCTTTCACCCACAGTCAGCCCAAGGTATTTGACTTTCGTCACATACCTTAGGCTGACTCCGTTTACACGAACAACCGGTGGGCGACTCCGCGACAACTTGCCCTTAAGCAACATCATCGCGGATTTACCGACCGATATTTCCACACCCACATGATTGCCCCAGTTAGCCACTATTGCACACAGTGACTCACTGAGGCGCTCCACATTCGCCCTTGACTCTCCCTCCACCATAAGGAGGAGATCGTCCGCATACGCACATATCTTACATAGTGGCTCAAGTTGCCCGAGAAGGGAGTCCATCATAGTGTTCCATATATATGGACCACAGATGGATCCCTGCGGGCAACCGCGAGCCACCTCTATCTCCACACTTTCATTCATTCCTGCGATGAAAGCTCGTCTGTCCGAGAAATAACTCCGCCAAAGGGTTATTTCTAGGCAGCCGAGCTCCCCCAACCGCTCGATGACTCTGTCCCAGCGCAGGTAGTCAAACGCCCCCTTAAAGTCAATAAATATGCCAAGGACATATTTTTTGACCGAACTCCCTACAACATTCTGAACATGCATCCAGGCGTCTTCGATGCTGAGTCCTTTCCTGAACCCATATTGCCTAACCGACCGCGTACCCCCAGTAACCTCCTGAAGCCGTTCCACCAGGACTCGTTCCAGTACCTTGCCAAGTACTGGAAGGAGGCTGATGCCCCGATAAGATCTGGGATCAGACCTGATCTTATCGGGTGACTTCAGGAGAACGACAACCCTAGCTGTTTTCCACTCGCGTGGAAAATAACCCTCCCATATGCATTTGTTGTAAACGGCCTTCAAGTATTCCGGGATGAACTTCCACAAGCACTTGCACATCTCTCCGTTCAACCCATCAAAACCTGGAGATCGTTTAGACCTAACCAGGTCAAATGCATATCCTAGCTCCTCGTCATCTAGTGGAGGAACAGGCACCTCTTGTGCGGGAGGTACCTGTGTCTCCGCCCTAGGAAAGAACTCCGCGAGTAGAACATTAGCACAGTCCCTCCACGTCGATAGAGTAGTCTCACCGACGCGGAGGGAGCTGACGTCATTTGACCTACGACCCCGACAGATTTTATAAACCTGTCCCCAGGGGTCGTTCCGGTTGTCAGCTATAAAATTGCGCCACTCATCCTCCTTAATTTTCACAAGCATACTCTTATACTCATTCATCTCCCTCCCTAATTGACTCCTGAGCTGAGACATGTCATCCGAGTTGGTCCGCCGGGCACGTTGAAACTGACGCCTCACGTGCCTGACGGATCTCCTCTTCTGGGTCAGCTCACGCGTCCACCATCTGACGCGCTTAAATCGCGTCTTCTTCCACCTATGAAACATACTATCATTGACATTCCAAACACATTCATTCAGACGAGCAATTTTCTCGTCCACGGGCAGGTTTTCAAATGCGCTCAGCGGTATCAAGGATACCGCCGAACGCACTTGCTGCCCGTAAAAAACCCAATTCGCACCGGCAGTGCGCCAGGCCTTTATTTCATTCACACTTGGTGTGTCAGGAGAGGACCGAGGAGCGATCACAACCTGTATCAGATTGTGGTCACTCACCCCTGTACCTCCCCTAACACACCATTCAGATACAAACATTCTCATTGCTGCCTCATTCATAAGCGTAACGTCAATATCACTCTTACCCATGGGCCCATCAAACGTATACCATTCACTCGGTTCATTAATCGCATACACACCATTACTTAAGACCCATTCACCCATTGCCTCACCCCGTGTGTGGCTTTGGTATCCAGCCGAAAGGCTGGACAACTTACTGTGCCACACAGGGGATACAGCATTTGCGTCCAATCCCATGATAACAGGCGTACTACTCGCAAGGAGTAGTACCGTATCCAGGAATTGGAGATAGGGGTCCATGGGTTCACCAAACTTGCAGTATATGCTGGCAAAGAGGATCCTACCAAAAGAACCCTCAATGCCAACACACACTCCAAAGTCAGTCGCACTTACTAAAACACATTCGTACCTAGGTTCATTCACGACGACAGCGGCATTGCCCTTAAGGTCAGAAAAGACCCTAAAGCCTCCAGGGAGACCCCTTACTACACCGTTGGTGCAGTAAGGTTCCTGGAGCAGAGCAATGCCGCAGCCCTCCTCAGCCATACGTGCACCAAACTCACACATCACCGCGTACGCACCTTGACAGTTTTGCTGGTGGAGGATGACCCCCATCATTAATGTCTGGCAAGGGCGCGGGCAACAACGGCAGCATAGATAGGACACGCGTCGGACACCATAGAGTGTCCGGCGGGCCTACCCTTGAACTCACAGTTGCGACAATTTAACTTATTGCCGCAACGTGAGGCCAGATGCCCCTCTTCCCCGCACCTCCGACAGACATCGGACTTCACCCTACATTCGGCCACGCGGTGATCAAATCCCATGCACCTGAAGCAGGCAGGGATCAGGCTCTCCGACCGAACCCGGAAGGAAAACCATTTGACGTAACAACGTCCTGCCTCCAGAAGGACGGACATTAACTTGTCCGTTCCCTCTAGGACGACATTAGTTGTCCCGTCGGGGGTCACCTTCCAGGGTCGGCTGACCAACCTGACCTCTGTCTTGAGGCTGCCAGGGCTGAAATCCCTGAGATTCAGCCGGTACAATTCCTCCATGAACTCGTCAGGAGAAATTGCCGTATGAACCCCATGGACCACAACCCTGGTGCCTAGCTTCCTGTTCACACTGACGCTAAGCCCCACCTCTTTGAACTTGGTATTATTTAATACCTTCTCCACCTCCACGAATTTCTTTCAATTCGTGGACCCGTACCCCCAACGATGGCCCAACCTCCTTGACGATCTTTTTCACCACCTCCTTGGGAGGAACATCAGGCACGTCACTCCTAACGCCGACCAGGTCTCCACCGGTTTTGGTACCACGGCTACGGGCACTGCAGGTGCTGGCAGTCGCGGCGACGGCATCATCACGCGATCGGCTGGTAAAGACCCTCCGATGCGTGACGATACATCACCGCGTCTGCAAAGCACCTCCACCTGTCCGCGAAGTCGTGCATTTTCGGCTATTGCCGACATCAGGAGGGCCTCGTACTCCGAGGATACCTCCATCAGCCCCTTCGCCGACTCGAGGCTCGCACCCTTGGCACCAAACACCAGCTCGCTAAACCTGGCGGTGATCCTCTTCATAGAGACAACCAAGGAGTTGTCCCTGGAAGAGTCTCCTCCCAAGGCAACCGCTTTCTTCCCTCTAGAACCCTTTCCCCCCTTTTCCTCCTCACCTTCATCCTCCCTATCCCCTTCGTCTCCCTTATCGTCAACGACCGGCTTGTCGGGCGCGTTCGTCTCGTCGGTCTTCTGTTTGTTGTCATGTTTGTCCGTTTTGTCCGGGGTAGCCGTCACTCCCGTCTTGTCAGTCGCGTCCGTCTCACCCGACTTGTCGGTCTTACCCCCTTTCGCACCAATGGCAACAAAATCAAGGCCACTTACCCCAATTTTCGGAAATTCTCCGTTACGGCTCGATAGTACGCTCCTTTCGGGCTCCATACTCGGCATACCGCAGGCTCCCTTTTGAATTCTCCTTGGTGGCGACTTCACAGGCACTTCGCCTTCAATTTCCCCCCCCGAGGTAGACTCATCGACAAATGTCGAAGAGCCTCCGCTCCCAGTGGGCTTTGCACGCCTGCGCGTGCGCGGTCCCGCGGTCTTCTTCATCGCCGGTTCGAACCCTCCCAACAAGTGCCTACCTGCAGTGAACTCAGACACAATCACTCACCTGTCGCTTTTGGCTGGGAGTCCGTAACCAGAGGCAAACCGATGCCCACCGGAAAATCGTCCACGGAGCTGTGAGGAAGCGAGCAACCCCTCGCGGGATTAGTCAGTAGCTGACGTAGTATGCCTAACCAGCCGGTCAAGGCAAAACGCGTTGGCGCCACTCACAATGTCAGCTAAGCTGACGCTGGCCACTACCGCCGCCCCGACGGTCGGAACACTGTTCCCCGTATCGGGGATGAGTCGACCTAGAGCGAAACTGGCGCCGACCGATCTGGTAGACTTAACACTACCGCGACTACTACTCCCGCAAGCACTGGTAGCTGCCTCGGCACAAAACTCCGTGAACAATAGTCCACTAGGCAAGTGGTCCAACACTGTATCCAAAGGGACCAGTATTTTGACACACTCGAATTTATCGCTGGGTACGTACTCACAGCCGATAGAGTCGCACACACAACCACACTTGTTTACGCTGGCAAACACTTGCTGCTTAGGCTGAAGCCGCGAGTCAGGCCACCGCTGTCGACCAATCGCAACGCACTAAACACACGCAATGATTTTCGCCCAATAGGAGCGCACTAAACACACTATGGTTTTCAACCAATCACAGCGCAGAAATATCACGCTATGGTTTTACGCCAATCACCAGCACTGTATATCGCGCTATAGTTTTAGTCCAATCAAAAGGCTTTATGTCGCGCTATATTTTTAGCCAATGGGAAAACACTTTACTCACGCTATGCTTATCATCCAATTACAATGCACCAAATTGTTTATATCCGCACTACTATTCACCAAAAAATAAATCACAATAAAACTGAAAGTGAGTAGATACGGACAGTGGGTGTTTTGATTATCGTGGATACCTGCCGGCGACGGCTTAACTCCACGGTGCTCTTAACACTCGGATCAAATGGGACGTTTGATCAGCGCCCAAAAACAAGTTTTTGGTACCAATTAACGTACGTGGGCGGCCGTACTAGTTACCTTGGTATGGTTCGAGAGCTATCTAAACCTCTGCCGTGCTATGGGTCCGGCACCCGGTTGAAAGCAACTCCACTTCGAGCCGCAACGACCAAGTACCGACCCCCTGTATATTTTTCGTCAATTGTTCATGTCATGGATCAAACAAAGTCTGGCCCAGAATGAACTTTCACTATATTATCACTACTGATTATCATCTAATTAACGCTTTTGATAATCTTTCTTCTTTGTTTACAACTTTGTCAGTTCTGCTAGTACCTCCGAATCAAGATTCTTCGGTTACCACAAATTCACTTGATGTATTCAAGAATACATCAAGCATTTTCCTCATAAAGGGTCGGTACAAGATCGAGGCCACTTCATGAGGCCACGGCCGTCATCCGACTCTCTTTCCTCCAAACTTTACTTCAATTTTGACATTATGCCTAACCACATAATGTCCACCAATTTGGGCATACACCCCACCAATAATACACTTTGCATTCAACGAATACATCAAGCGTTTTCACCAATTGAAAGAGAGTCGTTAAACGGTCGTAGCCCAGGAAGTGTAGGCTCTCCCCGCATTTGGGTTGAACCACAGCCACCACGAAACTCCCCGAAGGGCCGTTCCCTGCGAACAGGTAAGGCGGCCACAACACACACGCGAATGCCGGAGCAAAACACCTGTGCGCTGTGACCACCCTAGGGCTCCTGTTCCCCGTGGTACCAGAGAAGTCCCCTGGTTGGACTCGCAAGTAGCCTGCACCCCCCTTACGCAGTATGTGTAAAACAAGCCACATTCAGGAAGTGTTAGCCAGACTACTCACTAACCGGTAGAGCCCTGCCCAGCTCTCGGTCCGGCTGACCGGGATTTTTGTCGCCTTTTACGACTGGCATGCCTTACCCCGGGTATATTCTTTAATTCCTCTCCCCTACCCGGAGGGGTGAGTAGATAGGGACAGCGTCTCTTGGGTTTTACGTGAGTACCTGCCGGCGACGGCTTAACCTCACGGTGCCCAGAAGCACACGGGTCAAAGGACGTTTGACCAGCGCCCAAAGCTCGCTTACTTTGGTACCAATCGATTTTTGCGCAGAGTGGACACATCAATCACCTTGGTGAGGTTTCGAGGCCTATCTAGTACCTCTTGCCAATCTATGGGTCAAGGCGCCCGGTTGCAATGCAACTCCACATAATAACCACAGCCACCACGATGCTCCCGAAGGGCCTTTCCCATGAGCAGACTGGAGCAAGCTCCAGGGGCCTCTGCTCCCCGTGGTACCAACTTTTAAGTCTTTGGTCGGACTTCGCAGTCGAAACTACTTCCGGTTGAGTCACACCTACTCCGGACCGGCGGCCTAAAAGAAGTGAGGCTTAAACGCCCCCATACAAAAACACACCTTACACGCCTTCAGACGGCTGCGACATAAGTCGCCGCCGCCTAAACACCATTCTCGCATACGCATTCAACATATCTACGTGCCGACTAGTGGAGAGGGTATTACCAACATTTAAAACCCCCTCAGATATACTGATTCCCCAACTGCTTAGATCCCTGACGTCCGAGTACAGTGGACACTCACACAACACATGAACCCAGTTTTCGCATACACCCCCGCACATACAACCGCTAGTTTCGCTCAAGGCCCTCTCATGCAAGAATGCATTGAGAGGACCATGACCTGTTAGCAGAAAACCCAGACTCAGGTTGAACCTGAAGTCAGGATTTTCTGCCACAAATGAAACATCGCGGATGTACTCGTACGTCACCCTTCCGTTGGGACTATTGTCCCCTGTCGCTCCTCAGCATTCGACGCAACTGCCCGACAACACTCAGCATTTTACACTTCACATACTCCAAGTGTGGGATAAAGTTGAGCCTTTCACCCACAGTCAGCCCAAGGTATTTGACTTTCGTCACATACCTTAGGCTGACTCCGTTTACACGAACAACCGGTGGGCGACTCCGCGACAACTTGCTCTTAAGCAACATCATCGCGGATTTACCCACCGATATTTCCACACCCACATGATTGCCCCAGTTAGCCACTATTGCACACAGTGACTCACTGAGGCGCTCCACATTCGCCCTTGACTCTCCCTCCACCATAAGGAGGAGATCGTCCGCATACGCACATATCTTACATAGTGGCTCAAGTTGCCCGAGAAGGGAGTCCATCATAGTGTTCCATATATATGGACCACAGATGGATCCCTGCGGGCAACCGCGAGCCACCTCTATCTCCACACTTTCATTCATTCCTGCGATGAAAGCTCGTCTGTCCGAGAAATAACTCCGCCAAAGGGTTATTTCTGGGCAGCCGAGCTCCCCCAACCGCTCGATGACTCTGTCCCAGCGCAGGTAGTCAAACGCCCCCTTAAAGTCAATAAATATGCCAAGGACATATTTATTGACCGAACTCCCTACAACATTCTGAACATGCATCCAGGCGTCTTCGATGCTGAGTCCTTTCCTGAACCCATATTGCCTAACCGACCGCGTACCCCCAGTAACCTCCTGAAGCCGTTCCACCAGGACTCGTTCCAGTACCTTGCCAAGTACTGGAAGGAGGCTGATGCCCCGATAAGATCTGGGATCAGACCTGATCTTATCGGGTGACTTCAGGAGAACGACAACCCTAGCTGTTTTCCACTCGCGTGGAAAATAACCCTCCCATATGCATTTGTTGTAAACGGCCTTCAAGTATTCCGGGATGAACTTCCACAAGCACTTGCACATCTCTCCGTTCAACCCATCAAAACCTGGAGATCGTTTAGACCTAACCAGGTCAAATGCATATCCTAGCTCCTCGTCATCTAGTGGAGGAACAGGCACCTCTTGTGCGGGAGGTACCTGTGTCTCCGCCCTAGGAAAGAACTCCGCGAGTAGAACATTAGCACAGTCCCTCCACGTCGATAGAGTAGTCTCACCGACGCGGAGGGAGCTGACGTCATTTGACCTACGACCCCGACAGATTTTATAAACCTGTCCCCAGGGGTCGTTCCGGTTGTCAGCTATAAAATTGCGCCACTCATCCTCCTTTATTTTCACAAGCATACTCTTATACTCATTCATCTCCCTCCCTAATTGACTCCTGAGCTGAGACATGTCATCCGAGTTGGTCCGCCGGGCACGTTGAAACTGACGCCTCACGTGCCTGACGGATCTCCTCTTCTGGGTCAGCTCACGCGTCCACCATCTGACGCGCTTAAATCGCGTCTTCTTCCACCTATGAAACATACCATCATTGACAGTGGGTGTTTTGATTATCGTGGATACCTGCCGGGGACGGCTTAACTCCACGGTGCTCTTAACACACGGATCAAATGGGACGTTTGATCAGCGCCCAAAAACAAGTTTTTGGTACCAATTAACGTACGTGGGCGGCCGTACTAGTTACCTTGGTATGGTTCGAGGGCTATCTAAACCTCTGCCGTGCTATGGGTCCGGCACCCGGTTGAAAGCAACTCCACTTCGAGCCGCAACGACCAAGCACCGACCCCCTGTATATTTTTCGTCAATTGTTCATGTCATGGATCAAACAAAGTCTGGCCCAGAATGAACTTTCACTATATTATCACTACTGATTATCATCTAATTAACGCTTTTGATAATCTTTCTTCTTTGTTTACAACTTTGTCAGTTCTGCTAGTACCTCCGAATCAAGATTCTTCGGTTACCACAAATTCACTTGATGTATTCAAGAATACATCAAGCATTTTCCTCATAAAGGGTCGGTACAAGATCGAGGCCACTTCATGAGGCCACGGCCGTCATCCGACTCTCTTTCCTCCAAACTTTACTTCAATTTTGACATTATGCCTAACCACATAATGTCCACCAATTTGGGCATACACCCCACCAATAATACACTTTGCATTCAACGAATACATCAAGCGTTTTCACCAATTGAAAGAGAGTCGTTAAACGGTCGTAGCCCAGGAAGTGTAGGCTCTCCCCGCATTTGGGTTGAACCACAGCCACCACGAAACTCCCCGAAGGGCCGTTCCCTGGGAACAGGTAAGGCGGCCACGACACACACGCGAATGCCGGAGCAAAACACCTGTGCGCTGTGACCACCCTAGGGCTCCTGTTCCCCGTGGTACCAGAGAAGTCCCCTGGTTGGACTCGCAAGTAGCCTGCACCCCCCTTACGCAGTATGTGTAAAACGAGCCACATTCAGGAAGTGTTAGCCAGACTACTCACTAACCGGTAGAGCCCTGCCCAGCTCTCGGTCCGGCTGACCGGGATTTTTGTCGCCTTTTACGACTGGCATGCCTTACCCCGGGTATATTCTTTAATTTCTCTCCCCTACCCGGAGGGGTGACCATCATTGACAGTGGGAATCTCGTTAATCCATTCATGCGCGTCACTAATTAGATGACGAGGCATTTGGCTACCTTAAGAGAGTCATAGTTACTCCCGCCGTTTACCCGCGCTTACTTGAATTTCTTCACTTTGACATTCAGAGCACTGGGCAGAAATCACATTGTGTCAACACCCGTTAGGGCCATCACAATGCTTTGTTTTAATTAGACAGTCGGATTCCCCAAGTCCGTGCCAGTTCTGAATTGATTGTTAATTGATAATCGTTATAATTTAAAAAGAATATATATATTTAAAAAATAAATATAACTTTAAAAATTTTAGCAAGAAAGTTCCACAATTGGCTACGTAACTACTATCCGGGGAACAAAAACCGAAGTTTTCTATTTACCCAGAACGAGTACATAAACCATGGTATTGCTTCCCAATCAAGCCCGACTATCTCAATCTTCAGAGCCAATCCTTATCCCGAAGTTACGGATCTAATTTGCCGACTTCCCTTACCTACATTATTCTATCGACTAGAGACTCTTCACCTTGGAGACCAGCTGCGGATATCGGTACGGCCTGTTGAGAAGTTTGCGTGACCCCACCATAAATTTTCAAGGTCCGAGGAGAAAATATCGACACAACAGTAAATGTCATGCTCTTCTAGCCCATCTACCATATCTCTCTTCGAAAGACTTCCATGGTAGTACGACTATAAAACAGAAAAGAAAACTCTTCCGATATCTCTCGACGGCTTCTTTATGGTCGTTCCTATTGCCAGGATGAGCACAAGGCCCATTTTTAATAACAAACGGATACTCAACAGGTTACGGAATTGGAACCGTATTCCCTTTCGTTCAAAATTATTCAAATCAATTTATAAATTTAAAAAAAAGAATTGAAAAAACAATATTGTTTTATCTTTTGATTCTTTTTTTTGTATGAATTTAAAAATTGTTTGTAATTTGTAATTTTGTTTTAATTAAAACTTGAAAATTTTCGGCTTTCGCCTTGAACTTAGGACCGACTAACTCGTGATCAACCACTGTTCACACGAAACCCTTCTCCACTTCAGTCCTCCAAGGTCTCATTCGATTATTTGCTACTACCACCAAGATCTGTACCAATGGCGGCTCCATGCAGGCTTACGCCAAACACTTCTAAGCACACCATTGTACCCTCCTACTCACTAAAGTTTCAAAATTTATAATTCAACCGAAATTGTATTATAAATCATCTACTTTAGCGGTAATGTATAGGTATACAACTTAAGCGCCATCCATTTTAAGGGCTAGTTGCTTCGGCAGGTGAGTTGTTACACACTCCTTAGCGGATTACGACTTCCATGTCAATTTTGACATTATGCCTAACCACATAATGTCCACCAATTTGGGCATACACCCCACCAATAATACACTTTGCATTCAACGAATACAGCAAGCGTTTTCACCAATTGAAAGAGAGTCGTTAAACGGTCGTAGCCCAGGAAGTGTAGGCCCTCCCCGCATTTGGGTTGAACCACAGCCACCACGAAACTCCCCGAAGGGCCGTTCCCTGCGAACAGGTAAGGCGGCCACAACACACACGCGAATGCCGGAGCAAAACACCTGTGCGCTGTGACCACCCTAGGGCTCCTGTTGCCCGTGGTACCAGAGAAGTCCCCTGGTTGGACTCGCAAGTAGCCTGCACCCCCCTTACGCAGTATGTGTAAAACAAGCCACATTCAGGAAGTGTTAGCCAGACTACTCACTAACCGGTAGAGCCCTGCCCAGCTCTCGGTCCGGCTGACCGGGATTTTTGTCGCCTTTTACGACTGGCATGCCTTACCCCGGGTATATTCTTTAATTCATCTCCCCTACCCGGAGGGGTGAAGGACAGGGGACAGTGGGAATCTCGTTAATCCATTCATGCGCGTCACTAATTAGATGACGAGGCATTTGGCTACCTTAAGAGAGTCATAGTTACTCCCGCCGTTTACCCGCGCTTACTTGAATTTCTTCACTTTGACATTCAGAGCACTGGGCAGAAATCACATTGTGTCAACACCCGTTAGGGCCATCACAATGCTTTGTTTTAATTAGACAGTCGGATTCCCCAAGTCCGTGCCAGTTCTGAATTGATTGTTAATTGATAATCGTTATAATTTAAAAAGAATATATATATTTAAAAAATAAATATAACTTTAAAAATTTTAGCAAGAAAGTTCCACAATTGGCTACGTAACTACTATCCGGGGAACAAAAACCGAAGTTTTCTATTTACCCAGAACGAGTACATAAACCATGGTATTGCTTCCCAATCAAGCCCGACTATCTCAATCTTCAGAGCCAATCCTTATCCCGAAGTTACGGATCTAATTTGCCGACTTCCCTTACCTACATTATTCTATCGACTAGAGACTCTTCACCTTGGAGACCAGCTGCGGATATCGGTACGGCCTGTTGAGAAGTTTGCGTGACCCCACCATAAATTTTCAAGGTCCGAGGAGAAAATATCGACACAACAGTAAATGTCATGCTCTTCTAGCCCATCTACCATATCTCTCTTCGAAAGACTTCCATGGTAGTACGACTATAAAACAGAAAAGAAAACTCTTCCGATATCTCTCGACGGCTTCTTTATGGTCGTTCCTATTGCCAGGATGAGCACAAGGCCCATTTTTAATAACAAACGGATACTCAACAGGTTACGGAATTGGAACCGTATTCCCTTTCGTTCAAAATTATTCAAATCAATTTATAAATTTAAAAAAAAGAATTGAAAAAACAATATTGTTTTATCTTTTGATTCTTTTTTTTGTATGAATTTAAAAATTGTTTGTAATTTGTAATTTTGTTTTAATTAAAACTTGAAAATTTTCGGCTTTCGCCTTGAACTTAGGACCGACTAACTCGTGATCAACCACTGTTCACACGAAACCCTTCTCCACTTCAGTCCTCCAAGGTCTCATTCGATTATTTGCTACTACCACCAAGATCTGTACCAATGGCGGCTCCATGCAGGCTTACGCCAAACACTTCTAAGCACACCATTGTACCCTCCTACTCACTAAAGTTTCAAAATTTATAATTCAACCGAAATTGTATTATAAATCATCTACTTTAGCGGTAATGTATAGGTATACAACTTAAGCGCCATCCATTTTAAGGGCTAGTTGCTTCGGCAGGTGAGTTGTTACACACTCCTTAGCGGATTACGACTTCCATGTCCACCGTCCTGCTGTTTTAAGCAACCAACGCCTTTCATGGTATCTGCATGAGTTGTTAATTTAGGCACCGTAACATTACGTTTGGTTCATCCCACAGCGCCAGTTCTGCTTACCAAAAGTGGCCCACTGGGCACATTATATCATAACCTCAATCTTCATATCAAGAAAGGTGAGGTTCTTACCCATTTAAAGTTTGAGAATAGGTTAAGGTCGTTTCGACCCTAAGGCCTCTAATCATTCGCTTTACCAGATAAGATTATTTAATATAATATAAAAATGCACCAGCTATCCTGAGGGAAACTTCGGAGGGAACCAGCTACTAGATGGTTCGATTGGTCTTTCGCCCCTATACTCAATTCTGACAATCGATTTGCACGTCAGAACTGTTTCGGTCTTCCATCAGGGTTTCCCCTGACTTCAACCTGATCAAGTATAGTTCACCATCTTTCGGGTCACAGCATATATGCTCAAGGTACGCTCTAGTTAGAGGTATAAATAATAATAAATTATTATTATACATAACTATATAGAACGCCCCGGGATTGAATTAATAGACTATTATAAATAGACTAAAAATTAATCCCATTAATTAAAAGTTAAGTTAATTACGCCATTAGGTTTATTATATATAACCCAATGACTTGCACATATGTTAGACTCCTTGGTCCGTGTTTCAAGACGGGTCCCGAAGGTATCCTGAATCTTTCGCATTGTAAATCATATAAATGCATACAATAAATATTAAAATCAAAGATTTCAACATTATTGTAAAATTCAAAATGAAATTAAGCATTATATATAATAAATCTATCAACACTTTATCGAATCATTAGGCATTTATTTAATGTTAATAAGCTATAAAGCAAATTAAATAAAATAAACTTAAAGCCAATGATCTTATGATAAATATTTTTTATGTTAATAGATTACAATGTCCTTATATGAAAAAAATGCACACTATTTTTATAATATTAATAATAATATTATATATATAATGATGAATTTTTCATAATGGATATTCAGGTTCATCGGGCTTAACCTCTAAGCAGTTTCACGTACTATTTAACTCTCTATTCAGAGTTCTTTTCAACTTTCCCTCACGGTACTTGTTTACTATCGGTCTCATGGTTATATTTAGTTTTAGATGGAGTTTACCACCCACTTAGTGCTGCACTATCAAGCAACACGACTCTTTGGAAGTATCTTTCTAGTAATCATTAACGTTATACGGGCCTGGCACCCTCTATGGGTAAATGGCCTCATTTAAGAAGGACTTAAATCGCTAATTTCTCATACTAGATATTAAGATATTCCATACACTGCATCTCACATTTGCCATTAAGACAAAGTGACTTAGTGCTGAACTATTTTCTTTTCGCTCGCCGCTACTAAGAAAATCCTTGTTAGTTTCTTTTCCTCCCCTCATTAATATGCTTAAATTCAGGGGGTAATCCCATATGAGTTGAGGTTGTATAAAAACTTTGTTTTTTAT
>OX465292.1:140100166-140122666 GCA_949987695.1 Merzomyia westermanni
ATACAAGTTGAAATTTCGTAAATGTATGAAACTTTGTAATTTTCATACAAGTTGAATACTTTGTAATTTTCATATAAATCCAAAACTTTCATATAACTACAAACTTTCATATAAGTACGAACAAGTTTCATACAAGTTGAATACTTTGTAATTTTCATATAAATCCAAAC
This sequence comes from Merzomyia westermanni, assembly GCA_949987695.1. Lineage (NCBI taxonomy): Eukaryota > Metazoa > Arthropoda > Insecta > Diptera > Tephritidae > Merzomyia > Merzomyia westermanni. Next base: position 140,100,337 of record OX465292.1, read on the forward strand.
TTTCATACAAGTACAAACTTTCAAATAAGTACGAACACATTTCATACAAGTTGAAATTTCGTAAATGTATGAAACTTTGTAATTTTCATACAAGTTGAATACTTGTAGTAAAAACTACATTTTCCATACAAAATCAATAGTTAAGCGGAAGTTTCCATAGCTGAACTCAAATCTCCATACATCTATTATAATTGTTTTCTGACACGCTCACCTCACAAGATTCAAAATACTTGAAGATTTTCAAACTTATATGAAAGTTATAATTTTCATACAAGTTGTAAGAAACATAAATGTATGAAGGTTTTAAATTTCCAAGATGTTTAAATTCATGTTAGTTTGAAGATATCAAACCAGAAAATATGGAAATTTAGTAAATTTATGAAACTTTGTAATTTCATATAAATCCAAAACTTTCATACAAGTACCAACTTTCATATAAGTACGAACAAGTTTCATACAAGTTGAAATATCGTAAATGTATGAAACTTTGTAATTTTCATACAAGTTGAATACTTTGCAATTTTCATATAAATCCAAAACTTTCATACAAGTACAAACTTTCATATAAGTACGAACACATTTCATACAAGTTGAAATTTCGTAAATGTATGAAACTTTGTAATTTTCATACAAGTTGAATACTTTGTAATTTTCATATAAATCCAAAACTTTCATATAAGTACAAACTTTTATATAAGTACGAACACATTTCATACAAGTTGAAATTTCGTAAATGTATGAAACTTTGTAATTTTCATACAAGTTGAATACTTTGTAATTTTCATATAAATCCAAAACTTTCATATAAGTACAAACTTTCATATAAGTACGAACACATTTCATACAAGTTGAAATTTCGTAAATGTATGAAACTTTGTAATTTTCATACAAGTTGAATACTTTGTAATTTTCATATAAATCCAAAAGTTTCATATAAGTACAAACTTTCATATAAGTACGAACAAGTTTCATACAAGTTGAATACTTTGTAATTTTCATATAAATCCAAAACTTTCATATAAGTACAAACTTTCATATAAGTACGAACACATTTCATACAAGTTGGAATTTCGTAAATGTATGAAACTTTGTAATTTTCATACAAGTTGAATACTTTGTAATTTTCATATAAATCCAAAACTTTCATATAAGTACAAACTTTCATATAAGTACGAACAAGTTTCATACAAGTTGAATACTTTGTAATTTTCATATAAATCCAAAACTTTCATATAAGTACAAACTTTCATATAAGTACTAACAAGTTTCATACAAGTACAAATCTTTCACTATACAAGAAAGTTTTAATGATCACCTAACATAAGTCAAAATATATGGAAAATCAAAAAGTAATGTTTTATACTTTTCATTGATATATTATCCAGTTTATATCATTAGTAAAACCTCAACAGTTGTATGGACAAATGCATAATTTTACATAAAATATACAAATTTATTATCAATAATTTTAATTAAATTATTAACTTGAAAATTTATTTAACAATTACTTTTCTATTTAATTTAGAGGATATGTGAATAATAATTTTTATGTTTCATACAAGTTGAAAAGTAGTAAATGTATGAAAATTTCCAATTTCCAAATATTTGACATTATACTAAATTCGTTATTGTTTGAAGGTATCATCAAACCAGTAAATATGGAAATTCAGTAAATCTATGAAAAACTGTATTTTTCACATAATAAATCCAAAACTTTCATTATATAAGGACAAACAATGAAAGACAATTAGACAATTTAATAAATATATGAATCTTTGTATTTTTCATTTCATTCTTATTTTTATACTTATATAAAAAACACAATTATATTACAATACATTAATTAATTGTAATTGTATTATGTTATTTATTGTATAAGATTTGCAAATGTTATAAATCACATTCTTACTTAATAATATAATATGATGAGACCAATATATATTGCACATCATCATATTTTGCAAAATATCTTATACTTATATAAAAACACAATTATAAAACAATTATATATAATAATTGAAGTTGTTTTATGTTATTTATTTTAGTATAAATTTTGCAAATTTTTCATTATTCTTATACTTATATAAAAACACAATTAAAATACATATTATATAATGTATATTGTAATATACTTGTAATAAAATTGTAATTGTATTATGTTATTTATTGTATAAGATTATTGCAAATGTTATATCACACATTCATACTGAATATAAAAAACACATTTATAATGATGGATCCTCATTATAATGTTCTTTATATATTATAATATAATTGTTTTGTGTTTTTTATATGTAGCAACAATAGAATATGGATATTTCTGACATTTTGCATTATTGTATAAGTTAACAATGACAATGATCCACAAGTTTATTTTCCCCTCCAGTACGCACTACTGGGTTGCATTTGCGAACCAAGCTAATGCTGGGATATAAAAATGCATATAGATACATATTTACATCAGTTAAGAACATAATTATGATAATGATATTGGTACCGTGTGCAAAAGCATTATTAACTCCAACGGAATTGTCACCTTATGCTGGGAAGAACAATGGTATCAAGAAGGACAGCTTAATTGCAATGCAAAGTGACCAAACCAGTATCGAGAGAAACTGAATTGTTGCTACACACAAAAATGCAATACAAAAAATGCTAAATGAGAAATAAACATGCAACGGGAGTTATCAGCATAGAAAAAGATGGACAAACAGGTATGGAGAAGGGCAAAACCAAAGCTCTGCCCATTGCGCAAAAATGAGAACATCCATTGGAGGAGTCTTGAAACAACCACTTGTTATAAGCTAGTCCCTTCAGTCGAAATACATAGTATTGATTGGAACTTAAATAAAGTATTTGTAAAACCAAAGGAAGTGGACTTTATTTGGCGCCCAACTAGCAGGCTTCCCGAAAAGAAGAGGACCATAGAACCCCTGAGGAGCTGATTTACACCATTATTAATATATTGATGAAATTATTTATGTAAGTGGTTTTTCAAATATTGGTTACGTGGAACTTAAACATTGAATTTTATGTGTTGTGTGCATTAAAAGTAATTTATAAAAATTAAAAACACCACATGTTTGAAAATTGTTACGAGATTTTTTTCGATGCCCCAAAAATTTAATTTACATTTCTATTTGGAACTTAAATATTGAATTTTATGTGTCGTGTGCATTAAAAGTAATTTATAAAAATTAAAAACAGCACATGTTCGAAAACTGCAACGATATTCCGAAGTTTTTTTTACATTTCTATTTACTGCGTTGAATAAAAAATATAAAATAAATTATAGAAAGTTAAAAAAAGTGCTGAAAGTCATTCGAATTTTTTTCACCTAATTGGTATCAAATGCGCTACTGCGTTCGCTACTTTTTACAGTAAAACTTCTTTAAGTACTTTATATAAAGTAATAAAACTATAAAAGATACGTGCATATGTGTTAATTTAATAGTATGATTTGACATTTACTGGCCCAATCAAGGCCCGAATTTAAAAAACCTGTTTTTGTGAAATTTTTCACATTTATAAATTTTTTTTTACAGTTTACAGCAAACAAGCTTACATAGATAAGCCCTAATATTCCCATTTATATTTGTTTAAATCTACTTATCAGGTTGCGCTTTGTGGAGGATTTTGCTTCAAAATCTGCGAGAATATTTTATTTTTTATATAAACTTAATTTTTTGTGCTTTCATGACTGTCGAATCCAGGAAGTTGTGATATCGTTAGTACATACAATAAACAATTCAAATGAAATAAATTGTGTCAAGTTGTGAACCAAGTCTTTTGTTGAAGGGTGAATTTATAAGTGAAAATGTTTCTTAGTAGAGAACAGGTGTTAGACATTGTCAATACCTCTAATGAACGTACCAAGCAGGAGCTGGTAGAGCAGATACAACGTCTAACTTTAGCCGTTAGTCGGTTGGAACCAGCCAGTGTTGAGCCGTTCTTACCAGTATCCATAAACCCATTAATTGAACAAAATAATGCCAGTTTAGACTTGATTAAATCTCTACCCGAATTTAAAGGTGAGTCTTCCACGTACCCGGCATGGCGAAGTGCCGCAGAATTCGCTATGAGTTATTACAAAGAGGGGTCGGAAAGGTATTATGTAGCCATGGGGATTTTTAGGAATAAGATAGTTGATTCTGCCAACACTACCCTCGCATCATTTAATACCGTTTTAAACTATAAGGCGATAATTTCCAGGCTCGATCAAACCTATGCTGATAAAAGGCCATTATACGTATTGGAAAACGAGCTTAGTATTTTGAGACAGGATAATTTGTCAATTGCAGAGTATTACGACAAGGTGGATAGGCAATTATCGTTAATAATCAATAAACAAATTATGACTCATAGTGGCAATAATGATGTTGTAGAAGCTCTGAATGATCGTGCCAGGGATAATGCATTGCGCGTCTTTATATCTGGGCTCCGTCGACCAATGTGCGACATACTTTTCTCGGCAAGGCCGAAAGATCTTCCATCTGCTCTCGCAGTCGCACAAGAACTTCAAACGAGTCATATGCGTTATGACTTTGCACAAGCATTTGCAATGGGTTACACCCCAAAGCCTAACAACCCCAGAGCATCAGTGCAACAGCAGCAACCACGCTCCTATCCGAATGTTACGAAGATGCCAACCCCAATGGAGGTTGGCAACGGTTCATCCTTTTACAGACAGCATTCCTCCAATCCTTATATGTCACAGCAACAACCACGCTCGTACTCGAATGTTACGAAGATGCCCACCCCAATGGAGGTTGACAACGGTTCATCCTTTTACAGACAGCACCCCACCAATCCTTATTTGTCACAGCAGCAACAAAACAACAATTTTTCTAAGCCTAACATATTTACATACACCCCTAAGCCGCACATTTCCAATTCTAATCAGCAATTCACGCATAAACGAGCTCGTGAACAATCGAGTTCCGACCGAATACCTATCCAAAAGGCGCAGAAGATTAACTTTATGCCAGATTCAACTAACCCGAATACGATATGTGAGACTGAAGCTCAGGAAGGTGTCGAGTGTAGGGACTACTACTATAGTGATTATGACCAACACAGTGATTGTATTATTTTTGGGGAGGGAGATGCCATTGCAGATCACGACGACGTTATAAATTTTTTAAACTAAATTCGCTCCTGCCGTATATTACTAAGACAACTAGAAACGGTCAGGAGCTTCGTATTTTAATTGACACGGGTACGTCAAAAAATTATATCAAGAATTCTCCATTTCTTCAAGGTGTTAAACTGTTAGAAAAGCCGTTTCGTTTAAGTTCGATTAATGGGACGAATATCATTGATAAAAAATGTTTAGTTAATATATTAGATCATACCTCAACATTTTATTTACTTTCAAATTTAAACATGTTCGACGGTATTATAGGGTATGACTTTCTTAGGAAAATCAATGCAAAAATCATCACTGACAGAGGGTATTTACTTTATCGTAATGGCAAAGTAAAATTACAATATCTCTCAAGTGAACAGGTCAATTCAATAACACTAGAAACAGACTCAGTCCCATTTGATTTTCAATCTAAATTTCGTCATATAATAAGTAAAAACGTAAACGCTTTTGCTGACCCAGATAGGGCGTTGCCACACAACACCTCTGTGAAGGGCAGGATCCGCACAATTACCAACGAGCCGATATATAGTAAAAGTTATCCCTACCCTATTTCAGTAGCTCCCTTCATTAACAAAGAAATTGAAACCCTTCTCAAGGATGGTATTATTAGGAAATCATGTTCGCCCTACAACTCACCAGCTCATGTGGTATCCAAAAAAGGGCTCGATGAGTATGGTAAACCGAAGTTGCGGATGGTTATAGACTTTAGGAAGATCAATGAGAAAACTATCCCCGATCGATACCCCATCCCGGATACATCAATAATTCTTTCCAATTTGGGAAAATCTAAATACTTCACTACCTTGGATCTTAAATCAGGGTTCCACCAAATTCTCATGTGCGAAAAAGATATGCAAAAAACGGCGTTTAGCATAAATAATGGCAAGTATGAATTTTGTCGGTTACCTTTTGGCTTAAGAAACGCGCCTAGCATATTTCAAAGGGCAATAGATGACGTCCTACGAGAGGGTATAGGAAAGTTTTGCCACGTTTATGTCGACGACATAATCATTTATTCTCCTGATGAAGAGTCTCATTTAAAAGACATCGATGCTGTTTTGGAAAAACTTGAAAAGGCGGGGATGAGAGTATCGCCAGAAAAGTCTAAGTTTTTCAAAACCGAGGTAGAGTTTTTGGGTTTCTTGGTATCCGAAAAAGGTATCAAAACCTGCCCCGACAAGGTAAATGATATTATTAATTACGAACCCCCAAAATCACTTCGAGCATTACGATCATTCCTCGGCCTATCCGGATACTATCGGCGCTTTGTAAAGGACTATGCTGCTATAGTGAAACCGTTGACTGCATATCTCCGAGGTGAAAATGGTAACGTAAGTGCGCGGAGTTCAAAAAGTGTAAAAATTGACCTTAGCTCAGAAGCACTCCAGGCGTTTGAAAAAATAAAACGGGTTTTGGCTTCTGATGATGTTCTGCTACAATACCCTGATTACAATCAGGCATTCGAGCTAACAACTGATGCCTCGTCTAGTGCACTTGGTGCAGTTTTGTCCCAAAATGGTCGTCCGATCACCATGATTTCACGCACACTATCACCTTGCGAACAAAACTATGCAACTAATGAACGTGAGCTACTTGCGATTGTATGGGCACTGAAAAGACTACGGCATTATTTGTATGGAATAAAAAACATAAATATTTTCACGGACCACCAGCCACTCATATTTGCCATTTCGGAAAAAAATCCGAATGCAAAAATGAAAAGATGGAAATCTTTCATAGAAGAGTTTTCACCTACATTCCACTACAAGCCTGGAAAAGATAATAAGGTAGCAGACGCGCTTTCCAGACAGTACTGTCACAACCTTAATTGTACGGAACAAAGCCAAAGTGTGCACAGTGAAGAGTCTTCAACTTCTGTCATTAAATCGGTTAAGTGCCCTATTAATCAATTCAGAAATCAGTTAGTTTTATCCGAATCAAATACATTTAGCAAAACCACTAAGATACTTTTTCAAAATCTTGTCCGGCATACAATCTTTTTCGACAACATCGCAAATTTAATACAGTGCATAAAATATGCTGTTAACCCCAATGTTAGCAATGGCATTCATTGTGACCTTTCGACTTTGGCCAAAATACAACATACCCTAAAATTAACATTTCCCGGGGTAAAGTTTATCCATACAGAAATCCTAGTGATAGACTTGGTTAACAAGGACGATCAGCTAGAAACAATAGCAGCTGAGCATAACCGCGCTCACCGTGGATTGCACGAGAATTTCCAACAAATATCTAGAGAATACTACTTTCCAAAGATGAAAAAAATGTTGCAAACGATGATTATAAATTGCAAAATATGTTTGGAAAACAAGTACCAAAGAAAACCGCCCGATCCTGGAATAGGTAAAACTCCCATTCCCCACCTTCCTGGCGAAATACTCCATATGGATATTTTTATGACCGGTAAATACCATTTTCTAACCTGTGTCGATAAACTTTCAAAGTTTGCTATTGTTAAACATATTGCATCGAGATCCTCAATTGACATAAAAGTTGCTCTATTAGAAATTTTACTGACATTCAATAACCCTAAAACCATTGTTTCAGATAATGAAAAAGCGTTTCATTCGGATTTAATTAAGAGTTTACTTAGGGACAATTTTTCTATCCAACAGTTTTTTATACCCACTCTCCACAGCGAAAGCAATGGCCAGGTGGAACGGTTTCACTCGACCTTGCTGGAGATAGCGCGTTGCATAAAAGAGCAACAGCAAATAGATGAAACTGTTGACTTAGTCTTGCTAGCGACACATAAGTATAATTGCAGTATCCATTCCGTCATCAATGCTAAACCCACCGAAGTATTCCATAATTATCCTCCAGAAAAATTAGAAATAGTAAGACAAAAATTGTTGGAGGTCCAAGAAAAAATTTTACACAGAAATAACTTAGGAAAAAAACTAAAAACTTATTATCCTGGTGAAAAGGTTTTCCTTAAACGAAATAAAAGACTTGGAGGTAAGCTTGATAGGATTTATGTTGAGAAGGTTATCGAAAAGGATCTTGGCACCGCAGTTCTGATCGCTGGAAAAAAAATCCACAAAAGCAATCTGCGGTAAAGTAATGGTTCCTGTCGAAAAAGTAATGATTTAAAGAAAACAACTAGAAATAATTTTTGTTGTTACTATTATATAATACTACATATGTACGGACAAAATTTTTTTTAACAATTTATTTTTAAAATTGAATGAAAAAATTTTTTGTCGTTCAAACATAAAAATTTCAGCAGTTTAAAATTATCTGTCAGTTGCGTAAAAACACAATTTGGTTTTTTTATAAAAAAAGGCCAAATGGAAAGTTGCATTTTTCTTTCTACAGATAACCAAAATAAAATGTATGCGTCCTTTTTCGTAAATATTGCAGATAATGCTTTATGTGCCTATTTAGTAGAAATCCTTGTTATATTTTACTGCAAATGCTAGTGAAGTAAAATTTTCCATTTTTTTCTCAATTTTTTGGTATTTATAAAATATTGAAAATAATTTAATTTTTTAGTTGTCAGCCGGCTAAATTTGAGGCTCCCGACACAGTTGACTAGATTTGTGGCACAATCAAGCACAATTTATCACAATTTGTGCAATAAAAATTTTTCCTTCTTGTTTGAGAAATTGAGCTTTAATGAAGAAAATTGCTTTAATTGAGCAATTAACTGTCTGTCTGTTTCATCTATAAATTCCACACACCAATTTTGGATTATCACATTTTGTATGTAATTTATTTGTTAGTTAATTGTTCATACATGTGTCATAAAAAGCAAAATTGTCTAATATTTAAGTCAAAATTTGTAAACTCGAGCGACTACGTAAATCGTATTTATCCATCTTGCCAAAGAATCTCTACCATTAATATCGCAAAGATGATGCTGCACCGTACTTTATATTGTTTCGAATCGAGGACGTTTCGAGCTTGACAAGGGGGATAGTTAACAATGACAATGATCCACAAGTTTATTTTCCCCTCCAGTACGCACTACTGGGTTGCATTTGCGAACCAAGCTAATGCTGGGATATAAAAATGCATATAGATACATATTTACATCAGTTAAGAACATAATTATGATAATGATATTGGTACCGTGTGCAAAAGCATTATTAACTCCAACGGAATTGTCACCTTATGCTGGGAAGAACAATGGTATCAAGAAGGACAGCTTAATTGCAATGCAAAGTGACCAAACCAGTATCGAGAGAAACTGAATTGTTGCTACACACAAAAATGCAATACAAAAAATGCTAAATGAGAAATAAACATGCAACGGGAGTTATCAGCATAGAAAAAGATGGACAAACAGGTATGGAGAAGGGCAAAACCAAAGCTCTGCCCATTGCGCAAAAATGAGAACATCCATTGGAGGAGTCTTGAAACAACCACTTGTTATAAGCTAGTCCCTTCAGTCGAAATACATAGTATTGATTGGAACTTAAATAAAGTATTTGTAAAACCAAAGGAAGTGGACTTTATTTTATATAAGCAGAAGTTATCTATACGTATATAAAAAACACAATTATAATGATATATATAATATATATATATATTGAGGTGTAATAATAAATTTTAATGTGTTCTTTATTGTATAGATATGTTATTACTTCTGCCTTTGTACTTCCTGTGTAATTTTTTTTTTTTTATTAAAGATGATACAATACAACAAATTTGAAAATATAATTTTCTAATTTGTTGTTCGAATCATCAAGCAAAGGTTAAGCTTCAGTGGATCGCAGTATGGCAGCTGCTCTACCACTTACAACACCTTGCCCGTTACCAAAGTCGTTTACAATTGATTCTAGGCATTGTCATTGTATTAAATAATGTTTTAATATATAACTAGCGCGTCATACAGGTGATATTTAATCCTCCCGCATTTGCTATGTTACATATAACATTGGCATCACATATATCCATTGTCGTTTATAAATAAAATTTAAAAACTTTAAATGGTTTAGAGAAGCCATACAATGCAATTGCCCCATATTTATCATTGCAGTCCAGCACGGATACGACCTTAGAGGCGTTCAGGCATAATCCAACGGACGTAGCATCATACCACTGTTCGCTCGAACAAGTATTGTACCATTGGTCCGTACCTGCGGTTCCTCTCGTACTACGCAGGAATGCTGTCGCAATAATAATTGTCATTAGTAGGGTAAAACTAACCTGTCTCACGACGGTCTAAACCCAGCTCACATTCCCTTGAATGGGTGAACAATCCAACGCTTGGTGAATTTTGCTTCACAATGATAGGAAGAGCCGACATCGAAGGATCAAAAAGCGACGTCGCTATGAACGCTTGGCCGCCACAAGCCAGTTATCCCTGTGGTAACTTTTCTGACACCTCTTGTTAAAAACTCTTTAAACCAAAAGGATCGATAGGCCGAGCTTTTGCTGTCTCTGTGTGTACTGAACACCGAGATCAAGTCAGCATTTGCCCTTTTGCTCTATGTGTGGTTTCTGTCCGCACTGAGCTGGCCTTGGGACACCTCCGTTATTATTTGAGAGATGTACCGCCCCAGTCAAACTCCCCACCTGGCAATGTCCTTGAATTGGATCATACCTGAGTGTTGGAGTTATACCAAATTTTAATTATGATAATAACACCGAAATGTTATCATTTCATTAAAATATGTTTACAATTATATAACAAACTCGTGATACTTTGATCAAGAAGCTTGCATCAAAACCCAATACCATAAGACATATAAATATATCCATATAATGGCTAAGCAATGATACATGTTCCATTTAATCAAGTAAGTAAGGAAACAATAAGAGTAGTGGTATTTCATTGTTGATAAATAACCGAAGTTATATATCTCCCACTTATGCTACACCTCTTATGTCTCCTTACACTGCCAGACTAGAGTCAAGCTCAACAGGGTCTTCTTTCCCCGCTAATTATTCCAAGCCCGTTCCCTTGGCTGTGGTTTCGCTAGATAGTAGATAGGGACAGTGGGTGTTTTGATTATCGTGGATACCTGCCGGCGACGGCTTAACTCCACGGTGCTCTTAACACACGGATCAAATGGGACGTTTGATCAGCGCCCAAAAACAAGTTTTTGGTACCAATTAACGTACGTGGGCGGCCGTACTAGTTACCTTGGTATGGTTCGAGGGCTATCTAAACCTCTGCCGTGCTATGGGTCCGGCACCCGGTTGAAAGCAACTCCACTTCGAGCCGCAACGACCAAGTACCGACCCCCTGTATATTTTTCGTCAGTTGTTCATGTCATGGATCAAACAAAGTCTGGCCCAGAATGAACTTTCACTATATTATCACTACTGATTATCATCTAATTAACGCTTTTGATAATCTTTCTTCTTTGTTTACAACTTTGTCAGTTCTGCTAGTACCTCCGAATCAAGATTCTTCGGTTACCACAAATTCACTTGATGTATTCAAGAATACATCAAGCATTTTCCTCATAAAGGGTCGGTACAAGATCGAGGCCACTTCATGAGGCCACGGCCGTCATCCGACTCTCCTTCCTCCAAACTTTACTTCAATTTTGACATTATGCCTAACCACATAATGTCCACCAATTTGGGCATACACCCCACCAATAATACACTTTGCATTCAACGAATACATCAAGCGTTTTCACCAATTGAAAGAGAATCGTTAAACGGTCGTAGCCCAGGAAGTGTAGGCTCTCCCCGCATTTGGGTTGAACCACAGCCACCACGAAACTCCCCGAAGGGCCGTTCCCTGCGAACAGGTAAGGCGGCCACAACACACACGCGAATGCCGGAGCAAAACACCTGTGCGCTGTGACCACCCTAGGGCTCCTGTTCCCCGTGGTACCAGAGAAGTCCCCTGGTTGGACTCGCAAGTAGCCTGCACCCCCCTTACGCAGTATGTGTAAAACAAGCCACATTCAGGAAGTGTTAGCCAGACTACTCACTAACCGGTAGAGCCCTGCCCAGCTCTCGGTCCGGCTGACCGGGATTTTTGTCGCCTTTTACGACTGGCATGCCTTACCCCGGGTATATTCTTTAATTTCTCTCCCCTACCCGGAGGGGTGAGTAGATAGGGACAGCGTCTCTTGGGTTTTACGTGAGTACCTGCCGGCGACGGCTTAACCTCACGGTGCCCAGAAGCACACGGGTCAAAGGACGTTTGACCAGCGCCCAAAGCTCGCTTACTTTGGTACCAATCGATTTTTGCGCAGAGTGGACACATCAATCACCTTGGTGAGGTTTCGAGGCCTATCTAGTACCTCTTGCCAATCTATGGGTCAAGGCGCCCGGTTGCAATGCAACTCCACATAATAACCACAGCCACCACGATGCTCCCGAAGGGCCTTTCCCATGAGCAGACTGGAGCAAGCTCCAGGGGCCTCTGCTCCCCGTGGTACCAACTTTTAAGTCTTTGGTCGGACTTCGCAGTCGAAACTACTTCCGGTTGAGTCACACCTACTCCGGACCGGCGGCCTAAAAGAAGTGAGGCTTAAACGCCCCCATACAAAAACACACCTTACACGCCTTCAGACGGCTGCGACATAAGTCGCCGCCGCCTAAACACCATTCTCGCATACGCATTCAACATATCTACGTGCCGACTAGTGGAGAGGGTATTACCAACATTTAAAACCCCCTCAGATATACTGATTCCCCAACTGCTTAGATCCCTGACGTCCGAGTACAGTGGACACTCACACAACACATGAACCCAGTTTTCGCATACACCCCCGCACATACAACCGCTAGTTTCGCTCAAGGCCCTCTCATGCAAGAATGCATTGAGGGGACCATGACCTGTTAGCAGAAAACCCAGACTCAGGTTGAACCTGAAGTCAGGATTTTCTGCCACAAATGAAACATCGCGGATGTACTCGTACGTCACCCTTCCGTTGGGACTATTGTCCCAACGGTCCTGCCATTTCCCTATAACACACCCCTCTAGCCTTCTTTTGGCTTCTAAGTAACCCCCCTCCACATCATTGTCGGTTATCCACTCATTCTGCAGCAATGGGACGCTTATTCCCCTTCTCAACCTGAAGGCTACAGCACGCTGTATTACCACCAGGTCGAGAGGGGGGGCGCCCAACAACACCTGCATCGCATCCGTCGAAACGGTGCGACACACTGGCAAACACACAAGCATCATGATCCTCTGAATACTGAGGATACGCTTGCGGCCAGCAGACATCGTAACCGTGCGGTACCATACAGCGGCCCCATAAGTAGCACATGCTACAAAGAGGCCACGATATATGGTTCGCACGGCACGATGCCCCAGGCCCCAGTCGCTCCTCAGCATTCGACGCAACTGCCCGACAACACTCAGCATTTTACACTTCACATACTCCAAGTGTGGGATAAAGTTGAGCCTTTCACCCACAGTCAGCCCAAGGTATTTGACTTTCGTCACATACCTTAGGCTGACTCCGTTTACACGAACAACCGGTGGGCGACTCCGCGACAACTTGCCCTTAAGCAACATCATCGCGGATTTACCCACCGATATTTCCACACCCACATGATTGCCCCAGTTAGCCACTATTGCACACAGTGACTCACTGAGGCGCTCCACATTCGCCCTTGACTCTCCCTCCACCATAAGGAGGAGATCGTCCGCATACGCACATATCTTACATAGTGGCTCAAGTTGCCCGAGAAGGGAGTCCATCATAGTGTTCCATATATATGGACCACAGATGGATCCCTGCGGGCAACCGCGAGCCACCTCTATCTCCACACTTTCATTCATTCCTGCGATGAAAGCTCGTCTGTCCGAGAAATAACTCCGCCAAAGGGTTATTTCTGGGCAGCCGAGCTCCCCCAACCGCTCGATGACTCTGTCCCAGCGCAGGTAGTCAAACGCCCCCTTAAAGTCAATAAATATGCCAAGGACATATTTATTGACCGAACTCCCTACAACATTCTGAACATGCATCCAGGCGTCTTCGATGCTGAGTCCTTTCCTGAACCCATATTGCCTAACCGACCGCGTACCCCCAGTAACCTCCTGAAGCCGTTCCACCAGGACTCGTTCCAGCACCTTGCCAAGTACTGGAAGGAGGCTGATGCCCCGATAAGATCTGGGATCAGACCTGATCTTATCGGGTGACTTCAGGAGAACGACAACCCTAGCTGTTTTCCACTCGCGTGGAAAATAACCCTCCCATATGCATTTGTTGTAAACGGCCTTCAAGTATTCCGGGATGAACTTCCACAAGCACTTGCACATCTCTCCGTTCAACCCATCAAAACCTGGAGATCGTTTAGACCTAACCAGGTCAAATGCATATCCTAGCTCCTCGTCATCTAGTGGAGGAACAGGCACCTCTTGTGCGGGAGGTACCTGTGTCTCCGCCCTAGGAAAGAACTCCGCGAGTAGAACATTAGCACAGTCCCTCCACGTCGATAGAGTAGTCTCACCGACGCGGAGGGAGCTGACGTCATTTGACCTACGACCCCGACAGATTTTATAAACCTGTCCCCAGGGGTCGTTCCGGTTGTCAGCTATAAAATTGCGCCACTCATCCTCCTTTATTTTCACAAGCATACTCTTATACTCATTCATCTCCCTCCCTAATTGACTCCTGAGCTGAGACATGTCATCCGAGTTGGTCCGCCGGGCACGTTGAAACTGACGCCTCACGTGCCTGACGGATCTCCTCTTCTGGGTCAGCTCACGCGTCCACCATCTGACGCGCTTAAATCGCGTCTTCTTCCACCTATGAAACATACTATCATTGACATTCCAAACACATTCATTCAGACGAGCAATTTGCTCGTCCACGGGCAGGTTTTCAAATGCGCTCAGCGGTATCAAGGATACCGCCGAACGCACCCGCTGCCCGTAAAAAACCCAATTCGCACCGGCAGTGCGCCAGGCCTTTATTTCATTCACACTTGGTGTGTCAGGAGAGGACCGAGGAGCGATCACAACCTGTATCAGATTGTGGTCACTCACCCCTGTACCTCCCCTAACACACCATTCAGATACAAACATTCTCATTGCTGCCTCATTCATAAGCGTAACGTCAATATCACTCTTACCCATGGGCCCATCAAACGTATACCATTCACTCGGTTCATTAATCGCATACACACCATTACTTAAGACCCATTCACCCATTGCCTCACCCCGTGTGTGGCTTTGGTATCCAGCCGAAAGGCTGGACAACTTACTGTGCCACACAGGGGATACAGCATTTGCGTCCAATCCCATGATAACAGGCGTACTACTCGCAAGGAGTAGTACCGTATCCAGGAATTGGAGATAGGGGTCCATGGGTTCACCAAACTTGCAGTATATGCTGGCAAAGAGGATCCTACCAAAAGAACCCTCAATGCCAACACACACTCCAAAGTCAGTCGCACTTACTAAAACACATTCGTACCTAGGTTCATTCACGACGACAGCGGCATTGCCCTTAAGGTCAGAAAAGACCCTAAAGCCTCCAGGGAGACCCCTTACTACACCGTTGGTGCAGTAAGGTTCCTGGAGCAGAGCAATGCCGCAGCCCTCCTCAGCCATACGTGCACCAAACTCACACATCACCGCGTACGCACCTTGACAGTTTTGCTGGTGGAGGATGACCCCCATCATTAATGTCTGGCAAGGGCGCGGGCAACAACGGCAGCATAGATAGGACACGCGTCGGACACCATAGAGTGTCCGGCGGGCCTACCCTTGAACTCACAGTTGCGACAATTTAACTTATTGCCGCAACGTGAGGCCAGATGCCCCTCTTCCCCGCACCTCCGACAGACATCGGACTTCACCCTACATTCGGCCACGCGGTGATCAAATCCCATGCACCTGAAGCAGGCAGGGATCAGGCTCTCCGACCGAACCCGGAAGGAAAACCATTTGACGTAACAACGTCCTGCCTCCAGAAGGACGGACATTAACTTGTCCGTTCCCTCTAGGACGACATTAGTTGTCCCGTCGGGGGTCACCTTCCAGGGTCGGCTGACCAACCTGACCTCTGTCTTGAGGCTGCCAGGGCTGAAATCCCTGAGATTCAGCCGGTACAATTCCTCCATGAACTCGTCAGGAGAAATTGCCGTATGAACCCCATGGACCACAACCCTGGTGCCTAGCTTCCTGTTCACACTGACGCTAAGCCCCACCTCTTTGAACTTGGTATTATTTAATACCTTCTCCCTCTCCGACGCAGAAGGCGTTCGGATGAGGGCACCACCTCCACGAATTTCTTTCAATTCGTGGACCCGTACCCCCAGCGATGGCCCAACCTCCTTGACGATCTTTTTCACCACCTCCTTGGGAGGAACATCAGGCACGTCACTCCTAACGACCGCCGACCAGGTCTCCACCGGTTTTGGTACCACGGCTACGGGCACTGCAGGTGCTGGCAGTCGCGGCGACGGCATCATCACGCGATCGGCTGGTAAAGACCCTCCGATGCGTGACGATACATCACCGCGTCTACAAAGCACCTCCACCTGTCCGCGAAGTCGTGCATTTTCGGCTATTGCCGACATCAGGAGGGCCTCGTACTCCGAGGATACCTCCATCAGCCCCTTCGCCGACTCGAGGCTCGCACCCTTGGCACCAAACACCAGCTCACTAAACCTGGCGGTGATCCTCTTCATAGAGACAACCAAGGAGTTGTCCCTGGAAGAGTCTCCTCCCAAGGCAACCGCTTTCTTCCCTCTAGAACCCTTTCCCCCCTTTTCCTCCTCACCTTCATCCTCCCTATCCCCTTCGTCTCCCTTATCGTCAACGACCGGCTTGTCGGGCGCGTTCGTCTCGTCGGTCTTCTGTTTGTTGTCATTTTTGTCCGTTTTGTCCGGGGTAGCCGTCACTCCCGTCTTGTCAGTCGCGTCCGTCTCACCCGACTTGTCGGTCTTGCCCCCTTTCGCACCAATGGCAACAAAATCAAGGCCACTTACCCCAATTTTCGGAAATTCTCCGTTACGGCTCGATAGTAAGCTCCTTTCGGGCTCCATACTCGGCATACCGCAGGCCCCCTTTTGAATTCTCCTTGGTGGCGACTTCACAGGCACTTCGCCTTCAATTTCCCCCCCCGAGGTAGACTCATCGACAAATGTCGAAGAGCCTCCGCTCCCAGTGGGCTTTGCACGCCTGCGCGTGCGCGGTCCCGCGGTCTTCTTCATCGCGGGTTCCAACCCTCCCAACAAGTGCCTACCTGCAGTGAACTCAGACACAATCACTCACCTGTCGCTTTTGGCTGGGAGTCCGTAACCAGAGGCAAACCGATGCCCACTGGAGAATCGTCCACGGAGCTGTGAGGAAGCGAGCAACCCCTCGCGGGATTAGTCAGTAGCTGACGTAGTATGCCTAACCAGCCGGTCAAGGCAAAACGCGTTGGCGCCACTCGCAATGTCAGCTAAGCTGACGCTGGCCACTACCGCCGCCCCGACGGTCGGAACACTGTTCCCCGTATCGGGGATGAGTCGACCTAGAGCGAAACTGGCGCCGACCGATCTGGTAGACTTAACACTACCGCGACTACTACTCCCGCAAGCACTGGTAGCTGCCTCGGCACAAAACTCAGTGAACAATAGTCCACTAGGCAAGTGGTCCAACACTGTATCCAAAGGGACCAGTATTTTGACACACTCGAATTTATCGCTGGGTACGTACTCACAGCCGATAGAGTCGCACACACAACCACACTTGTTTACGCTGGCAAACACTTGCTGCTTAGGCTGAAGCCGCGAGTCAGGCCACCGCTGTCGACCAATCGCAACGCACTAAAAACACGCAATGATTTTCGCCCAATAGGAGCGCACCAAACACACTATGGTTTTCAACCAATCACAGCGCACAAATATCACGCTATGGTTTTACGCCAATCACCAGCACAGTATATCGCGCTATAGTTTCAGTCCAATCAAAAGGCTTTATGTCGCGCTATATTTTTAGCCAATGGGAAAACACTTACTCACGCTATGCTTATCATCCAATTACAACACACCAAATTGTATATATCCGCACTACTATTCACCAAAAAAATAAATCACAAGAAATCCGCTTAGCACAACCGTACGCTTCGGCATCCAAACTGAAAGTGAGTAGATAGGGACAGTGGGAATCTCGTTAATCCATTCATGCGCGTCACTAATTAGATGACGAGGCATTTGGCTACCTTAAGAGAGTCATAGTTACTCCCGCCGTTTACCCGCGCTTACTTGAATTTCTTCACTTTGACATTCAGAGCACTGGGCAGAAATCACATTGTGTCAACACCCGTTAGGGCCATCACAATGCTTTGTTTTAATTAGACAGTCGGATTCCCCAAGTCCGTGCCAGTTCTGAATTGATTGTTAATTGATAATCGTTATAATTTAAAAAGAATATATATATTTAAAAAATAAATATAACTTTAAAAATTTTAGCAAGAAAGTTCCACAATTGGCTACGTAACTACTATCCGGGGAACAAAAACCGAAGTTTTCTATTTACCCAGAACGAGTACATAAACCATGGTATTGCTTCCCAATCAAGCCCGACTATCTCAATCTTCAGAGCCAATCCTTATCCCGAAGTTACGGATCTAATTTGCCGACTTCCCTTACCTACATTATTCTATCGACTAGAGACTCTTCACCTTGGAGACCAGCTGCGGATATCGGTACGGCCTGTTGAGAAGTTTGCGTGACCCCACCATAAATTTTCAAGGTCCGAGGAGAAAATATCGACACAACAGTAAATGTCATGCTCTTCTAGCCCATCTACCATATCTCTCTTCGAAAGACTTCCATGGTAGTACGACTATAAAACAGAAAAGAAAACTCTTCCGATATCTCTCGACGGCTTCTTTATGGTCGTTCCTGTTGCCAGGATGAGCACAAGGCCCATTTTTAATAACAAACGGATACTCAACAGGTTACGGAATTGGAACCGTATTCCCTTTCGTTCAAAATTATTCAAGTGTTTAAATATATTTATTATATTCAAAAAATATCAAATCAATTTATAAATTTAAAAAAAAGAATTGAAAAAACAATATTGTTTTATCTTTTGATTCTTTTTTTTGTATGAATTTAAAAATTGTTTGTAATTTGTAATTTTGTTTTAATTAAAACTTGAAAATTTTCGGCTTTCGCCTTGAACTTAGGACCGACTAACTCGTGATCAACCACTGTTCACACGAAACCCTTCTCCACTTCAGTCCTCCAAGGTCTCATTCGATTATTTGCTACTACCACCAAGATCTGTACCAATGGCGGCTCCATGCAGGCTTACGCCAAACACTTCTAAGCACACCATTGTACCCTCCTACTCACTAAAGTTTCAAAATTTATAATTCAACCGAAATTGTATTATAAATCATCTACTTTAGCGGTAATGTATAGGTATACAACTTAAGCGCCATCCATTTTAAGGGCTAGTTGCTTCGGCAGGTGAGTTGTTACACACTCCTTAGCGGATTACGACTTCCATGTCCACCGTCCTGCTGTTTTAAGCAACCTACGCCTTTCATGGTATCTGCATGAGTTGTTAATTTAGGCACCGTAACATTACGTTTGGTTCATCCCACAGCGCCAGTTCTGCTTACCAAAAGTGGCCCACTGGGCACATTATATCATAACCTCAACCTTCATATCAAGAAAGGTGAGGTTCTTACCCATTTAAAGTTTGAGAATAGGTTAAGGTCGTTTCGACCCTAAGGCCTCTAATCATTCGCTTTACCAGATAAGATTATTTAATATAATATAAAAATGCACCAGCTATCCTGAGGGAAACTTCGGAGGGAACCAGCTACTAGAAGGTTCGATTGGTCTTTCGCCCCTATACTCAATTCTGACAATCGATTTGCACGTCAGAACTGTTTCGGTCTTCCATCAGGGTTTCCCCTGACTTCAACCTGATCAAGTATAGTTCACCATCTTTCGGGTCACAGCATATATGCTCAAGGTACGCTCTAGTTAGAGGTATAAATAATAATAAATTATTATTATACATAACTATATAGAACGCCCCGGGATTGAATTAATAGACTATTATAAATAGACTAAAAATTAATCCCATTAATTAAAAGTTAAGTTAATTACGCCATTAGGTTTATTATATATAACCCAATGACTTGCACATATGTTAGACTCCTTGGTCCGTGTTTCAAGACGGGTCCCGAAGGTATCCTGAATCTTTCGCATTGTAAATCATATAAATGCATACAATAAATATTAAAATCAAAGATTTCAACATTATTGTAAAATTCAAAATGAAATTAAGCATTATATATAATAAATCTATCAACACTTTATCGAATCATTAGGCATTTATTTAATGTTAATAAGCTATAAAGCAAATTAAATAAAATAAACTTAAAGCCAATGATCTTATGATAAATATTTTTTATGTTAATAGATTACAATGTCCTTATATGAAAAAAATGCACACTATTTTTATAATATTAATAATAATATTATATATATAATGATGAATTTTTCATAATGGATATTCAGGTTCATCGGGCTTAACCTCTAAGCAGTTTCACGTACTATTTAACTCTCTATTCAGAGTTCTTTTCAACTTTCCCTCACGGTACTTGTTTACTATCGGTCTCATGGTTATATTTAGTTTTAGATGGAGTTTACCACCCACTTAGTGCTGCACTATCAAGCAACACGACTCTTTGGAAGTATCTTTCTAGTAATCATTAACGTTATACGGGCCTGGCACCCTCTATGGGTAAATGGCCTCATTTAAGAAGGACTTAAATCGCTAATTTCTCATACTAGATATTAAGATATTCCATACATTGCATCTCACAGTTGCCATTAAGACAAAGTGACTTAGTGCTGAACTATTTTCTTTTCGCTCGCCGCTACTAAGAAAATCCTTGCTAGTTTCTTTTCCTCCCCTCATTAATATGCTTAAATTCAGGGGGTAATCCCATATGAGTTGAGGTTGTATAAAAACTTTGTTTTTTATTTTGCTTTGCTTTTATATACATAATAATTTATATATACTTCTTTTGAAAAATCCATTAAGAAAAATCGTTTCATCCTTTATTTAAAAATATATAACCATATTTATTTGTCATCTTATATCACACACACTATGCGCGAAGTTCACAATAATATATGATTTTTTTATAAAGTAAATAACATTATAATTATTATATAATTTTTTATTTTGTATAAAGGAGCAATTCTAGAATAAAAATTATAATTTTAAGCTAGACATTCCCCAATATAAACAAAATTATTATATTTGTATAAATATAATGTTATAATTAGTTTATTTATATACAGTTTTCTTTGACTATTCATATTATGGATTAAATAAATAATCCAGTAATATACCATTTGCTTTAAAATCTTTCAATTAAATTAAAAGATCAAGCAACTTTTTTAGCATAGTCTTACAACCCTCAACCATATGTAGTCCAAGCAGCACTTTAAAATTAATTAAAGTACGTAACAGCATGGACTGCAATATGCGTTCGAAATGTCGATGTTCATGTGTCCTGCAGTTCACACGATGACGCACAGTTTGCTGCGTTCTTCATCGACCCATGAGCCAAGTGATCCACCGCTTAGAGTTATAATTTTTTTGTTTTTTTCATTAATGTCAATTTTTTTAAATTTTCATATGAATCGAAAGAGTTAATATAATTTTTCCAATAACTTTTTACTCTTTCAATAAATAATCAATTTTAACCCAAACATATTTAGTTGCGTATGTCTTAGGTTTACAAAAACAGCATTTTTTCTTTAAGGTTTTCAGTAAGTTAAGATGAAAAAATGTCAAATGTTAATGCAAACAAATTAACTTATCATTTATTTAAAATAAATTATAAGTACAACCATATAATGTTTATAGATGGGTTGGTTTTATAAAAGAAAAACATTACAAATAATGTAAAAGTGAACAATAAATGGACTTTTTAATGGTTAAATGGTTTAATGCAGTTATATTACTGCTTAATGCAGTTATACTGCCTTATAGCAGTTTTATATAAAGCAATTAAAATTGCTTTTCATATCCGCCCCATTTATTTAATGAAGTCATACATATATATATATATATATATGCCTCATAATTCCGTTTTGTTATTTTATAGAATAATAAGGAAATTTTGGCACATTATACTTTTTCCTTTTATCTATTTATTAATAACATTTTATCCATAAAAGAATATCTTTTGAGAATTATTAAAATTCTTGATATCTTTATTTTATTAACTTGCATTTTATGAACCAAACATACAT
>OX465292.1:140125166-140127666 GCA_949987695.1 Merzomyia westermanni
TACATTTATTAGAAAATGTATACATTTATTTGTGATATGGAATTAATAATTCCATTTAGCGTTACATGAAGAAAATAACATGAATGATCAATTGTCCGGATTAAATAAGCAACCAAATAGAGGAATTCTATTATCTGCGATCATTAAACATTATTATTTTCTCATGGCTTACTAAAGTAATCACAATAAATAAGCTGCCGCTTTAATTAAATATGTATTATATAAAGAATTTTGAAATTTTTCAAAACTTTCATACATTTACTAATTAGTACTTGTATGAAAGTTCCTCATAAATACATTGTTAATTTTAGATCTGATAAATCTTTAATAAAGATTATCATTTCTCATATCAACTAACAATGAAACACTAGGAATGAATAATATCAGCCATATAAATAACACTTCCCATACAAATATTATAGCGAAAATTAGTAAAAACTACATTTTCCATACAAAATCTATAGTTAAGTGCAAGTTTCCATAGCTGAACTCAAATCTCCATACATCTATTATAAATGTTTTCTGACACGCTCACCTCACAAGATTCAAAATACATGAAGATTTTCAAACTTATATGAAAGTTATAATTTTCATACAAGTTGTAAGAAACATAAATGTATGAAGGTTTTAAATTTCCAAGATGTTTAAATTCATGTTAGTTTGAAGATATCAAACCAGCAAATATGGAAATTTACTAAATTTATGAAACTTTGTAATTTCATATAAATCCAAAACTTTCATACAAGTACCAACTTTCATATAAGTACGAACAAGTTTCATACAAGTTGAAATATCGTAAATGTATGAAACTTTGTAATTTTCATACAAGTTGAATACTTTGCAATTTTCATATAAATCCAAAACTCTCATACAAGTACAAACTTTCATATAAGTACGAACACATTTCATACAAGTTCAAATTTCGTAAATGTATGAAACTTTGTAATTTTCATACAAGTTGAATACTTTGTAATTTTCATATAAATCCAAAACTTTCATATAAGTACAAACTTTCATATAAGTACGAACACATTTCATACAAGTTGAAATTTCGTAAATGTATGAAACTTTGTAATTTTCATACAAGTTGAATACTTTGTAATTTTCATATAAATCCAAAACTTTCATATAAGTACAAACTTTCATATAAGTACGAACAAGTTTCATACAAGTTGAATACTTTGTAATTTTCATATAAATCCAAACTTTCATACAAGTACAAACTTTCAAATAAGTACGAACACATTTCATACAAGTTGAAATTTCGTAAATGTATGAAACTTTGTAATTTTCATACAAGTTGAATACTTGTAGTAAAAACTACATTTTCCATACAAAATCAATAGTTAAGTGGAAGTTTCCATAGCTGAACTCAAATCTCCATACATCTATTATAATTGTTTTCTGACACGCTCACCTCACAAGATTCAAAATACTTGAAGATTTTCAAACTTATATGAAAGTTATAATTTTCATACAAGTTGTAAGAAACATAAATGTATGAAGGTTTTAAATTTCCAAGATGTTTAAATTCATGTTAGTTTGAAGATATCAAACCAGAAAATATGGAAATTTAGTAAATTTATGAAACTTTGTAATTTCATATAAATCCAAAACTTTCATACAAGTACCAACTTTCATATAAGTACGAACAAGTTTCATACAAGTTGAAATATCGTAAATGTATGAAACTTTGTAATTTTCATACAAGTTGAATACTTTGCAATTTTCATATAAATCCAAAACTTTCATACAAGTACAAACTTTCATATAAGTACGAACACATTTCATACAAGTTGAAATTTCGTAAATGTATGAAACTTTGTAATTTTCATACAAGTTGAATACTTTGTAATTTTCATATAAATCCAAAACTTTCATATAAGTACAAACTTTCATATAAGTACGAACACATTTCATACAAGTTGAAATTTCGTAAATGTATGAAACTTTGTAATTTTCATACAAGTTGAATACTTTGTAATTTTCATATAAATCCAAAACTTTCATATAAGTACAAACTTTCATATAAGTACGAACACATTTCATACAAGTTGGAATTTCGTAAATGTATGAAACTTTGTAATTTTCATACAAGTTGAATACTTTGTAATTTTCATATAAATCCAAAACTTTCATATAAGTACAAACTTTCATATAAGTACGAACAAGTTTCATACAAGTTGAATACTTTGTAATTTTCATATAAATCCAAAACTTTCATATAAGTACAAACTTTCATATAAGTACTAACAAGTTTCATACAAGTACAAATCTTTCACTATACAAGAAAGTTTTAATGATCACCTAACATAAGTCAAAATATATGGAAAATCAAAAAGTAATGTTTTATACTTTTCGTTGATATATTATCCAGTTTATATCATTAGTAAAACCTCAACAGTTGTATGGACAAATGCATAATTTTACATAAAATATACAAATTTATTATCAATAATTTTAATTAAAATATTAACTTGAAAATTTATTTAACAATTAC
>OX465292.1:140132666-140135166 GCA_949987695.1 Merzomyia westermanni
TCGCTTTACCAGATAAGATTATTTAATATAATATAAAAATGCACCAGCTATCCTGAGGGAAACTTCGGAGGGAACCAGCTACTAGATGGTTCGATTGGTCTTTCGCCCCTATACTCAATTCTGACAATCGATTTGCACGTCAGAACTGTTTCGGTCTTCCATCAGGGTTTCCCCTGACTTCAACCTGATCAAGTATAGTTCACCATCTTTCGGGTCACAGCATATATGCTCAAGGTACGCTCTAGTTAGAGGTATAAATAATAATAAATTATTATTATACATAACTATATAGAACGCCCCGGGATTGAATTAATAGACTATTATAAATAGACTAAAAATTAATCCCATTAATTAAAAGTTAAGTTAATTACGCCATTAGGTTTATTATATATAACCCAATGACTTGCACATATGTTAGACTCCTTGGTCCGTGTTTCAAGACGGGTCCCGAAGGTATCCTGAATCTTTCGCATTGTAAATCATATAAATGCATACAATAAATATTAAAATCAAAGATTTCAACATTATTGTAAAATTCAAAATGAAATTAAGCATTATATATAATAAATCTATCAACACTTTATCGAATCATTAGGCATTTATTTAATGTTAATAAGCTATAAAGCAAATTAAATAAAATAAACTTAAAGCCAATGATCTTATGATAAATATTTTTTATGTTAATAGATTACAATGTCCTTATATGAAAAAAATGCACACTATTTTTATAATATTAATAATAATATTATATATATAATGATGAATTTTTCATAATGGATATTCAGGTTCATCGGGCTTAACCTCTAAGCAGTTTCACGTACTATTTAACTCTCTATTCAGAGTTCTTTTCAACTTTCCCTCACGGTACTTGTTTACTATCGGTCTCATGGTTATATTTAGTTTTAGATGGAGTTTACCACCCACTTAGTGCTGCACTATCAAGCAACACGACTCTTTGGAAGTATCTTTCTAGTAATCATTAACGTTATACGGGCCTGGCACCCTCTATGGGTAAATGGCCTCATTTAAGAAGGACTTAAATCGCTAATTTCTCATACTAGATATTAAGATATTCCATACACTGCATCTCACATTTGCCATTAAGACAAAGTGACTTAGTGCTGAACTATTTTCTTTTCGCTCGCCGCTACTAAGAAAATCCTTGTTAGTTTCTTTTCCTCCCCTCATTAATATGCTTAAATTCAGGGGTAATCCCATATGAGTTGAGGTTGTATAAAAACTTTGTTTTTTATTTTGCTTTGCTTTTATATACATAATAATTTATATATACTTCTTTTGAAAAATCCATTAAGAAAAATCGTTTCATCCTTTATTTAAAAATATATAACCATATTTATTTGTCATCTTATATCACACACACTATGCGCGAAGTTCACAATAATATATGATTTTTTTATAAAGAAAATAACATTATAATTATTATATAATTTTTTATTTTGTATAAAGGAGCAATTCTAGAATAAAAATTATAATTTTAAGCTAGACATTCCCCAATATAAACAAAATTATTATATTTGTATAAATATAATGTTATAATTAGTTTTCGTTTTAAGGAATACTAAAATTTTGTTTTCTTAATTTTGAGGATTTTTTAAAATATATAAAAAATTTATTATATACAGTTTTCTTTGACTATTCATATTATGGATTAAATAAATAATCCAGTAATATACCATTTGCTTTAAAATCTTTCAATTAAATTAAAAGATCAAGCAACTTTTTTAGCATAGTCTTACAACCCTCAACCATATGTAGTCCAAGCAGCACTTTAAAATTAATTAAAGTACGTAACAGCATGGACTGCAATATGCGTTCGAAATGTCGATGTTCATGTGTCCTGCAGTTCACACGATGACGCACAGTTTGCTGCGTTCTTCATCGACCCATGAGCCAAGTGATCCACCGCTAAGAGTTATAATTTTTTTGTTTTTTTCATTAATGTCAATTTTTTTGAATTTTCATATGAATCGAAAGAGTTAATATAATTTTTCCAATAACTTTTTACTCTTTCAATAAATAATCAATTTTAACCCAAACATATTTAGTTGCGTATGTCTTAGGTTTACAAAAACAGCATTTTTTCTTTAAGGTTTTCAGTAAGTTAAGATGAAAAAATGTCAAATGTTAATGCAAACAAATTAACTTATCATTTATTTAAAATAAATTATAAGTACAACCATATAATGTTTATAGATGGGTTGGTTTTATAAAAGAAAAACATTACAAATAATGTAAAAGTGAACAATAAATGGACTTTTTAATGGTTAAATGGTTTAATGCAGTTATATTACTGCTTAATGCAGTTATACTGCCTTATAGCAGTTTTATATAAAGCAATTAAAATTGCTTTTCATATCCGCCCCATTTATTTAATGAAGTCATACATATATATATATATATATATATGCCTCATAATTCCGTTTTGTTATTTTATAGAATAATAAGGAAATTTTGGCACATTATACTTTTTCCTTTTATC
>OX465292.1:140137666-140140166 GCA_949987695.1 Merzomyia westermanni
ATAAAAAATTTCTTTTTTATGTTGTCATGTGTAAGCAGTATTTATTTAACTTTTATGAAGAATTTTCGTTCCTTAATATATATAACATATAATTATATATAAGAACGATATTTCTTTCATATTATTCGTATTTATAACTCACCAGTATATTTTCTAAATGAGCTATTTTTGAATACGATTCATTTACTTAATTTCATTGAATTATTTTATATTGCTATACATTTATTAGAAAATGTATACATTTATTTGTGATATGGAATTAATAATTCCATTTAGCGTTACATGAAGAAAATAACATGAATGATCAATTGTCCGGATTAAATAAGCAACCAAATAGAGGAATTCTATTATCTGCGATCATTAAACATTATTATTTTCTCATGGCTTACTAAAGTAATCACAATAAATAAGCTGCCGCTTTAATTAAATATGTATTATATAAAGAATTTTGAAATTTTTCAAAACTTTCATACATTTACTAATTAGTACTTGTATGAAAGTTCCTCATAAATACATTGTTAATTTTAGATCTGATAAATCTTTAATAAAGATTATCATTTCTCATATCAACTAACAATGAAACACTAGGAATGAATAATATCAGCCATATAAATAACACTTCCCATACAAATATTATAGCGAAAATTAGTAAAAACTACATTTTCCATACAAAATCTATAGTTAAGTGCAAGTTTCCATAGCTGAACTCAAATCTCCATACATCTATTATAAATGTTTTCTGACACGCTCACCTCACAAGATTCAAAATACATGAAGATTTTCAAACTTATATGAAAGTTATAATTTTCATACAAGTTGTAAGAAACATAAATGTATGAAGGTTTTAAATTTCCAAGATGTTTAAATTCATGTTAGTTTGAAGATATCAAACCAGCAAATATGGAAATTTACTAAATTTATGAAACTTTGTAATTTCATATAAATCCAAAACTTTCATACAAGTACCAACTTTCATATAAGTACGAACAAGTTTCATACAAGTTGAAATATCGTAAATGTATGAAACTTTGTAATTTTCATACAAGTTGAATACTTTGCAATTTTCATATAAATCCAAAACTCTCATACAAGTACAAACTTTCATATAAGTACGAACACATTTCATACAAGTTCAAATTTCGTAAATGTATGAAACTTTGTAATTTTCATACAAGTTGAATACTTTGTAATTTTCATATAAATCCAAAACTTTCATATAAGTACAAACTTTCATATAAGTACGAACACATTTCATACAAGTTGAAATTTCGTAAATGTATGAAACTTTGTAATTTTCATACAAGTTGAATACTTTGTAATTTTCATATAAATCCAAAACTTTCATATAACTACAAACTTTCATATAAGTACGAACAAGTTTCATACAAGTTGAATACTTTGTAATTTTCATATAAATCCAAACTTTCATACAAGTACAAACTTTCAAATAAGTACGAACACATTTCATACAAGTTGAAATTTCGTAAATGTATGAAACTTTGTAATTTTCATACAAGTTGAATACTTGTAGTAAAAACTACATTTTCCATACAAAATCAATAGTTAAGTGGAAGTTTCCATAGCTGAACTCAAATCTCCATACATCTATTATAATTGTTTTCTGACACGCTCACCTCACAAGATTCAAAATACTTGAAGATTTTCAAACTTATATGAAAGTTATAATTTTCATACAAGTTGTAAGAAACATAAATGTATGAAGGTTTTAAATTTCCAAGATGTTTAAATTCATGTTAGTTTGAAGATATCAAACCAGAAAATATGGAAATTTAGTAAATTTATGAAACTTTGTAATTTCATATAAATCCAAAACTTTCATACAAGTACCAACTTTCATATAAGTACGAACAAGTTTCATACAAGTTGAAATATCGTAAATGTATGAAACTTTGTAATTTTCATACAAGTTGAATACTTTGCAATTTTCATATAAATCCAAAACTTTCATACAAGTACAAACTTTCATATAAGTACGAACACATTTCATACAAGTTGAAATTTCGTAAATGTATGAAACTTTGTAATTTTCATACAAGTTGAATACTTTGTAATTTTCATATAAATCCAAAACTTTCATATAAGTACAAACTTTCATATAAGTACGAACACATTTCATACAAGTTGGAATTTCGTAAATGTATGAAACTTTGTAATTTTCATACAAGTTGAATACTTTGTAATTTTCATATAAATCCAAAACTTTCATATAAGTACAAACTTTCATATAAGTACGAACAAGTTTCATACAAGTTGAATACTTTGTAATTTTCATATAAATCCAAAACTTTCATATAAGTACAAACTTTCATATAAGTACTAACAAGTTTCATACAAGTACAAATCTTTCACTATACAAGAAAGTTTTAATGATCACCTAACATAAGTCAAAATATATGGAAAATCAAAAAGTAATGTTTTATACTTTTCATTGATATATTATCCAGTTTATATCATTAGTAAAACCTCAACAGTTGTATGG